>CM034151.1:556117031-556717031 GCA_019776745.2 Taxus chinensis
CTTTTCATAAATCAAAATTCTACATGTCTTCTCTTTTCTTATGACTGATTTTTACCTGGTCAAGGAACCTGAGGTCAAGGAACCTGATGAATGTTTTTTCTATCAGGTTGTATCGAAAATACATTTTTGGGCAAGCTGATGAGGTTGAATTGAAGTTTGTTAACAGGTACACCAATTTCCAATCTCAATATCCTTTAATCAGCCTGTATTTTTTAATGTTTATTTTTCAGTATATCGTGGGTGATGCTTATTAATGTAGTTTTCTCTGTTATAATTTTTCAAGGTTACCTCCTAAGGCATTTGGGTATTAAAAATAGTTCTAAACTTGTTTTTGGGGTTGGACATTATATTTTTTCCTTGAAATGATTGTATACATGGACAGGAGAAATAACGAAGATCTGACACTATTGAGTATCATATTGAACCAAGAGGTCAGAAGGCTGTCTACACAGGTATACACTTATGCAAGAAAGGCTTTATTACATCGGACTAGCTCTTGCGTGCATTTTTTACATAAACTGGGATCTCAACATTAACAGATTTTTCAATATTTGTAGACTTTATCCGTGTGAAACATTAACATGGCTTGGGTGATTACATCGACACAACCATTCTCCTGTTATGTCAGGAATAACAGTTCTATAGGGTTTGGTAAAATGCTATTTCTTTCAAGAAGATATTTACATCCCTTCCCTAGCAGGATTTTATTAATATCATATCCGGTGGTAATAACTAATTATTTGTAGGAAAATGGACTATCTTGATCATGCGGAACTCATAGATATTCAATGGGGATTACAGTCACTGGTCCAGGTTCACACAGTATGATTCTTCACGTCTTTCAATGCCGTCCAACCTAATACTCCACCCTAGGCATTTTATGCCATGGCTTGTGATGTCAGTTTTCTTATGCATACACAATCATTTCATAAATGCCACACTCAAAACAATAGTGAAAATAGAGTCTAGACATTTGCTCAAACATTATCGAGACACAATATTAGTATTAATTAATAAGAGAATATTCCTACGCGTACATCTCTTTCTTGCACCATTTATAAGTTGGTATATTTTGTAGCCCATTTTAGGAAGCACAAGGGCAGGTAGTCAAGGCACTTGCTAGACCAACTTCAACCTTCTTGTTAGGATGATATCATGATCAAAGTTTGCATACTCGTACTCGGCAGACCGAAAAAATTTCAACTTGAAAAATACTCAGCAACTTGAAAATTACTTAAATTTCTTAAAACAACATAAATTGAACAAAATACAGTTACACAATGTGTTGAACGAGTTTGTAAACATTGGGAAAGTGTTTTCTATTAGATTCCAGCCAATAACTCTTGTGAATCTATGATGATTGTTACTGAAAATCATCATCATAAATTGCATATGCATGCACGTTACAAATAACAAGAATTTACAAGTTCCCCTTCCTCATTCTAGTGAAATATTGGGGAGAGGGTATAGTGATTATAGTCCTCGCACTCGGTTGTGGCTCCTTGCTCCTAAAAAAATGCGACTGCAGCTCCACCTTGATTTTAGATGGCAGTGACTCCTCCTTTGCCTCATGTTCGACATCAATGATGTCACCCAATTGAATCTCTTTTGCTTCTGTTGTGCCTACACCCTCCATCGCTTCCCTCTCGAAATCGACAACCTCGTCCTCTATGAACATGGGGATCTCCTCTTCTTACCTCGTCTAATCATTGTAAAGATCAATCTCATCCAAATCAATAGGCTGCTTTATGTGTCCACCTTTCTTGTGCGAAACCGAAGATTGTATTGAACAAAAACTAGGTCATTGATGCGTCGTTGAGTCAACTTATTGCACTTCTTTGTGTGAATAATCTCAAACAAACACTAGTTGTGGTCACATCCATAAGCGCCACAAAGTTGAGATCATAGCTCACATACTCGTACATGGTAAATACATGGCAAACCAAAATAATTTGAGTTGGCAAATACTCAGCAACTTAAAAAATACTTAAATTTCTTACAAAGACAAACTCTATACAAAATACAATTATAAATTGTATACAAGTATTGGCGACTACTTACCATGGTATTGGCGAATATTCGCAAATACTCTTCGCAAGTACTCTCAGAAAACTTGCCGAAACTCGGGAGTTGTATACTCACGAGAACAAGTAAAAAAAGTTGCCCAATTTAAATTTCAGCGATTACCTGAATACTCGCTGAATACTAACTGAGTATGTAAACTATGGTTGAGATAAAATTCGGACAGCTAGCTTTTGAAGATTTGGAGTATTTCCATCCCATCTTCCCACCAAGAACCTAGAGACAAGATATTCAAAAGGTTGTAAGTAATTAGTAATTGTAAATTTGTAATTTATAAGATACAAGTAAAGACTCCAATTTTTGTTACGTGATGTCTGGGTGGATCTCCATCGGATAGCTAACAAAGGAAAAGAGCTTCCCCCTAGCCTGGTTATAATCACGCAACTCTAGAAGAATGAGGTCCCTCACCTCAACTTCAAATGTCATCCTCTCAATGCATGTTGAGAGGCCCTCCATAACCTCCCGAGTAAAATTTGTGAAGCCATCAAAGAAGAAAAACTTGGGGTTGTTGCATGAATGGGTTGGTGGAGTTAATTGATCCACATTCGATCAATTAACTCACAAATGCGATCAAATTTGTCTTTATCCCACTGTAATAGTTTTGGATGGCCTCTTTGGCCCTATCCATGGCCTCATAAATATATCCCATTGGGTTTTGCTCCCCATCCACCATGCATAAAACCTTCACCAAAGGCTTTGACACCTATAAACAAATTAATGTTACAAACTTACAATTCTAGAACGAAAATAAAGGAATTGACTTGAAATTTAAATTGAGGTTTGAAGTTACCTTGATGATCTCAAATTCTCTTTATAACGACATCATCAAAAATTGTCTTTGCAGTCCTCTCTCTATCAAATTCCTTTAAATATGTTGAGGTTAGCCATGTTTGACTCTCAAACATCTACTTCAGCCGTGACTACAAATTTCAAATACTTTGCAATGTTAGTGATGCAGGAGCGTCTTACGTAGACAAGCAATCTTGCATCAACCAAAAAGAAGTTAAACCCTCACATAAAGCCCAACTATTATAATGCAAAAGAACCCATGTGTAGAAGTTAGAGTCTTTCGTGTTTTGCAGTTTTGGATTAAGGATTGGCATGCGCAAGGAATGGTAGCGCAGGAATCAAATGTCTCAAAGAGATAGCAAAACAACTAAAAGGCGAATTGTGAGAGCGTAAGAACCTAAACACTAAAAAGCAAGGTGAGGCTATAGGTATGCACATTTGTCTTGGAGGATGCAAATGAAACCAATTGTGTAGGAATCAAATAGGTATTTTGGCAAATGCTCAAGAGTTAGGAGATTGTGCATGATCAACGCGTAAGAACGTAAAAACTTAAGTAGACTATTTGGACTTTGGAAAAATCAGGGAGATGTTCAAGGCAACTACCATGAACACATGTCAAAAGGAGAACAATTGTATGGATACATTCCTGACAAATTAGAGTTAAGACATACCGTGTAAGTATCCCAAAAGTCAACAATGACAACAAGATCTCTAGCAAATCAAGGGGCTATGAGCATATTGTAAATGAAGTTGGATTTGCCAGAAGATATGTGTTAGATGACAACGAGCTAGCCCAAAACAATTAAGGAGTAGAGCTCAAGGTTTTTGAGGTTGAAAAGGACCAGATTGAAGTGTGAGCTTGGAGAAAAAAGAGATCGAAGTGAGAGATTGAGAGAGAGAGAGAGAGAGAGCTCATAGGAGCAAGTAGATCTATAGATAGTTTGGATGTTAGAGAAACAATACTCCATGTGCGTGTTTTTAGTTGAGGAATTTAAGTAGAGAAAAAATTTCCATCTTTTTTGTTCAATCAAATAATAATGAGGGAAGCCATTATTTATACCATATTTTAGTCTAATGTTAGCTCTTATATTGAAGTAGGTTATTCTATCAACATTCCACACAATACTAACTACTTCTAAAAACTACTACTATGTGAGTTGTATTGTAACATCACTAAAATGAAATCCTATGGGATAATAATGTCCCCATAATAGAAAAAACACCGAATATCTAGGATGAATAAACTAAAGTATGAATTATCTATTGTAATTTTATTTATTCTAACATCCCCTCCCCACCTCCCCTACCCCTTTACCTCACCCCTTAATTTATCATAGTCTCAAGTGAACATGTGAGAGAATCTCAGAATGCCTCAAACTTATCACATAAAAGTGACTTGGTGAAGACATTTGCACGTTGATTTGCAGTTGGGAAAAATTGGAGCAGGATGTTATGTTGTTGAACATGCTTATGTATGAAATGAACCTGAACTTCGATGTGTTTCACGCGCTTATGTGACACTAGATTGCAAACAAGTTTTAGAACACCTTCATTGTCACAATATAGGATTGTTGGTTGTTTCTATGGTACTCCCTGTCCTGCAAGTATGCGATGTAGCCGTATCACTTCACAGACAACTCCTACACAATCTTCTACTTCAGTGGAGGATCTAGAAACAAAGTGTTTCTTCTTGCTCCCCTATGTTTTAGAACCATATCCCTAAGAATACAAATCTAGATGTGGCTTTTTTGTCATCAATAGAACTTGCATGATCTTGTGTCCATATATCCCGTCAAGAAGAATTGATCATTCTTCTTGTATTCTAGGCCATACTCAATAGTTCCCTGAATGTATCTTAATATCCGTTTTGCTGCTTTCAAATGCACACACCTATGGCTCCTACATGACTCGATAAAGATAGCTGACAACATAGCTAATATCGGGCCTAGTGTAAATAAAGTAAATGAGGCTCCTAGTCAACTACTGATAGGAGAGTTGCATTTAACTGGCAATGGTTGATCTGAACGAGATAATTGAAGTCATGTCTTCATGGGTGATGCAATAGGCTTACAATCCATCATTTGAAACTTCTCAAGCATTGTCTTGGCAAACTTCATTTGAGACACAAAGATGTGATCTCCCTTTTTCCATACCTCTCAGATGGGGACAATACTGCAGTAACCTAAGATACTTATCATGTCAAACGATCGCTTGAGATCTTTCTTTGTTGCATCACATCATTTTCACTGAGCTGCCAGTGATGACTAGATTTTTGACATATACGTCTATTACAACCTCCCCCACTTGCTCCTTGAGGTAGAGTTTTGGATCATATGGACTTCTCTGGAATCTATGTTGTATGAGATGCTCATCAATTTTGATGTACCTGGCTCAGGGAGGCTATTTGAGACCATTTAAAGACTTGAAAAGTCTACACACCTTTTCTTCTTGACCTAGTGTGACATAACCCTTTGGTTGGGTCATGTAGACTTCCTCTTACATATCTCCATTTAGGAAGGCACTTTTCACATCCATCTGATAAACTCTCCATCCAAATTGTGAAGCCATAGCAAATATCATTCTGGTTTTTTTTTGGCTGTGGGAGCAAAAGTCTCCTCATAGCCAATGCCTTCTCTTTATACATACCCCTTTGCTACAAGTCTTGCCTTGTACTTGTCAATGCTGACATCTGCTTTGTCCTTTGTCTTAAAGACCCATTTGCAACCGATAGACTTTTCCTCTAGTGCAAGATCAAGAAGCTGTCATGTATGGTTCTTCATCAATGATTGATATTTTGCATCCATGGTCTCTTTCCAAGGCTTTGACTCTTGGGCTTCATGAATTGTTGAGGGCTTAAAAGATTTTGTAACTATGCTCATCAGGGCCAAATTGACCTCTTCACGAGTGATGTTACGAGTCCTCAGTCCTGTAGTGAAAGTGTTTGGGACTCCATTCAATTTTTCATCTTGTATAGTATTGGTATACCACTTGGGCATACGATTGACAATTCTTGTGGGTGGTGGAGCTGAAGGACATGACTGATCATCACCATCATCATTGCCCTCATCATCACTACCACTCAACATTAGAAGTGTTTACAGGATTAATGCCCGTATTAGGTGAAGGCATGGAGGGTGGATTGGACTTACCCTTCTCATCAATTACAACATCCCTACTGATGTATATCTTCCTGGTTTTTGGATCCATGAGTCAGGAAGCTTTTGGCTCTTCACTGTAGCCAAGAAAAGTGCATACAAAGGACTTCTTATCTAGTTTTTCCTCTTCTTTTTGTGAACATGTATATGGGCTTTACATCCAAAAACAAAAAGATAAAGAATCGAAGGCTTATACCTGGTCCATGCTTCTTGTGGAGTTTTAGCATCGAGAGATTTGGTAGGTGCTGGATTTAGCAGGTAGACTGCTGTGCAAACTGCTTCTTCCTAATATGAGCGAGGTGGTTGTGAGTCCTCGATCATGTTGCGCCATCTCAATGATAGTGCGATTATGTTGCTTTGTAACACCGTTTTGTTGTGGAGAATAAGCTGCAGTCATCTGCGGGAAAATGCCACGTGCCTTTAGAAGCTTAGAGAAATCTTTGCTAGTGTATTCCCCCCTAAATCTGAGCAGAGGACATGAATTTCGCATCTAGTTTTTGGTTCTGCAGTGCCTTTGAATTCTTTGAAGACTTTAAAGGCTTGATTCTTGGTCTTAAAGCAATGTACCCACATTTTTGGTGAGTAGTCAACAAAAAGCTGAAAATACTGGAATCCACTAATACCTTGGTCTTATGGCTTGCAAAGATCGGTATGCACCAGATCCAATGGACCAAGAGCCCGATATGTACTTGTTTCAAATGGAACTCTATGTTGTTTTCCAGCTAAACAATTGGGACACACATCAATATTCTTCTTTAGCGAGAAAAGGCTTCTCACCATGTTATTCCTACTTAGTGCAATCAGGTATCCAAAACTCAAGTGTCCATATCTCCTGTGCCATGGATTAGTTGAGTTTGTATTTTTTACAACAAGGGCATGATTGTTTTTGTGAACAAAATCAAGTTGAAAAATCTTCCCTACTCTAGGAGCTCTTGCATAATCTTTGAGCTTCTGGACTTGTCTTGAATGAGACATATTTTTACCCCCACCTTTGCGATCAAAATCAACTTTAAGGTTGTGATCAAGTAGTTGACTGACAGAAAGTAGTTTTTTTGTTAGTCTTGGATTATACAAGACATCAATTATTGTACAATTTTGCTCTTCAAGAGGTAAAAAGATGCTTACTTGTGCCTTGGACACAATAGGATGAATCATCGCCCAAAGACACTTGGTCTTGATTAGGTGTATGGTTCAAATTGTTGAATCGATCTTTTTTCCCTCTCATATGTCGAGTTGCTCCATAGTCCGCAAACCATACAAAATCTTGAGGAATGGTCTCCTCGCTGGTTTGGGCAGCAAACACATAGTCCTCATCAGATTGTTTTTCTTCTTTAGCAATATTGCCTTGTGGATGTTGTTTCTTTTTCCAATTGAGATTCTTCTATCCTTTGGCTTAATCTTTTCCCCTGTGGAGATTATTCAGCAGTGGGCTTCTTATTGTTGGACAAGCCTTGTGTAAACGCATTGCACGAACAATCTTTTAGTTCATGCCCTTCCTTTCCACGTATTAAACAAACCTTTTGTGAATGAGGAGTGTTCCCCTACTGAATTTGCTGATTGCTCTGCTTGAGAGACTGTTTTGAAGACCTCATGGGCCTCTTCCCCTTCTAATGTGAGGCAAGTGCGTGTTCTTCTTCATCTTCTTTTGCGTGGATGGATTCTTCTTGCTGCAACATCTTAACCAACTTCTCAAACATTAGTGTCTAACCTGTGACATTTAAGGTGGTCACAAAGATCTTGTAGGTGGGGGTCAATGCTCCCAAGATGATTGGTACAAGAGATTCATGTGTCACTTCCAGGTCCAATGCTTGGAGTGTGCCCCATTGCACTGCAACATGACTGAGAAAAAATTCAAGTTTTTCGCCTGTCTTTAGTTTGAGACAGTGAAGTTGGCTTTGTAGATAAAGAATGGTAGTTTGGTTCTTCACCTCATAGACTGTGTTCAGTTTGTCCCATGCGTCTTTTGCTAAAGTAACATCTCTGATATGAGGTTGAACCTCATCCGATGCCTTGAACATGATTAGTAGTTTTTTCATTCTGGTTTGATTTTTAAAACTTGTGTTGTTGGTTGGTGTCAATAGTAAGTCAGGTGTATGTGCCATCAACAACGGGCTAGATATCTTCATATTCTAGGTGGGTCTTCACCTTTGCCTTCCATGCAACATAATTGCCCCCACAGAGAAGCTGGGAGTCTTGAAGAAAGAACTTGGGTTCTATTGTGTCCATTTGCAAAAAATTGTTTGTGGGAGATGGATCAGTTCCTTATCACTCCAAATAGGTTTCCCTTTCTATATATTGCCAAACCGATATACTAAACCTCTTGATATGCTTGACCTTCCTATATGCCCATCGATACTTGGAAGAATCTCGTCCTTTCTATGTACCTGGTGGTACATGAAAGATACGATAAAGCACGTAAGAGAAGAGTGGTACATGGAACTTAGTACGTGAAAGGGTTTCATCATATCAATGACACTTGCTTAGAAAGAAAACCTTGTACGTGGGCATAACTTCCCTATATACTTTTCCAATTGTCAGGATGTATGTTAAATGATGGTGATGGGTAATGAACGGAATGGTAAATGAATTTTTTTTAAACCTTAATTTCTCTCCCATGATTTATAAGGATGATGCCAAAGATGTTGTTCTTGCAATTATGTTAGGATGAAGGGTGCAATAGTTCAAAGCGCAACAACATTACTTGGAAGATTGAACTAGAGGCGGGGCATCGTTTATACCAATTACTACGTTAGTTTTTTTTGTATGTGCAAAATGATAAAAACAATTATTTTCGAAGTTTTACAAACTTCCTAGGAAAAATTCCTTTTCCGTGCATTTTAGAACCAAAAAGTGAACTTTGTGGCCAATTTTTGGCTTCTCGGTCCCCCGGTTTGTCAGATACCAAATTAACAACCTTCCCAGGGTTTGTTAGGCAAAAGACTTTGTTTTTGTTTTCATATAGTTTAAAATAAACTTCTGATTTTTTAAAATTAAAAAAACAGCCTAATTTTGGATGAAAATAAAACTTAGGCTTAAAAAAAAGAATCTTTTTTTTTTCAACCAATAAAATCAGACCTGTTCATGGAAGTTGTGCATGGTGCTCCTCCATGGCTGGAAAATTAATTTTTGATTTGGTTTTCAGACTGATTTTTTTTAATTATGGCTTCTTGGTTGTTTGCTTATTTGCAATGCCTCTCTCCTCCAAGCTACGCCCTTCTTGGGCAGTTCTTTGAACTTTTGATGAGATGTTGGCTTCCAAGGCTGTGCTATGTATTGTTGGGTTGCACTCCTCCAACATGCTTTTTCTATGGCTTTTACGCCTCTTTTGGCTGGGCTTCCTCCTCTAATGCTTTGTATTGGCACTTTTATATTGTTCCAAGCTTGAATGCCCCTTCCAAGGCTGGACTACTATCTTGGCTCCAACACCTTTCGTAATAGCATTTAGCCCGTCTTTTGCAAAAGTTCAACGCCTCTATTGGCTTCCAACATGGGCCTTTTGCTTGATTGGTCTCTTTGGTATTTCTTCTGCACAATAGCTGCTCAAAAGAAGCACCATATGCTCTACTTACAAGGGAAAAAACAATGAAAGCTTCTTTCTATTTAATGACAGGGAAGAAAGAAAAGAAACTTTCTTGTGCCGCCTGAAGCTTGCATGGGAGTACCCGAGTCTCCTTTCATCTTCTCTTACTTCTTTCTTCTCCCCTCTGGGCTTGCTCAGAATCTCTTGTTCTAATACCAAATTTCATCAGAGCAGCACATTATATCATTTTTATTCAATCAAATAATAATGGCAGAAGCCACTTTTTATACAATATTTTAGTCGAACATTAGCTCTTATATTCAAGGAGGTTATTCTACCAACATCCCACACAATACTAACTACTAAAAACTTCTACGGAAGTTGTATTATAACAACATCACTACGATGAAATCCTACGGATAATAATATCCCCATAATACAGTAACCACCCAATTATCTAGGATGAATTAACTAAAGAATAAATTACGTAATGTAATGTTATTTATTCTAAAATTTCTTCATTTGGATCCTCGGCCACGGCCTGTGTCAACTGGTATTAGAGTGTGGTTGCAGTTCTGGGAGAGAGTGAGTAGGAAAACCATAGTAGAGGTGCGACCTACGTAGAACTGCAAGGAGGACTTGCAGCAGTAGGATCTATTATTGGGAGAGTCAAGATGCTGCATGGGAGAGTAGGTAGAGGCGCTGTGAATGCAACTGTAATGGGAGTGTTGGATGAAATACTGAACGAGTTTAAAACTAGACTGGATGTTGTTGAGGAAGATTGTTAAAGAGGTTTCACAGCAAGGGATGATTAGAGCAATGCTGAGGAAGAGGTACAACATGTAGATGGGGAAGATCACACAGATGAAGTAGAAGATACAATAGAAGTTGGTGAAGCGAGGCTTTTACGTGCTATCTCTAAGATGGGATGCGGTCTGAAGATGGATGTTCCATGTTTCTTAGGAAGGTTGGATCCTGTAGAGTTGGTGGACTAGATCACAAACACAAGAATATTTTGAGTTTGAGGACATTGGTGATCCAAAGAAGGTAAAGATTGTGCAGACCAAGCTTAAGGTTCATGCAACACTATGGTGTAAGGAGGTTTAGAACAAACACTGAGGGAAAGGGAAAGACAAGATCATCAAGTGGGATAGGATGGTCGCAAAAATGAAAAGAAAATTTTTACTTGGGAAAATACTAAATGGATTTGTTCAAGAGATTGCAACATCTACATTAGAAGGACATGGGAGTCAAGGAGATCACTATTAGATCTTGGCAAACTAAAGTCGACTAAGAGAAGGTCACAAGATACCTAAATGGTTTGAAGTTTGGCATTCAAGGAGAGTTGAGTATGACTTGGATCCAAACACTGGAGGGTGCTTACCAACTTGGGCTTAAGGATGAAGAAAAGTTGTCGCACAAGAGTTAGAATACTGTGCATTGAAGGCATATTTGTGCATGGATGTGGAATGAGGAGCATTGGTAGAGGCCAATCCAGGCATCAAGGTGGTGATGTGCGTAG
Source organism: Taxus chinensis (assembly GCA_019776745.2). Taxonomy (NCBI): domain Eukaryota; kingdom Viridiplantae; phylum Streptophyta; class Pinopsida; order Cupressales; family Taxaceae; genus Taxus; species Taxus chinensis. The sequence goes on from CM034151.1 coordinate 556,128,100, forward strand.
TGACACGCAAACACATGAGCAAGGATTTGTGCGAGTAGGAACATCTTACCCATCTCATGGACATGGAAGATTTGGTAGAGGAAGTAGGAGGATTCCATGGAATTTGTTTAGGTGAGGACAAGTTGGGCATCATGTGTATGAGTTTCCACAAGCATAACTTGAAGGAAACAAATGAATCGGGTCAAGAATGCATGTAGCTCATGGAGATGAAGAGTCAGTTGGATTTACAAAGCACTAAGAAGGATTGGAGTGAGGAGAAGCCCTTATGCTAAAGAGGGTGTTGTTGAAGCCGACATAGAAAGATAATGAGCTTGTGCAATGGAAGAGTCTCTTACAGACTATATGTAAGTTAGGAGGTAAGTGTTGGAAGGCTATTGTTGATAGTGCGAGCACAAACAATTTGGTTTCTTGCGCAATGGTAGAGAAGTTGGGACTGAAGAAGATTGCACATCCCAACCCCTTATAGAGTGTCATGGCTACAAAAAGGCCATTAGATCTTGGTGAGTGAACAAAGCCTTGTGAAGTTTAAGATAGGCACGAACCATGATGAGGTATTATGTGATATCATGCCCATAGATGTTTGTCATGTATTGTTAGGGAGGCCTTGACAGTATGATTGAAAGGCTTTGCATGATGGAAGAGCAATTGTTAGTCGTATAGAGGATGGTAGAAAGTTTAACTTGTCTCCTTTGAAGGGAAAGGAGGAAGAAGTGCACAATAGAGTTTGTACGCAAGTATTGAGGTGATAGGAAAGGTGTTCTTGCAAAATGTAGAAGAGGAGAAGACATGCTTTCCGCTTATACCAAAGTTTGCACAAGAGAGGAGCACACAAAAAGCGAAGTCCTGAGTGAAATGTGCGAACTGTTGAGCAAGTTTGCGGAGATCATTTTAGAAGATTTGCCAGATTGGTTTCCACCTACGCACAATATTGGTCATTAGATAGACCTGATACCCAAATCGAGTTTGCCAAACAAGGCACCATACATGATAACACCTTAGGAAAACAAGGAAGTGCAACAAGTAGTGTAGGAGTTGTTGGATAAGAAGATGATAAGAGAAAACTTAAGCCCATGTATAGTACCACAGTATTAGCACCAAAGAAGGGAGGAGAATGGTGCTTGTGTATTGATTCAAGGGCCATTTACAAGATAACGATTAAATATAGATTCCCTTGCCAAGAAGGGATGATTTAATGAATTTCTTGAGGGGAGCACATTACTTCTTGAAGAGATGATATCATCATATTCGCATGAGAGAAGGGAATGAGTGGAAAATTGCTTTAAAAACAAAGGGTTGTAGGAAAGGTTGTTTATGCCTTTCGGATTGATGAATGCACTAAGCACATTTATGCGTCTCATGAACTAAGTGTTGAAACCATTTCTTGGAAAGTTTTTCATAGTGTATTTAGATGACATTTTGGTATAGAGTATGACAAAGGGAGGACATATGGAGCATTTATGTTAAGTCTTGAGGCATTCGCAAGAAAAGTTGCTAATCAATGTGAATAAGTGCAACTTTATGTGCAGAGTTTTGGTATAAATGGGTTTTTGTGATATCTTAAGAAGGTGGTGCAATAGTAGAGTGGCCATCATTGAGGAATGTGACACAAGCAAGGAGTTTTCATGGACTTGCAAGCTTCCATAGGATGCTCATCAAAAAAATTAGTGTGAATTGTGCAACAATCATAAAGGTTATCCGCGAAGATTGCAAGGATTTTGTGTGGACAAAATAAGCATAGTACAACTTCCAAGAGTTGAAAAGCAAGATTACAGAGCAACCGGTTTTGGCGTTACCGGATTTTACTAAAGTTTTCCAAGTAGATTGTTATTCAAATAGAGTTGCCTTAGGCACAGTGTTAAGCCAAGAAGGAAACCTTGTAGCTTACTTTAGTGAAAAGTTGAATTCCACAAGGAGATCTTTGGTCTATGACCAACAATTTTATGCGATCTTGCAAGATCTTAATAAATGGAGGCATTATCTATTGTTGAAGTTTGTGCTATACACTAATCATCATGCGTTGTAGTTCATAAATAGTCAAGGGAAGTTACACTAGAGACACATGAAATGGGTTGAGTTCCTATAAAGCTACTCATCTGTGTTGAAGCATCATAGTGGAAAATCAAATAAGGTCACAAACGCACTTAGCTGAAGGATTCTTTTGTTAAGCAAAATAAGAATTGAGGTCATGGGTTTTGATACTAGGGAGGAGTTATACGCAGAAGATAAGGACTTGAAGGATGCATGGAAGACATGCTCAAAACCAATGAGTGTGGACAAGACACTATGGTTGGACTACTTTGTGTAAGAAGGGATGTTGTTCAAGGGAACACAATTGTGCATACCTAGAGTGTCTACGCAAATATGTGGAGTGTAGGATTTTCTAGATAGCGAAGGGGAAAAGCCATAACACAAGATTGTATCAACCACTACCAATACTAGAGAAGCCATTAGATGATGTGAGCATGGACGTTTTGCCAAGATTGCCTAGAACATAGAAAGGGAACAAATCCCTATTTGTGGCAGTTGATAGATTCTTGAAGATGGCACATTTCATTGCATGGAAGAAAACAAACAATGTGGCAAACATCACAAACTTACCGCAAAGCATTGTGTTGGATAGGGACACCAAGTTTTTAAGCCATTTTTGACAAACCTTATGGAAGAAGCTGGGAACAAGGTAGAAATTCAGTTATGCATATCACCCACAAAGTGATGGACAAACAAAAGTGGTGAATAGAAGTTTAGGCAACTTGTTGTGATGCCAGGTTAAAGACAAACCAAAGTAGTGGGACATGATATTGGTGCAAGAAGAATTTGCGTATAATAATTTAGTCAATTAGAGTACTGGGAAATCACCTTTCCATATAGTGTACGGGAGCATCTTGCGAGCAGTAAAGTAGCTACAAGAAATTGGAGTTGAAGGCAACGTGTGGAAGACGATTGCACCGGATATATTCCCAAGATTCATGAGGATGCGTGTAAGAAATTGGAGAAAAGTAGTTTGCATTATAAAGAGCATGTGGATGCGAGGTGTAGACATAAGGAATATGTGGTTGGAGACCAAGTATTGGCACATTTACAGAAAGAGAGATTTTCTTGAGGGACATACAATAAGCTGAAATGGAAGAAGATCAGACCATGCAAGGTGTTACACAATTTTTAACAAATGCCTATGAAATGAAACTACAAGAGGGGTTGGATATATCACTCTATTCAATGTGGTTGACTTGTATGAGTACCATGAGGGACAAAGCAGTGAACAAAATGATGGAGAGTTAGAAACACAGATATGTGATTAGAGGGTGTAGCTACCAGAGAAAGAGAAGGAAGAAATAAAGGCCATTTTGGACTCTGGAGTTGCGAGGAGGATGCATAGGAAGGAGTATAAGGAATATTTGGCAAAGTGGAAGAATCATGCAGCTAGAGGATACATCATGATTGGATCACACAAAAAATGGTCTCTATGGCCATACTCACAAAGTTATCAACTAGTGAGTTAGAGCTCACATTCTTTATTACATGGGGATTCTGATGTTGGAGCATCCCAAGAAGACAAACAATCTTGCATCAACCAAATAATATCTAAACCCTCAAATAAAACTCAATTGTTGGAATGCGCAAGAATCCATGTGCAAAAGTTGGAGTCTTTTGTGTTTTGTAGTTTTGGCTAAGGCTTGGTGAGCACAAAATGCCCAAGGAGTGGTTGACTGGGAATCAAAGGTCTCTAACAGCTGCCGAAATGACTAAGGGGCGAACTGTGGGAGCACAAGAACCTAAACAATGGAAAGCAAGGTGAAGCGCTAAGTATGGACATTTGGCTTGGAGGATGCAAATGAAACCAATCACGCAAGAATTGGATACATATTTTGGCAAGTGGGAAAAAGTTACGAGGTTGTGCGGAAACAACGCGCAAGAATGTAGTCACTTCAATCGACTTCTTGGACTTAGGAAAGATTAGGGAGATGTCTAAGGCAACTACCATGATCACATGTCACAAGGAGAACAACTGCATGGATACATTCATGAAAAATTAGAGTTAAGATGTACCATGCAAGTATTCCAAAAGTCAATAGTGATGGCAATATTTGTGACAAGTCATGGGACCATAAGCATATAGTAAATGAATATGGTTTTGTCGAAAGATATGTGTTAGATGAGAGTGAGTTAGCCCGAAGCAATTAAGGACTAGAGCTCAATGTTTCAAAGTTTTAAAAGAACTAGATCGAGAGCTTGAAAAAAAAAGATCGAAGAGAGAGAGAGAGTAAGAAAGAGCTCACAGGAGCTAGTAGATCTAGAGATAAGAGTGGAAGTCAGAGACTTCACCATTGTAGAACAAAGAGCTAGCTGCTGCAGCTCTATCACATGTATAAACTAGTCTAAGCACATTGTATGTCATTATTTTGATATAGAGATCCAATGTGTTATTTAATACTTTGTGTGTATTTTTAGCTATGTGATTGAGGCATCTCTTCATTGGGAACCCCAACAACAACTTGCATCAATTAAGAAGTTAGTTGTAAACCTTGTGACACCCGTTTGCACAAGTTATTTCCCTTTGGTTTGATCTCTCATTAAGTTTTAAACCCTCGGGTGATTTTAAATGTATTTTGTGATATTTCTAACATCTTATACAACCAGTCTCACCCAATCGATTTTGCCTATGTCCTCCAAAAGAAGGTCAAGGCAATAGGGCACACAATAGGTCCAAAAGAGTGATGAATGCTTGTCATGAAGTAGTTTCCTAGCCTCCACATATGCTGTTGTATTGCTAGTGACAACTTGCACAACATTTATGATTCCCACCTCTAAGACAACCTCCTCCAACATAAGGCTCAAAGTTTTTACATTTTTTATTGAGTCGAGGCATCAATTGACTTCAAAAAAACCATCTCACCATTTGAAGCTGCTAAAATTGATGAGGGCGTAATTCCTTCCATTCGTCCATCCAACTAAAATAATGTGTCATCCAAACTTTTGCCATTGCTTCTTTTGTTTTTTCAGATTTAATTTTGCATCTACAACAACATATTAAAGCATCCTCCCACTTGAGTCTTTTGGAGAGGGTGCCTTGTACCCTTTCTTTGCAATTGTCCATGATGTTACCAGATACTCTCAATACAGGTTCTTTGCCACGTTGAAGAGAAGGTTGTACTACCAAAAGTTTGCACCTGTCTTTTTAGCTTCCTTGTACCTTGCAGTGGAGGTTGTGCTTCAGGTTTGTGTTTAGATACAAAAGAGCCATGTGATTGGCTTTTTCCCATATTGGATAAGATGTATGTACCTTGTATTTATGGACCATGACTAAAGCCCATAATCTAAGATGCCAAATCTACCTTTGTTTCTGTTGCAGAGGTAGGATTAATAGTTGTTTGAACCCTTTCCTTCTTTAGTTTCTTCTCATCCAATAGTGTTAACGTTGCTTTCTCCCTCATTTTTCCTCTTTTGTGACATTGGGACACAACGTGATGTTGCGGCGACGAATGTATACGAAATGGTACTTGAAGTGATTGATGCCTCTTGAAACCTCATTCAAGTAGAGCATGCAAACCGCACGCTCCATGGTCGGTCCATATACGACATACTTCGAAGTGGGTTCATTGCTTCTAGTGAGATGGTTTCCACTTCATGAGCCTGATGTAGAACCAGATGCAATTGGATGTTAACGGTTAACCTGCAACATGTTCTAATACCAAAAAAACAATGCAAAAAAATTAAATCATATGGCATATGCCGTAAATCCAATGTACATGAAAAAACGAGCAATTTCATTGATAAATTATGAAAATCTAGCATAAATTACTAATAAAAAATACAAGAATCGAATGGAATGCATTTAAAATTGTAAATCATGTTTAGAAACAATTTACATGCTTGGAAAGAAAAAAAAGAACTAACCTTGAAATTCGAAATTCTTCAAATTTGATCTACAAATCTGCTATAAACTCCCTCCAATTCACTCAAACCAATGCTCAAATGTTGTGTGATGATGATATTTGGGTGAGTGGGCTTCTAAAAGAAGAAAAAATTGCGAAAAAAACCCTTGGTTCTCCTATGTCTCATGCTTGTCCCACATATTTTTTGTGTTTTGTGAGTATTATGCACGAACTTGCTGAGTATTCGTGAGTACTCTTGGAAAGTACTGTCTCAAAAATCTCATGACTCACCCATGAGTTTTTCCAAAAAATACACGTTTTAATTTTTTTTGCACAAATTGCCGAGTTTTCGGCAAGTTTTCCAACTACGATCACAATGATGAAAAATGAACTCTTTGCTCCTATTTGTAGGGTCCTCAAAATGAGTAGGTGCCTATTTTTCCTTCCAAAAACATAACAAGAGATTTTTTGTTTTTGGTCAATGAGGATTATAGGATCCCTTAACCATGGGACACAAACGGGGTTTTATTCCCCATGTGTGTTACTATAAGTGCTTTTCTACATTTGTATGCATTTATTAGGGTCACATCCAATGTTTTCTAGTGTAAGCTTTGAACCTAAGTCACATGACAACAAAATATTGAATGTAGGATATCTCAATACATATTATTAGGGCTCTGGAACACAGATATAAAAAATTGGTTCATTTCTCACTAAATGGGCCCACTAAGTGTGAAGACATCAATATCATACTAGCATGAAAAAGGGTTTAATCCCCATGATAAATGGAACACCTCTTTTATGGCAACTCTTTTCTCTCTAGGAGCAAGTGCTAGCACAATCAAGTGGTTTATAGTTAGCAGGGATGTGAACAGAGGTGATAGAAAATATATAGAAGTGAAGAGACATGTACAATAGGTTGTGCCCCTACAAAGTGATAGGTCATGTTTTTTGGTAGAAACCTTTTATACCTAATAATGCTTAATTAGGTCTATAACAGATTCACTCTATTCCTAAGCCTATCAGTAAGAAATGCATTGCAATAGGCAATGGGGTCATTGATTCACCCTTACATTCCTGCCTTTCAAGAAACTCCAAAAATCTTTTTATCTAAGAACATCACATGCAAATCTGTCCACCAAAACATATCCATTAAAAATTCCATCCACATTTATCTTTGTTTATCTAGAAGTGTTTGTTCATCTAGGTTGCAAGTTTGTATGCAAACCATTGGTTTATTCCTTGCTCGTGTGGGTGCAACTCTCTTTGTTTTCCCAACCCATCAAACATCTGTGTGGTGATTGGGGAACCCAATATGAGCCTTGTATTTGGAGCTCTCCTATGTCATAGACACTCAAGAGTCTATCAAAGTTGGTTTCTAGATCCAACTAAACTTTAGTCTCTATTTTTTGTCTGAAGTGCAATGAAAACGAAAAAGACATGATGGTCTCCAATCGTACTCCCTTCCAATGGTGACTTGTTCAACAATGCATATGCCTACGAAGTTCAATGGAAATGTAAAATATATCTCTATTCAACTGAAAGCATGCAAAACCATCTTTATCTTTTCCCAAGATTTAGTTCGCAATATCACAAATGGGCTGTTTAACAGTTTTCCAAGACATGAGAAATCAATTCTCTACTTCATTTGCTATATTAATAATTCTAAAATAGCATTATCTCTAAAGCAACATGGTTATTGACTCACATTCTTTGTGCTCATTCAATGGATAACTACGCTATATCAGGAAATCATATGTCATTCTGTCATGTATCAATAAGGTTGGCATACACACTTCGTAACATTTATACATAACCATTTAGGGCTGCCCATAGCTTTTGTAGAAAATATTTCCAACAACTGCCATTTTTTCTGGCAGTGCTGTTCCATTTTCCCATTCCAATTTTGATGTTCTATAAACTCCTAGTTCTATGACTTGAAAAAGACATGTTGAAATACAATACAAAAATTGAATGCCCACACCATACCAATGATTATAATTGAAACTTTAAATAGGATCCCGTGATCCTAAACACAAGGAGTAGGAGATTATCAAAAACTATTTTGAGTCATCCCAAAATCTCTCCTCTAACTTAATATCCCTAGAATCACTCTATCACTCTATCACTATCTATAGTGAGTTGTAATCACATATAACTTAGTACAATAGTATTCCACACAATACATTATAATATTAGCACCCCACTAACTCACATGTAGCACTGAGCAAAGGCAATATTCGTAACATTCCCCTCCCTTAGTGTGAACATGGGAGAAGAGAAAACACTTCTTAGACCAAGTACAACTCCATCAAGTTGTCTCTTCTACCCTTGGAAAGGTGTAGAGACGGGTTGAATTCCATGGGTTTCTTCCCTTTCCCTAGGTTCCTGAATTTTGAATCCTGCAAATTCCTAGAGCTCCCTCACTAGCTGGAAAACAATCTATATGGAGTTTACCTCAAAATCTTCTCTTGTCCCCTAAGAGCCAGATTCTATTGAATATGCTTCTTTCTTCAAATGTTACACCAGAGGTTTATTCATCACATGAACTGAAATATGAAACATCGCACAATGGAAAGCAAACTGAAAACATGAACACACTGAAAATACAAGCCACTAAATCTTTGTGCAGCCTCGTCGCTAGTGGTTGACGAGAGGTTGTTGTTTGACCTCCTTCCTCTGTTGCCTCTATCCTCTAATAGGTTGTTGCTTACTTAGTATGAGAAGCCTTCATAATTGTAACCACCGTCATTGTTCATTGGTTCTTCCTCGGTGTCCAATTCTTTCTCAGTGATTACATTTGCTTCATTTGTTTTAAGCTTCCCTTGGAGAATATCATTTGCTCTAGTTTTACAACTCCAAGATGCATGTCCTTTTTTATTACAATAGAAAAATTTGATTTCCTCCTCGTTTTTGTAAAATCTTTGATGATCTTTCCTTGAGTATAACACGCTCTCCTCAGTTACATCCGTTGCAGTCCTTTTTTCTTTAGCTAGAAGAGCTGAAATCATATCTTCCAGTTTTTGGGAAGGCATTTGTCCAAGAGTAAAAACCACTTTGTTATATTTGGAAGGCAAACTAGTCAATAAGATAGCTTTTGCAACTTCATCATCAACAGGAGCTTTGACATCTACTAATTGTCTAATGAGAGATCTCAGGTCATTGATGTGGCTAGACATGGTGACATCATCATTCATTTTGAATCTAAACAATTGGAGTTTTAAATAGAACTTTCTGTTGATTTCTTTTGCTCCAAACAATTTGTTTAGATTTTCCCACATTACATTGGAAGATTTTTCAAGGTCTACATAACGTAATTGTGAATCAGAAAGAGCAAGGCCAATATGGGTTTTTCTTTATCATTTTTACCCTACAATTCAGCTAACTTATCTACATTTGTTGGTGCTATTTCTTTTCCATCTACTATCCTCCACAAACTTTTGTTCATTAATTGCATTTGAATTTTGACTTTACAAATGTGAAAATTTAAACCAATGAAATTTTCTAATGGTATTTCCATTGTTAAACACAAATACCCATGATGTTAGTTTCAACCATAAATGTGTCTGTACAAACAAAAATTGGAAATACAACCTAATATTCTTCTAAACATAACTTGCATGATGAGCACAATTAACACATTAAAATACTACAAAATCCAATTAAAGATTAGATTTGACAAAAAAATGAAACGAATTACGACATAAAAATAAAAGAACTTAGACTATCTAAAAAGTAATAAACTAAAATTACCTTTTGAGCAACATTCACCTATAAAAAGACTCAGAATTTTACTCATAAAGCTTTTAACATACTTAAGGACATGCAATAAATAAGTAAGACTCTTTTAAAAAAAACACCACCTATAAAAAGACTCAGAATTTTACTCATAAGGCTTTTAACATACTTAAGGACGCGCAAGAAATAAGTAAGACTCTTTTAAAAAAAATAAAAACACTACCTGACTAAATAGAACAAGAAGACACTAAAACAAAGTATTCAAATGTTTAGGTGGCTTTTCATACTAATTGACACTTATACGGCTACTTACTATAAATTTTTCATCAACAACTGAACTTAGTTTTAACCTAACATGAAACTATAAAAACAAATATAGGTTATACAATATGCACCACGACAGATATAAGCCAAACATTGAAAAACAAAAGACATAGACAGGCCTTTTTATTGCATGCATATGTGGATAGGGATTTTCACATGGAACGAGGTGGATACATTGACCTCCAAACTATTTAACTCAGCCCTTGACAGACTTTCACAGTATTGTATGTCAGTTCTTTGAACTCTGCTCCGTGTCACTACTCACCACGTGACAGTCCCAACACAGACTACATTCGAAGCATGAAAGATCATAGCAAAGTACGGTGGATGTTTCAAAACATGGCAAAGCACGTCGATAATTTTGAAGAAAACCATGGTCGAGTCATAACACGTCACAAATTACCAACTAATGACAATCATCCTCAGATTAACACGGATCTGATGCCAAATGAAAAAGGCATGTTGAACTACAATACAAAAAATGAATGCCTACACCATACCAATGAATATTATTGAAAATTTAAATAGGATCAGATTATCAAAAACTATTTCGAGTCATCCCTAAATCTCTCCTCTAACTTAGTATCCCTAGAATCACTCTATCACTATCTAGAGTGAGTTGTACTTATGTACAACGTATTACAATAGTATTTGACACAATACATTATAATAGTAGAATCCACTAACTCACATGCAACACTAACCAAAGACAATATTTGTAACATGACTTAATAGAATTTACAGAATCACAAGATTTATGTTCTACTATAAATTCACTTAAAAATGATAGTTTAGAATGCTAATAAACTTAGCATTTAGTCTGGTGTGCTATTAGGAACATTAACAGTACTTGCAAAATTGAAAATGAATATGAACAACAAGTGTAAACTATGAACACGACAACAACACCAACATCATGCTATCTGGCTCTCTCAGCTCCTCTTTTCTCATTTTTCCAATCCTTTCTACAACCAAATGAACACAGATTCTATCATTCACACTTTGATGATCTATCTTTGAACTCATGCCTCATATTTATCATGCTCATGGATGTCCTTTTGTGCACCAAAGAATCCCCAACCATCCTAGAACTTAAGAGACATTGCCCCTTGCCATTACTCTCTTTATACGACTATAGTGGGTGGAACTTGCGATTAATGCACACCGCTGTGTTGGCTAGATTTTCTGCATAGTTGAAAACTTAGGCAGTCATGAGATAAATCTCCCTCATTTACCGGTGAGGCTCCCGTGTAAAATTTGTCAATTAAATATGCTAGTATCTATTTGTGGGTATTACTTTAACCATGCAGCTCATGAACCATAGCTATATAGTTTTGCAGCAAGTAAGCAACTGTTAAAGAAAGAAAATATCTGATAAAGAAGAAAATAGTAGAAAAAATGAAAGAAAGAGGGAAGATGTGCAACCCAATCAATAGATTACAGAGTTGATTACATGCACATAGATAGAACAAATAGATATTAACATACATAATTATAAGCAAAGGGAACTTTCAAATCTAGATCTAGAATAACGCAAAGTTTATGAATAGATCTAAGACAAAAAGTTATAAAACAAAATACACCGTTGACACAAAGTTCTCTGGAAATATGCTCCTTTCTATTCCTCTACTTCAAATAACTAGCAAGGGTTTCAACACAAAGTATGGAACACAAGAACGCTGCTTACAAATTTCGATCCGTCCCTTTAACCTGTAGGTTCTTCCTCTGCGTATAGCATGTAGAGGAGAAATTACAAATAGAAAGCTTTTAGTGAATTGACACATGTGGAAGTTGTAAAGGAAACAACTGGCAATCTCCGTCTTGAAATTCCTCTTTGCATGACATGATGATTTGCAACTGAAAATAGAACCTTCTATTTTGCATGTATGCCACCTATTTCCAAGTAATTGACTCTTCAAGTAATAAATTTTAAAACCAATCACTTAAGTTTTATAATTTAATTGATTGCTCAATTACTTTGTCGAAGAAAATAAGAGAAAGAAGAAGAAAGGAAAGCTGTAGTCTTGTTCTTTTTTCATATTCTACATGCAGTTGATTCTTTTGCCTTTGATTCTCGCCAAACTGGATTTGGAAATCGCTGACTATGATTTTGGTTACGGGTGTTTCCCGTTGACATGTCTTCCCTCTTATCCTTGAAGCTTTTGTAGTTCTTCTCCAGTATATGCCATCCGTGCAATGTTTGCCGTAAATAACTCATCATTTTTTATTTTTAATTGCATATGAGCAATTAAAAATTCTGGAAAGCACTCCAGGTGAATGCAAATTCAATGAAGACTTCAACTAAAAGATTGGGAGCACATGCACAAGATATTGAAAGGAATTCTCCATGCACTGACTTCTTCACGGGCTGCATCAGAAACAAGAGGAAGCCCTTGCAATTGAATTGATTTGTGTAGATCTAACAATTAAATCGGTGATAGGTTCAGGGCCTATGTCTGCATCATTGACTTCAACAAATATGGAAGATATGCATGACTCCGCCGATCCTTCTCGTTCATCCCGCTTTGCCATCGCTAGAGCAATCTTTGTCTGAGCAACTCTTTTTCTTTTTATTCAGCCGGAATTCTTTACAGCAGATTTGGGGATTTCTTCAAATTCGGAAGATATATTCAATGTATCTGACATTGATTTAAGCTCCATTTCTCTTATATAAGCACTTGTAATGAATACTTGCAATTAATTCAGACAAAGACGGCAACCGGAACATGAACACTTGATTTTTATCGTAAAAATTTGCATATAAAGCCCGCTGCCCTAAAATTTGAGGCTTTGCTTGCATGCAAAGCAAACATAAATATTTTCAACTTCACCTGGGCACCTTTACCAATATGCAGATAATTATACAGGCATAAAACAAGCTCCTCCAATCCTAGGCGCCAAACTTTGAAGCTTTCCGGCAGTGAAAAACACTTTTTATATGCAAAAATCCTTCTCTTTTGGGCGCCAAAACTGTCCGGGGTTGCACATCCTTTGCTAAAAGAATTAATTAATTCATCATTATGGTAGCCCCTGCTTATATAACCTTCAACATTTTATTTTTAATAATTGCCCCTCCCTATTCCTGACAATTAATTAATAAGTAAACTTTTTCTTTCAACTTGAGCGCCTAAACTTGCATGCTCATAACAACCTTTAAATAAATAAATTTAATTTATTTTTAGCCCTCTTTCCTTCAGTTCTCTTTGACTTTACATCATGCATTGACCTTCTATTTCTTCATGGTACCAAAGTTAGGAAAGAAACTATTAATGAATGCTTTAAAAAGCATTATTTCTTCACCACATGGGTTGCACTTTTTAGCATGCTTCAAGGCTGCATTAAATAAATAAATTTAATTTATTTTTAGCCTTCTTTCGGTCTTCTTTGACCTCTGATCATGTATTGACTTTCCATCATCCCTGGGGTGCCAAAATTAGGAAGGAAGACTATTAATAAATGCCATTAAATTTATTATTTAATTCCCAAAGGGGTCGCATTTTTTAGCATGGCTGATTTCTTTGTTTAAAATTCAATTTTTAATGGGATTATTCACCCTGCACTGCAGCTCCAAAAACCCTTCATCCACTTAAGCTGTTTGACTTCCATAATCGGAATTTTTACCTTGCAAGGCAGGTAAGAAATTCCCATCAATGCCTTATGTGATTTTTCTTTATTTTATAATGAGAATTTTCACCTTGCAAGGTAGGTAAGAAATTCCCACCTGCTTGTTGCCTTTAATTTTCCCATCGTAACTTAAGTGACTTTGCCTTCATGGGAAAAAGTACCCTGCAAGGCAGGTTACAAAATTCCCCACCTGCCTGCTGCTACCAAAAATCTCACTGCAACTTAAATCCATCCATTCCCAAAAAATGTGACCTGCCTAGGAGAGGCTTTTTTCGTGCACGACTTCATCTTTTTGCATAGGAGTTGACTTCTTGAGGTTGATTTCTTCTGACATGGCGACCGTAGATGATCTCCAGATAGTCCAGGGCAATAAAATAGACTATACTGGTGAAGGAATTGACCTAGGGGAATTTCATAGAGAAAAAACACGCAAAAAATAATAAAAACAAAAAACGTTGCCAGATACACAGACAAAGCCCATGATCCATTCTTGGTGAAAACCCTGCTGGTATATGTGAATATTTGACATGCAAAACTTCAACATGGCTAAATCAGAGCACAATTTACTCCAAACGGAGCTTTAAATAATTAAATAAAATTTTCCTGCAGTCAAAAACTTGACGAAGGGATAAAACGAATTTTCGGCATCTGGGTATTTGTCGAAATTGGCTCCTATGATTCACTGGGAATATCTTGACGCAATACAAGCATCTTTCTGGCAATAAAAACACAAAACGACCCGTTATTTTAGTAGAACGAAAATTTTAGACATGGGGTAGTCTCAAATTTCAAAGTGAAATTTGGGGGACACCACGTTGTAGTCATGTAATCGCCACTCCATAAATATAGGTCGTTGCATATCTGCTCCAACAATTATGCAACCGCTTCTTTGCATGAACTGGCACTTTCGTCACTATGCAAGAAATTTTCTTATTGAACCCTTCTTGCTGATTGAAATCGGTTTCTCTCTCAAGGAGGAGGCGCCTCGGTTGGAGGCCCCCTTGAGCCCTTAGGCTTGAGGTGGTGAATGGACTGGGTATTGGGAAGCCCTCTATCCACCCCATTTGGTATCATTTTGGTTGCTGAACTCTTGTTTTGCACCCCACTGGGGGCCCTATATATGGAGTGTGGTTGGAAATTCTGAAAAGGACAGATGGTGAAAAGGAGAATATTGTGTGTGTATGGTTGGAGGATGGAGTGGATTGGTTTTCCTGATCTTTGTGGGTTATAGTTCCCTTTTGGAAGGCTTTTGGTCACACAAAAGCATAGTTACCTAAGTCTCGGGGACATGGGGACGGGGGTACAAAGGGACGAGGTTTCCGGGACATAAAAAATTTCCTAAATTTTGGGGATGGCAAGGGGACGACTATTACAATAATACATAAAAATTAATATTTCAATATTTTCAACTTTTTTCAATGACATTTAGGGATTTAAAATGTATTTAATGTATTTTAGGTACTTTTAAGATTATAATTGAATACTCTTGGTAAAAATAACAACTTTATAATAGTAAAAACATCATAAAACTTTTGAAAGATTTGAAAAACATTGGGGACGTCCCCTCCAAATCCCCAAAACGTTCGGGACGTCACCAAAATCTAGGGGACGAGTCCCTGTGTAACACTGCACAAAAGCTTAGTGGGGGAGGAGATGTGGGAACAAATCTCCCACTTTCTTCTTGTGGTACTTTCTTGTTTATCTTCGTGTCTTCCCTTTATTGACAACCTACAAAGATTCATGTGGTCTCCTATGAGTTTCTATGACTTTTTCTAGCAACACTACATGCTCCTCCAAGACGAAGTCTTCTATAGAGAGCATCGATTCTCCTCCTTCATCCAACATGGATAGCTCATATTGGTGCTGATTCTCTTAGTTTACCACCAAGTACATCCTCATGAAATGGAGAAGATCAAGCTTGAAAGCATTCTCTCCAAGCTGCTTCAAGATTGTTAATGGCCCATACTTGAGGTTTGAGCTTCCTAGCTTGTCCTTGAAGTCTTTCCTTGCTCAAATAAATAAATACCTCCACCTCCTACTTTGAGTGGATGCTCCTTTCAGCGCTAATCATGTTTACACTTGTACTTCACTTGAGACTTCCCTAATTGCTCTTTTACTTTAAGATGGATTTGTCTAATCCTCTCAATGACTATTTTCATCTAGTCACTTTTTAATCTTGTCCTTCCAATTCTTCTTCTTGTCCTATTGCAACATCAAGTGGGTTTTTAGGTAAGTAGAGCAAGCATGCTTCAGAAGGTGAGCTTTTTTAGATGTGTGTATTGCCCTATTGTACAAGTATTGGATGTATACAAAAGACTCATCCCAAGTCCTTGGATACTTCTTGTAATAACTTATCAGTTGTACCAAAATCCTAATTACAAGTCTTGATAGCCAATCATATTGAGGATGGAAGTTGTGCTTCGTTTGATTTTGGTATCCATCCTACTTGGCAAGATGATCCAAAATTCTCCAAAATTCTTGAGTCTTTATCTAAAACAATGGACTTATGCAGCCCAAAATGCACCCAAACATTAAAAAAGAATAGTTCAGCTACTTCATCTCCTTTTATTGTCTTTTTACATGCAATCAAAACACACATTTTTCTCGATCTATCTATAACAACATGTAGATAGTCAAGGCCAGTTTTAGACATTGTTAAGCTCCTATAGATGGACATGACATAGAGATACTCTTCCAATTCCTAACTTTAGACTTGCTTGTACAGCACAATTTACATCCTTTGATGAATCTAGATATTTAAATATCTTGGGCACATATTACTTTAAATGACCTATGATCTTATCCATAGTTGGTAAACTTGTCAAGACATCCCTGTAATAAAATGACCAAGGTGATGGGGCTGAACTATGCCATAGATTATGTATGAATCTGATATGCACGAACTGCCAAAAAATAGTTAATATTACGGATAATTTCAAAAGCAAGTTATTTTTTAATATACTCACCGCAAATCTATGATGACTTTTGGGACAATACTCATCGCAAGTACTCGCGAGTCCTACTAGAATATACATAAAATAAAGATTTGAGTATAAGTTTACATTTAGATATGAAAATCTTTTTTATTATTGAATGTCGAATCATTACAATGGGCACTAACTTACATAGATTGTCGGCATCTCCACCCATGTTTTGGAGGAAACATATAGCGAAATTACAATATTGAGTAGGCATGAAAACTAAATCACTAAGCACCTTCAGCTAAGCAGCTACAGGTAAAGGGCATCCATGCCATCAAAATCACTCAGGGCACAATCCCAACCTCAACCGCTTGACTCTCTGTGTCGTGGCATTAGGGGCCTTTGCTTTCAACAAGAATTGATTGGGGAAGAAATACCTTTGCATCTTCAAAAGCTAGCCTTCAGAATTTGATCTCAACCTGGTAGAGCTTCTATGTGAGCCAAACAACTTCACCAATGGACCAAATAGTCATTGACTAGATATGAAATTTTACTTTCTTATTAAGTTATATTTTATGTAAATACTTCCAAGATGTTTGAGAGCAGATTCTGACATCTAGGAACTATGATGCAAATTCTATGATTTGGAGGGTCCTACCAGATTTCACAACCCAATTTCAAGGTTTTCAAACTTAGGTCATATTTCAGGGTTTCAAATTTTCAAGGAGACATCAAAGGAGTTACGAAGGTAGGATGCAGGGATAGATAGGTATAACAGAAAATCATATGGACATCTCTCCTAAAATACCATGAGCCAACCCCACCCATTTCTCGATACACTCCTTAGGACGTGCAATTAGGAAGATTAATGCGCTAATAGACCTAAAAGAGAGATCATCAATAACTGAAAAACATAGGTGTATACCTGTATAAACACACTACATGCAATGACAAACCTAGCAACCTAGCAATCATCTTAGATTCAAAAATAGTTATCAGCTAGCTGTTGTATTTGCATAATGATGGAATTTTGTATCCATTTGTATTCAAATCTAACAGAAAACACTTCCCCAACCTTTTTACAGAATCATTTGATTAATTATGTAACTATATTTGTACAAAATTTCTTTTTTATAAAGTTCATGTTTTTTTTTAATCAAGTATTTGTTAGTAGCCTAGTATTTATCAAGTATGGCAATGTATTTGCCAGATCAGAAAAAAGGTCTGTCGAGACATTGTCCTTATAAAATCCATAGAGATGTTCTCCCATGGTCTAGTAGGTACTGGTCAAGGCATATACAATTGTTCTTTCCTAACCTTAGGCTTGCTTGTACAACAATGTTCACATCCCCTACAGAATCTAGATAGATCTTCTTGCATGCTGGGTTAATACACATATCTTTGCAAGTGAGGCCTTGTACAAACAGCGAAAAGACCCGATATGTTGGAAGTATGTGCTTGCCTCATCGATAGAAGTCTTTCTTGTTTTGGCAAATGTCGTTCATCCCACTTGTAGAGTAGCCCATGCTTGAAACAACACCCATCTTAGCCATTATTCTCAACTTACTTGGACTTATAATTGGTGGAATGTCTCTCCAAAATCTGCGTCTTGTGCATATGCTTCTTCATAAGCCTCTTTTGTGAAAGGCTCAAGTTGTGAAACTGGCCAAAACTTAAAATTGCTGTGCTATAGGTGTCATAGATAATGTAACTGCCTCAATGTTTGTGCTTCCTTTCTTATACTTGATCACCAAATTTAACTGTTGAAGAAAACCCATCCATTTGTAGTGTCTTGCTTGCTGCAATTTACTTTGTGCTTGCAAATATTGAAGAAATTTGTGGTCAATGCACAATAATTTTTTTACCCAACAAATAATGTTTCCATTTCTTTATTACTTGTTTTAGTGCGTATTTTTATTATTTAGTTTTTTCTTTAACATAAACAAGATATCCACTTACATTGCCAAAGTAAATACCTTTGGAATGATAATAAACTGGTTTACCTCTTTGCCACAAAACTACCCCATTAGTATATTCCCTTGCATCCATTTCCACTTTGAAAAGTTCATTGCAAATTAGAAGATAGCAAACTCTGGGGCATGTTTGTCTATATATTTCAGTGAATCAAAAGCACTATCATGTTCCTTACCCCAATAAAAACTCTTGCCACTTGCTACAATTAGAGGTATGTAAAGGTGTGAGTAAGTTGCCAGAATAAACTTCATCATGTACTATATTGCTCCACCAAAACTTCCTTGTTTCCGTGGCACTCTTAAGTGAGGGCTAGTTAGTGATAGACCTCAAACTTTGTGGGATCCACTCTCAATTCTCCTCCTCCAACCACATGCCCCAAGTAGACTAGTGATTGTTTAACAAACTCACATTTCTTCATGTTGCATATAAAGTTGTTTTTCTTTTAATACTTGCAAGAATTTTCGCAACTGGGTTAGATTTTCTTCCCGTGTAGCACTGAAAACTAAAATATCATATAGATACACCATGACACATGTATTTGTGAGAGGTATGAATACATCATTCATCAATCTCAAAAACATAGGAGGTGCATTACTTAAACCAATATGGAAGTACCAACCATTTATACAAACCCTATTTTGTCTACGTGGGGACATGTCTCCTAGATTTTGGTGACGTTGTAGATGTCAAAAATGTTTTGGGGACTTGAAGACTTAGAGGGAACGCCCTCTATATTTTTAAAATCTTTTAAAAGTTTTTTGATGTTTTTACTTTAAAAATGCATCTTTACCAAGAACATTAAATTATGATCTTGAAAGTACTTTAAATACATTAAACATAGTCTAAATCCCTAAATTTCATTGAGTACAATTAAAATATTAGTTTTTGTATATTATTTTAATAACTGTCCCCAAAAATTGGGAATTTTTTTGCCGTCCTGGAAATCCCGTCCCTCTACGTCCCACCGTTCCCAAGACTTAGGTAACTATGATACAAACCCGATTTTGTCTCGAAGGATTATCTTTCATACATCCTCCATATGAATTTGATGTACCCAGATTTGAGATTCAACTTAGAATGCTGAAGTTGGTCTAATAATTCATCAATTTGCGGAAGTGGATATTGGTTCTTTAATATTCAAGGCTCTATAGTCTATGCACATTTTGCAAGAGCCATCTTTCTTTTGCACCATTAATGTTGGTGACCTACATGGTGAGGTACTTGGGCGAATAACATAAGATAAGATAACGATAAATATATTAATGTCCAATGAATGACCACAAAAGTAGGTCAATGGGACTGCAACCCAAACAATATACAAAGTGCGAGCAGGGACAATTCAAAACGAGTTCCCAAAAACAGAAAAAATGAGAAAAGACAAAGCACAAAGGAAACCCAAAGCCAATATCCCCACAGGCGGGGGCAATGGAGCAAGCAGGGGAGAAAGACAAGAGAAGCAAAGAAGGGAATGAAGGGGGGGAGGCAAACGAGGACCAATGGTCTACTCAGGAATGGTAGCCTCAAACTTCGTTACTTTCAAACCAATGTTAGGCAAAGGAGACTTTGGGATAAATTGAATGTCATGCTCTAATTCCTTTTTTTTTTTTTGGAGGAAAGCCCATAGGAGTTTGTAATACATTTTGAAAATATTATAGAAAATCATCCAAATCTTTCAATCCGTTGTTAGCACAATCAATCTCATAAAGTTTCTAACCCATTCTCTTGTTTATCTTTCAAAAGAAGTAAACAAACTTGTTTATTAGCTTGAATGAGTATCTTTGCTTGGTTGGTACTTGCCAAGGAAAACTTGGGCTTTCTTTGATGTGTCTTGATGACTGTGTTGATTCCATTCTCGACCCATTTGTATTTGTTAGTTCTCTCCATGAAAGCTGGAAAGCATTCCTAAGATATAAGTAAGGACTTCCAAATACCGCATCAAATGCATCAAGAGGAATTGCACCTACTTCTACTTCATCAATATATTGTGCGTTAGTACCAAACTTAAATCTGCATTTCTTAGTTACCTGAATTTCTACACCCTTTTTCATCCAACCCAAAGCATATGTGATGCCATCGTGGGTAGGTTGTCAGATGAAAGGATACCCTAGACTATGCAGCCTTAACAAAATCATGCTTAGGAAAATTACAGCAACAACAACAGTTATAGCAACAACTTTATCTTATATTTAACGATAGGAGATCACACATCCAATCTCACATTCACTGCCAAATATGGCATACTACACACACTCAAATGCCTGCAGGCTTACAATTCATGCACAAGTTATTCATGCTGTTATCCCTTTCCAGACCTGCGCACACATCTCTACTTGCAGTACTCCTTACAACCTCACTTAGATTATATCCTTACGGGATTTCTGAATGCCTTTCTCAACTATGGTGTTGTGTTTATATAGAGACACAATCAACCATTGATAATATTAAGCCCCCAAGTACATATCCATACAAGATTAAATGCATTGCAAATAGTACATGAGGAGTAACTTTCCCAAGGGACCCATAAGATAGCACAACTTGAAACAAACACAGATTGGCTAAGCAATTGCAATATTTGAATTAGGCGGGTTGTGATTGGCTTTTATTTGTGAAACTTGAGGAGGTCAACAAGTATCAAGCCCTCCAGTTCCACTTCTATAAGACTGTGCTATTGTGGAAGAAGTCCTGCACTCCATGTTTGAGTATCTCATGTGAGGAAGCCCAATGACTTCGTGGTTTCGTATGTGAATGCATAGTTTCCAGATTGAGCCTCTCTTTCTTATGCAAGCCTCTTAAAATGTGCTATGTGCTGCCACGCACGTTCAAAGGTTCCTTGAAAATCTGCGCCATCTCCCAATCTATGCAATGTCTTTGATCCCAAACAAGGTTTATAAGCATTGCGGTATCCAAAGAAGTGTATTAGGCACAGCGCGGAAGTATCACGATACCTCTTGAAGGGCTCGTCTTCCTTTTCAAGATCTTCAGTCATGGAATTAACATTTCTGCGTTGTACCATAGGATATAGGTTTGCACCAACTTTTAAAGCGTTGCTTGGATTCATAATAGAATCGCGGACCCTTTTGAGGCAATGGCCAACACCACACACAAATATGTACAGACTCACAACATAATGCTTGCAATGTATGCTCGCAGGCTATACAAAACTACACAGAAACACTTTATGCCAAACATGATTTGCATTTGTGCAAATCAAAGGAACAAAGCTTACTATGCAACTAGAAACTCGCTCACTGCTAGACTTAGCTTAATTTCCAAAACAATCTGTCGTTTTTTGGTTGATGCAAGATTGCATGTAAGAATGCGGATATGCTTCTGCATCAATATGGGTGAGGATGATCATATGTATGCAAATTTGGCAAGTTTCCTAACAACTCTAGCTAAAATCAAATTGGATTGAGAACTAGTATCAACAAGTGTATTTCCCTTGGTTTTCTTTATCTGGATCATCTATTTGGAATAATTTTCTCTATCTCCTCTCCTGCTTGGTTTCTTTCTTGAGCTGATTCTCAGGATGAAATTCTGGATGCAACTTCCAACACTTAGCATCAGTATGTCCATCTATACCACAACGGTTACAATGGTGCTTTGGATTCTTACAATTATGCACAAAGTGGGAGTATTTCTCTTACCTTTCCACTTGCTCTTTCTGTAGGCTGATTTTGCTCTTTCTTGAACTGCTTTGTGGGCTGAATTTGCTTCTAGGGCTCTCCCTCTCCTTGTCTTTTCTTTTCCTCAATGCAGCATACTTGCATGCATGCCTCATCAAGGTCCTTTGGATTACTTAAGATGATCAGTCTCCTTAGGCGTGTGTGGAGACCATCCAAGTACTTGGTATCAACATAGCTTATCTATAGAATTCAATGGTATAGTCATGCACACTTCGATAGCTTACTTGCCTGAAATATTGCCACTTAGTTTTCTAATCAGTTTTATGCCCGATAGGATTAATATTCTTACGTAACAATTCTTTGAATTCATCCCACTTATCTTCAATTGGCTTCTTTTCAGTGTTCCAAGGAGTCTTGGAATGGGGGGACGGGGAGACGGGTCACGAAGATGGGGGAACCAAGGGCCTTGGTTTGGGGATGACGGGGGGACAATGACGCAAATATATATATATATATATATATATATATATATATATATAGTATATATGAAAAATTAGTTATAAAAAAATGTATAAGGAAAAACAAATGAAACTTTGAAATACTTACCACACATTGCATTGAACAGTGAGAAAGCCAAATATCAATATATTAATATTTATATTCAAAATGATGATTACATTCAAAATTCAAATGCAGTTGGCCAGTGGCTCAATGTAATGAGTCTAATCATTGTTCATCCACAAAGTTTGCAGCTGCACCAAACTCCTCAATGTCCTCATCACTCAAATTGCTAGACTCCTCAATTTCAAGCTCCTCCAAATTGATGCCAACCAACCCTATCTGCCAATTATCAATATATTAATATATTATTCAAAATGATTATTACAGTCAAAATTCAAATACAATGGCAAGTGGCTCAATGTAATGAGCCTAATCATCGTTCATCCACAACGTTTGTAGTTGCGTCAAACTCCTCAATGTTCTCATCACTACTAGATCCTCAAGGTCAAGTTCCAAATTGATGTCATGGTGCGATCGATCCATAAACATTGCCCTGTATATAGATATTCGATCCAATCACTGAAGTTGGTTACCCCACGAGCTCCTCAGGTTGGTTGCGAGTCTATAATGAGTTGAGTCGGGGCCTCCCGTCAATCTATCAATAACTAATAGGCAGATAAGATAGGGGACCCTATCTAGCTATATATTCGTTGGTCAGGCCCTTTATCAGCCCTCTCAAACTAAGATGGCTCCTCTGGCTCTAATCTCATCGGTTGGACTCTCCTTGTACGTAAGTGTGTTGCGTTCAATGCAAGCACTATGTACAGCTATAAGCTTCTCCACCCTCCTAGAGTAAGCATGTTCCTCTTCATAGAGTGGATGAAGCCATACTAGACTAGTTTCTCTCAGAAGTAGAAGAACTAGAAACCCAGGATAACAAGCAAATAGCTAGTGCAATTGTCAAAGAATCAGTCCCATGCATAGTCCACCATAGAATTGGGTCCTCATGTGCCATAGTCTCCCTATCCATCTTGGCTCTTTTGAATATCCCCTAAGAGTGGCAAAGTTTGTCCACTCCATACAAATAGTGTTGGCATCTATAGAATTGTACATTTTCTGAATAGCCTTCATGAACCCCTTCTTCACCTTTGCATCTTGTATAGGGGTAACTTTGTCAGGCCTTTGCACATACTGCTTCGGGTTTAATGCATAGGCAACCATGTGTAAGGGGGTGTTGAGCTTCTCCCATCTCCGATGAATGATTGGTCGAATATGGTCATTGTAGAATTGCAATGTAGGGTCTTTCTCTTGTATAATGGCCTTCATTTGCCCAAACATTTTGTCAATGCACTCATACACCTCTCCAAGGCTAGGTGCATTAGAGTCCCCATATCTAATGACTCTGAAGACTGGAGTAATGAAAGAGACAATGTATTTTGCATCAGCCCAAAATGTGTCACTCTTCACCACCACCTTCACCCTCTTCCCTTGCTCAGACTTGGAATCGGGCCACCGATTCCACTCTACTGTGATGACCATTAGTTGCAATGCCTCTTGCAACTCAAGCATCCTCTCCAAGAGAATGAAATAGGATGCATATCTAGTCTCTACATGTTTCACAAACTCCTTAGAGAAGGTCCTAAAGAGTGCATGTGAAGTGTGGTGGTTGCAGACAAACACCTGCACATCTCTAGCATCATCAACAACCTCTTTGATCCAAGCAATATTTTTCATGTCCTTGAGTGCATTATTCATGGCATGCACACAACAAGGAGTCCACCAAATATGTTTGTAGGCCGCCTCAATCAACTTCCCTGGAACTCTGCATACATGGGCCGCATCCATCACAACTTGCACCACATTCCCCAATTCCACCCTCCTTAATAGCATCTCTAAGAATTTGTAACTGAAAATCAACATCCTTGACGTGCCCTGAACAATCAATAGCCTCGAAAGAAGTAAGGGCCCTTTATACATGTGACCATGATGTTGACGAGTCAATGATGCCTAATGTTTGTCCACCCATCCATGATTATGCTGCATCCAGTAGTGACCCAAGTAGCCTTCATTTTCTCCATTGGAATATTAATCTTGGAATACTTCTTATCCAAGATTGTTGGTCCTCAATTTTGTCTCCCCTAGTGGCACATATGATGGTCCTGCTCTTGTTATCTTTGCCACAACATCCTTATAATAAGGAGAGCAAGCCACATGGAACAGAATCCCACAAGCAAAGAAGAGTTTGCCAATGACATCATCTACATCATCTTTATTTTGCACATTGAATAACTTTGCCACTGTGTTTGCAGCATCACTGCTACCTGTCATTTTGTGTTTCCCCTTAGGCTTTGTTGCCCCTAAAGTTGAACCAGATGGATAAGTAAGAAGTTGTGAACCATGGAAAAAGTTCTAGCACTACTAGGAGTAGCACTCCTTATTACAAAGTAGTAGATACCGGTTTACCTTCTGTATTGCAACCCCACAATTTATTAATTTCAGCCCTTTGTTTTAGTGACAACTTGTCACATGGCCCCACACCTTTGCCTCAAATGTGAAGGAGGTGTATGCATTAAGTCTTGTAATGCTGCCTTGAAATTCAACTTGACAAAAAATGACACTTCCAACGTACTAGTGCCCCTTGATGCCCCTAGGTCTTGTTTCGTTGCAAATTGACTTAACGGGGACCTCTTTTCGAAGGGACCCTTGGCAAAAGGTTCCAATAACTTGGAAGGGCAACTAAAGTGTCCAACTACACTCCCAATAGAACTACTTTCCTCAACCCCCATCACATTTGTACTCAGAGTCTCATACTCAACCATCATAGGCTCTTGCTCTCCCTCTGCATCACTCATGCTGTGAGAAGTAGAACTCATGGTGACACTGCAAGAAATAAAATTTATTGTTTAAAAATTAAATTTATTATTTTAATAATAATAATTTTGCAATGGCTCAAGACTCAAAGTCAACAAAAGAATTTCACTTTTGTTTTTCTTACTTCAAGTCGCACTAAGCACAAAAGCAAAGGATACACAAAAGATTAAATTCTTATTTGACTAGTATTATAAAATTAAAAATAATTTAAAAATAAATTTAAAAAATTTAAAATAGTAAAATAGTCTAAATTCTAAGTCTCTAACACTTAAATAGTTAAACGGAAAGTTAGAAACACTTAAATGCTGATTTTAGGGTTGTGTAACTGCTGTTTTCAAAAACTGCAGTTCAACAACCCTAAAATCGGCATTTTAATTAATTTATTGAACAATTTATGCTAGTAAATTGAAATTAAAAATTAAAACTAAGTATATGGTGCCATGGGTCATGGCTTACCTTGAAGGCTTGATGAACGTGTTGAAAATACGTGAACGGTTGAGCAATGAAGACTTGGCACTTGAGTTGTTGCTAATGTTGTACTTCTTCCTTGCTAATGCTCTCGCTCTTGCTTGTTAATGCTATTGCTCTCACTCTTGCTTTTTAATGCTCTCACCCTCCCACTCTTGCTTGTTAATGCTTTCACTCTTGCTTTGATATTTTTGATTGTGATTTGGACTGAGGGTGTAACTCTTATTTATAGTTTTTTTTTAGTGCTCAAGGGGTGGGTGGGGCCCATTAAGTATTGGGGTTAGGGTTGGGGGTGTAACTTTTTAAAACAATTGATTTTTTTTAAAGGCATCATTAGCCGTGAGGGACGCCTAGGAGTCTTTGAGATGGCCTGAGAGACTTCTAGAAGTCTTTGGGACGTCTCGGAGACTCCCAAGCATCCCCAAAAAGTGGGGACGTCTCTGAAATGTCCCCTATTTGGGGGAAACGTTTCAGGGACGTTTCCTTTGGGTTGGTGTTGAGACAGTGGGGGGATGTCCCCATGGTGGCTCTGAGTCTTTGGGATGACAGATTTGGGTGGGGGACACGTCCTTGTGGAACACTTATTTTTCTTTTCAGGAGATGCTTGATAACTTTCTTTCCAAATTAGAGGACAACATTCCATTTTGAGACATGCAAAAAAAATCTTCTGCACCTAAATAACCTTATGCACACTTAAATATACCTCCATTTGTTTCAACCATTTGTCTAGCAGTACAACATCTGTTCATCCTTCAAAAGTTGTAATTAACTTTGAAAGGAGTATGACGGATGATTTTACCTTAGCTTTACCTCTGTCTTTTGTAGGCCGCTCATGGTCATCCTTAGACTCTTCTACCTCATGGGGCTCTTCCTCTCCTATGCCAAACTTCTTGGCTAGAGTGCGAACCATGTCCATGGATTCTTGTTTCCCAACTGAGAGCTCTTGCTGGCTGGTGATAGTATCTTGGCACCTCATCAATCTTTCCATGCACGATTCTATTGTTGCAACTCTCTTGGCTAGATCTTCTCCGCCTTCTTTTGCCATTTCTTTCAACTTCCGATTCCACCTTCTTGTACAGATCTCGTGATCGCAAAGTAGCAATTTCTTCCTCTTGTGATCTTATCATGGTCATACAAATCAGTCAATACTTTCCCACAATACCCAAAGATTTAATTGGCTCTGATACCAAAATGATTTGTAAACTGCTAGTTTTATGACTTAACAGAATTTGCAGAATCATAAGCTTGGTGTTGTACTCCGAATTCACTTCAAAATGACAATTTGGAATCCTGATGAACTTAGAATTTAGTGTGGTGTGCTGCTAGGACCATAAAAGTATGTGCAGAACTGAAACATGGATAAAAATCAATATGAACAGTAAGCATAAACTATGAAGACAACAAGGACACATGGAGTTTGGCATGGAAAACCTCAAGGTGCAGAAAAAACCAGTTGAAAGTGGCAATTTCTCTGCTTCCCAATCTTCTTATGGGAAAAGGAAGATTATAAAGAGTTAATTACAACAAGTATTCAACAACCTTATGTTATCTTGGTCTTTCAGCTCCTCTTAGTTTCTTTCTCTGATTCTTTCTACAACCAAACTGAAAACCAACCCTGTGACTCACACTCCAATGACCCATTTTTGAACTTGTGTCTCATATTTAACATGCTTAGGGATGTTCTTTTGTGCATCAAAGGATCCCCTACTGTCCCAGAACTGAAGAGACACAATTCTCTGCTGTTACCTTACTTGTACGAAACCACTGGTCAATATAGATTGACAGTTTCATAGCCACTGCTTTACAAATACGTCCCCATTTTTGAAGACCCTTAGCCTATACTTCCCCGTGGGCTTCGAGATGTTGCAAGGGGAACATTTTTATTAAATAATTAAATATTATTGCCTGGAGCAATAATTATTTAATTATTTAATTATGAAGATTATTTAATTTAATTCCCAAAATATAAAAATTAAATGGGGAATTAATTAAATAAATATTTAGGTGGATTTTATTGATAAAATCACCCTTTGAAAAGGGGACGCCACACCTAGGGAAAACAAACTGCTTTTATTTAATAATTTCCCTCTCCTAGGGATTTCGAATTTTGTGCCTCCTTGCTTATAAAAGGAGTGCTAGGATCATTATTATTATTATGTTATGATGATAATTATTTTATGCTCCATGTTTGGAGTTGGGATGCATGCCCATTGATGCTTTCTCTCTCTCTCTCTCTTGCGTGGGAGATTGTATTGAGTTGGTTATTGAGAATCAATTAAAGAAGCATTTGTTTGTGAGATCCATGTCCTTTGCTTTAGAAAAGTTTTAGTTGAAGTTTAGTATTGAAATCTGCATGTTTTACTGTAGCGATTCACTGTAGCAGCTGGATTTTAATACCAATTTGAAAAGTTTTGTGAGTGCTTTTGCAAATCGATTTGGGTGTTTGATACCTCTAAACCCTAGCGACTTCTTCTTATAGTGTTTTTTGGAATGTTTGAGTCTTTATTTTTTGATGCGAAATTGACTAGTTATTGTATGGTAATTGTGTCCTTTGTAGCAACCTGGTGTAGGGCAGGATTTGCAGTTTTGTATGATTAAGAATCTAATTTGAGCAAATAATGTCTGTTGTATCTTCTTATACCAGCGACCTCATTTTGCATAAAAAACTAATTTGTGGATAATGAATTTTAGTCTATTTATTATCAGGTTTTGGTTGAATTTTATGGGATATGCGATCTGAGTTATTTCATAGTTTCAGTGGTGTTTTGGGCCCCTTTTTAGCAACGATCTGTAGAAGTAGTAATCTGAGTTGAAGCATGTATTTAACCTTCATTTTGACAGTGACTCGTAGTGGATTTCATACCAATTGTTCTGTAGATTTATACTATGTATAGCGATCTGTTTTTAACATGATTTAAGGGGGTTATTTTAACTATGTTTGGCAGCAAATAATAGATCCTTTGTGACCGAAAATATTGTAGTGCATTGGCGACTTGTCTGAGGTTTATATCACATGAAAATCTATGCTTTTGGTGTAGCAACTCCTAGGGTTATCTCTGTGGTTGGTTTGGTGATTGTTATATATGCATTATTTGATGGTATTTCAGAGACCCTTGTAGCAGGAACTAGATATAATCTGATTTGTGAATGGAATGATTGATCTCTTCTTTGACAATCTACAGTTGGATACATTTATTAGATATTTTGTAATGTAAATTTCTGATTTAGAGGTCATTTGTCATTGAGTTTGGTCTTCATATTTATTGGAAAAGAAACTGATGATTGTTTGAGTTCATTAGTTCAGGGGTGGAGTTGTATAGTTTGTTTGATTAAGTACCAAATTTGCAGTTTACTAGTCTCAACTAGAGGTGAATTAATTTAGCTATTTCATAAAGGCCATTAAACCCCTGTCCTTCAGGTTTATTGAGTCATCTTCTTGAATGATTCAAGTAGTTTTGACTAAGCTTGATATTTCCAGTTGATTGGTGCTAGTGAATATTTGTTGATTGGCATATTTTCTATTGATCCCAGAAGGGGATATTACAGTGGTATCAGAGCTTCCTTCCTCTATTCATGTGGGTCATTTGTGAATGCAGGATTTGTATTTTCATATTTGTATGTAGAGATAAGAGGTTGAGTGGAACCATGGAGTTAATGAGTGAAGGTGGTTTGAAAGAAAGGATCATCAGGGTTGGGAAGAAGCTTAAACATCTGCATCATTCTGAGGATGCCTTGCTTAAGGACTTGGAACAAACAGAAAATTGTTTGGCCATGGTCGAACAATCAAATAAGTACATGATTCATTCATTGATGTTTCAGTTGATTAAGCCTAAGATATTTTGGCATGAAGATGTGAGAGTGAAAATTATGGTTGTTACTTGCATTGCCTGAAGTCACAAGGGTCACAACCCCTAATCTACCCTACAGTGATGATATCATGAGAGACATATTCGAACACATGGTCAGAAGTTTTCAAGGCCTTTGAAATGTCACAAACCCCTTATTACAGAAAGAGGGTAAAAAATTTGGAAATTATTGCAAAGGTAAGATCTTGTGTATTGATGTTAGATCTTGTTTGTAATTATCTTGTCATTCATATGTTCGAGGTATTATTTGGGGTCATACAGGATAATCGTTCAAAAAATTTAATGGTTGCAATACAAAGTATCATGTCTACAGTGATAAATGAATATGATGATGTTCCTCAACAATTGTTGAATGTGCTTAAGGAATAATTGAGACAGAAGGCATCATGCATTTCTCACACCTTGGCAAAAGGTGTCATGAATCAAATCAAGGTGAAGACATATGTGGCAGCCAAGTCTTCAGAAAAGGATATGGGAATGGATCCTCAAGGTATGAGTTCTTTAATGCATAATAATGAGCTTTTTGTATCTAATACTTGCACCAAATGTGAAGGCATAGAAAAATCAGATGCTAAGGCAGTGGATTATTCTTAATCTAATTTGGCTAATGAGGATGAGGAAGTTGTTGATAAACATGGGAAGCTCGGTAGTGCTTTGAAGAAAGATGTGTCTCAGCTTGTTGATTCTCTTGTTTCTTCTCAATAATGGGAAAAGCAATATTCAGCCATTCACTTTGGGGAGTACAAGACACTATTTGTAATCATGAAGGCATTCCGAAATAAGGGAATTACATGGACTACATATTACATGCTAAGAAATTCACTTTCAGATTTGGTATAGCAGTTATATATTGGTAAATTTCAAATCTTGTGGATTGTGCATGGTTCAAATTTCAATCATGATGAGGGTTTTTACCTAGGTAATGTCATCCCTCAAAGGTATGAATTCATTCTTCATAGTATTGAGGTTCGTTTAGAGTCATTTCATACACTTTATCTTGCTGTTATAAAATTTGTACATGATGGGTTGTCACTTGGACATTTGATTCTTGTGTTTTCAAAAGGAAATTTAGTAAAGGAAATGTGTGGGATGGATCTTGTTGACATTGCTTGCATGGCTACAAATTTTTGGGCTTCTAAAAAGGTTTTGAAGGAGAAGAAGGGCCATGGTATAAGGTCTTCACATGATCCATATTATATGATTCTCATGGCAGCTAAGGAAGAAGAACAAGGGGCAACCAAGCATGGGAGAAGTGACCTTCTAAATGACTTGGTAAGTGATAAGGTAAAGTTAAATCATGTGTTGCCTATCATTTTACATGCTAATGAGATTAGGAGATGGCATAAGGATACAGACATGGATTCTATCATCATGAGGGGTATGTCATTTCTTCACATGAATGTTTTAATGTCTTGCACATTGGGATCAAATCTTCTATTTTCCCTATGCCATGGTAATGTACAACTTATAGCTTTTGAAAGAAGTGTTGGGAGCATAGAGTTTATCTTGGGATATAAACAAGGGGAATTTCATCCTGTTGTCCCAAGAAAGAAAAAACAGGAGCACATTGAGTACTTGCTAGAAAATGACAAAAAAAATGACTATGTATTATTGGAGTTGTTTCCCATACAAGATGGGGTTGTTGTATCCAATATTTTCAATTTGATAGCTTCTAAAATTGTTTCCCAACACACAGGAATTGATATTGGGATGATGACATGGAAGACTAACTGCTGCCTTATCATTTTGGTATCTAACATCATCATGATCAGCCCCTTAATTCATTTTAAAGTTCATATTTTTGATGTACACATGATGATATGGTTATGGGTGTTGGAACTCATGCATGATTGATTGGGAAGGGCTAAGTCTGATTTTTTATGAGAAACGGAATGAATACAACAGAGTATGGGACTGCATAGCAGTTTGTGGGGGTAGCCCATGCATGAAAGGAATTTGGGCACTATCCAAGCCATGGAGATACCAACGAGAAGCAAGGAGATTGTTCTTCAACACTTATTTTTATAACTGGTTTGTTTCATGTGTAGGTTTGAGGAATAAATTGCAGCAGTTTTCACTCCCCACTTTTAGGAGGATGAAGCAGCCAAAGATCTTACAAATGCTACTCCACTTGAGTGGCATAGGAACCAAGTTCTTGGAGTGCTACCATGGTGGTACTGGAGGCATGAGCTTGTTATTTCTTGAGGGCAAGCAATCTTGGGAAGGGAGGACTGTAATGTCCCCATTTTTTAATACGCTTAGCCTATACTTCCCCATGGGCTTCGAGATGTTGCAAGGGGAACATTTTAATTAAATAATTAAATATTATTTCCTAGAGCAATAATTATTTAACTATGAATATTATTTAATTTAATTCCCAAAATATAAAAATTAAATGGGGAATTAATTAATTAAATATTTAGGTGGCTTTTATTGATAAAATCACCCTTTGAAAAGGGGACGCCACACCTAGGGAAAACAAATTGCTTTTATTTAATAATTTCCCTCTCGTAGGGATTTTGAATTTTGTGCCTCCTTGCTTATAAAAGGAGTGCTAGGATCATTATTATTATTATGTGATGATGATATGTATTTTATGCTCCATGTTTGGAGTTGGGATGCATGCCCATTGATGCTTTCTCTCTCTCTCTCTCTCTCTCTTGCGTGGGAGATTGTATTGAGTTGGTTTTGAGATTCAATTGAAGCATTTGTTTGTGAAAATCATGTCCTTTGCTTCAGAAAAGTTTTAGTTGAAGTTTAGTATTGAAATATGCATGTTTTACTGTAGCGATTCACTGTAGCAACTGGATTTTAATACCAATTTGAAAAGTTTTGTGAGTGCTCTTGCAAATCGACTTGGGTGTTTGATACCTCTAAACCCTAGTGACTTCTTCTTATGGTGTTTTGTGGACTGATTGAGGTATTATTTGATACAGATCGACTGGTTATTGCATGGTAATTGTGTCCTTGGCAGCAACCTAGGTGTAGGGCAGGTTTTGTAATAAATTTGTATGATTAAGGATTTTATTTTTAGCAAATAAAGTATGTTGTTTCCTCTTATACCAGTGACCTCATATTTGCATAAAAAACTAAACTGTGGGAAATGAATTCTATCTATTTATTATCCTTTTTGGTTGAATTAATTCTAGGAATGGCAGATCTGATTTATTGGCATATTTCAGTGGTGTTTTGGGCCCTATTTTAGACAACGAACTATAGAAGTGAAATCATCTGAGTTGGAAGCATGTTTTAACCTTCATTTTGACAGCGAACTAAGTGGATTACATACCAACTGATGGCAGAATTATACTATGTATAGCGATCTGTTTTTAGCATAATTTAAGGGGGTATTTTAACTATGTTTGGCAGCAAATAATAGCTCCTTTGTGACCGAAAACATTACAGTGCATTGGTAACTTTCTGAGGTTTATAATAACATGAAAATCTATTCTTTAGGCGTAGCAACTCCTATTGATCACTTGTGGTTGGTTTGGTGATCTGTTTAGTGCTTATTTGATGGTATTTTGAGACCCTTGTAGCAGGAAACTATATATAATAATCTGATTTGTGACTGGAATTTACTTGCAATGTATGGTTGGATCAGATTAGCATTTTGTATTAAATGTATGATTGGGAAGTCATTTGTCATTGAGTTTGGTCTTCGTATTTATTGGAAAAGAAATATGATTTTTTGAGTTCATTAGTTTAACTAGAGTTGTATGTTTGTTTGCTTAAGTACCAAATTTTCAGACTCACTAGTCTCAGATGGAAGTGAATTAATTGAGCCATTTCGATAGAGGCCATCAAACTCTTGTTTTCGGGTTTATTGAGTCATCTGCTCAAATGATTCTAGTGGTTTTGACTATGCTTTGCTATTTCCAGTTAATTGGTGCTTTGAAGAGTTATTGATTGGCATATTTTCTCTACAGGGTCAACCTAATCCAATACTAGCAATTACTAACAACTCTATCTGTATGATAGTTGCCCAATAGGGTGCAGACAAATGTAGGGGTGTATAAAAGCTCAGAGTCCTGTTCAAATTGCAGAAAGCTGACTTACGGCACGGAATCTACAAGGTATCATATCCATTCTGGGGTAAAGATAACTCACAGCAATTACATGAACTGGCATAATATTAATCCAAAGCCCTGCTGGGGAGAAACCTTCAAGTAGTATTGCTGTTAGATCCAGTCATTATGTGATGATCTGAACAGAATGTTAAGATGATAAAAGGTATTTGATAATATTATTTGATAAATTATCTGGCACGGGAAATTCCATAGTCTTCCAAAAGCAGCCCGATGTTGATCCACTGTCTATGTTACAATAAAACCTGAGAGTTCTATGATAAAAGTCAGTTGAGACATTTTGTATTTTCTATATCTTTTTAAACCTGCACTAAACAACAAAGTCTTCATCTCAATGCCTGAAACAAATCTTTGCCATTAGATGGAAGAAAGATATTTTTCTATTACAAAAGAAATATTAGATTATTCATTTTTGTGGGATTTTACTCATGTGTGCCCTAGTCATTAGCCTATGTCATTTTTTCTCATGTTTTGTCAATAATCACAAGGCAAGGGGACTCACAGCGCACAAGCACAGTAATTAGTAGGGGAGAGGAACATTACAATATTTCTTGATGCAATGCTATATCAATAAGTTAAGTTTGCTGTGATTTGTTTCATTACTTAACAATGCATATATTAATATGATCACAATGAGAACTTGAGAATGTTGTTGATTTGGAACATTTGGATAGGTGATTAGAGTGAAATGGTCTCTACATGCTAGAGAGGAAATTATCTTTGAGCTTTCAGAACATTTGAGTGGTAGAATCACCCAGGAAATTTTGAGCAAAGTGAGGAAAAGCACTAGAGAGATGATTGAGGAGCAAGAAGCTGTTCGAGACCGCCTCTTCACAGTTCAAGATGTTATGCAGAACACTGTGCGGGCATGGTTACAGGTATATTTGCAAAGCTAAGCACATATGCATGTGTAGGCTGTACATTGAAATGTGAAGAGACTATTCTGTAGGGATTCTTATAACTACAAGTGGAACTGTACGTGCAGGATAAAAGTATACGTATTACACATAATTTGACAGTTTTTGGAGGCGCCGGCCTTGTTCTTTCTATAATTACAGGACTTTTTGGAATTAATCTTGATGGGATCCCTGGTGGACAAAATACACCGTATGCGTTTGCTGTATTTTCTGGAATACTTCTTCTCCTAGGTATGGCTTTGGTTGGGTTTGGAATGCTTTATTTTGGGTTAAAAAAACCTATCACCGAAGAACAAGTTGAAGTGCGTAAAATGGAGCTTCAAGATCTTGTAAAAACATTCCAGCACGCTGCAGAGACACATGCACAGTTTCAAAATGTTAATTCTAGACACCCATTTCAATCACAAGGAGATGATAATATCCTTGAAAATTGTGAGTACGTTCTCATTCAATAGCTTGATGTAGATTATTGTGCTATGCAATATGGTTTGATGTTATACGCTTTAAATCAATAATACACTATCTTAACTGTGTGTATTTGTGAAATGCTATTGAGAATAATACGATCTCAAAACTGGGAGAGTCTAAGGTTAACAATGTTCGTTTAATTGTGCTAAAATGTATGCTGTAGTGGTTAAATAGGGGTGCTGGTAACAGCGCCTTCCATGATCAAATTTCTGCATGTAATGAGTTAAAGGTGGATCCTCCCAAAATTGGGAGCTTGAGGTAAGCATTGTTCACTTTATTGGGGTAAAATGTGTGCTGTAATGGTTGAATGAGGGTGTTGGAAACAGGATCTCCTATTATCAAATTTGTTCATGTAATGAGTTAAAGGCGGATCCTCCCATTCCTGAATTGGGGGGCTATGTAAGAATTATATAAATAAAAAACATTGTTCACTTTATTGTACCATCTACTTAAAGGAGTACAAGCGAGATGGATTACGCTTCTATTATCCTTCAAAGTCATATGATATGTAATAATTGGCATTGAGTGGACTATAAAGTACATTTGTATATTTTCTTCTATTATGTATTCAAACGCAAAATAAAATCTTTTTCTATCAATAGAATGGAAATTTTCCTAGGGAGACATTTGCCAAATCTCTTCTAGATGACTTGCATAAAGATTTTTGCACATTGTTTCAAGTGAGCTACCTCGCTTATCATTAGGGAAACGTAGCATTGGCAAGGAATCAGACCATTGTTAGGTATAAATATGTTTTAAAAGGTTTTTGAATGGATTTAGTTGGATCACAATAGATATGGTTAATTTCAGGGTAAGCATATAAACTGATTATAGTTTATAATACTTGTAATAGAATGCTAGTTGCTGTTCCATGAAGCCTAGAGGGGGGTTACTTGGATCCTAAGAGTGTGAAGATTTTGTTTTTCATAGCCATATGAAAGCGATTTTCTAAGCACCGAGTTAAGTGGGTTATTGATCATCATAGATAGAGTCGTACCTAGAAACAATTGTAGGTGGATTTCAACATATAAACAATAAAATTAGGTGAAGTGTGTACTAGAGGATATTGCACGTTTGTGGATTGAAAATAAGGGGACACAAAATCCATCCAATAGGAGATGAGGAGTTTGAGGTGGAAATCATGGTGCAATGAACGGTTGACCTACCTTCATCTATATCTCCATTAAAAATTCATTTTAGGATGGGAAACTATGGAACGAGTGCTTTCCCCTCAACCTATTCATTGAAAGGTTATTCATCACTTACCTCTCATCCTCTCCCTTTTCATCCAATTCATAGTTTCTTGTTAGCATCTTGTATCCATCACCATCAAGATTTGAAGGGTTGAAAACCAAATTTGTGACCTTGGTCTTGATCCAATGTTGAAGAAAAAGAGACGTGGTCAATGAGAACTAATATTGTACCCTTATAAATGAACGCTACTAGTCTATCATCTCCACATCATTGAGTAAGCCTTCAATTACATGCACAATAAGGGGTAATGATGGAAAAGTATTCATGATTATGATGGAAGAGTCTTTGCGGTGGAGGAGTATTCATCTATGATAATATGAAGGAAGTTGAGGGAAGTCCTCTCCCTTTTAATGGTTATGTAGTCAATGAGAACTAGTATTGTACCCTTACAAATGCATGCTACTAGTCTAGCACCTCCACATCATTGAGTAAGCCTTCAATTACATGCACAATAAGGGGTATGATGGAAAAGTATTCATGATTATGATGGAGGAGTCTTCGCGGTGGAGGAGTATTTATCTATGATAATATGAAGGAAGTTGAGGGAAGTCCTCTCCCTTTTAATGGTTGAGGACATCTATAGTGACGCAATCCATTTCAATTTCATGCAATACATGCAAATTACCCATTTGATTGATGATTTAGATAATGGGCACTCGTGCAATCCACCTCCTGACAAATGGGGCTGCCAAGTTAAAAAAATGGCTTATAATGTTGAACTATCAGAGGGCACCTATGATTGTGAGTAGATAGGCCGAGGGAGAGGCTGGTCAACACCATTTATTGCTTTGATTTAATTGGGTAGGGCCTTTGCATTTATGCTATTGATCAACAAGAGGAGAATGGGTCACTTGTTTGACAAAAGGAGGAAGGGAGGTGGGAGGTGCACTCATTTGAATCTGGTTTGCAACATAATTAAGAAGGTTAGTTTTTAGGAACGAGGCATGTATGGACTCCATGTTTATCGAACACGACACTTCTTTAATTTTTGATGGATCGAATTCTCCCATGTCTTAGGTTGTTTGGCTCTCATTCGTATACTAATTCAAAGAAATATCAACCACTACTATCGATAATTAATGGATTATCATAATTTCAATATCATGGTGCAATCATCTTAAAAACACTATTAATAACATGCAACAATAACCAATTGTTATGGTTTAATATGGTGCATGTATTATACATTTACTTCTTTAGGGTTTAATATGGTGCTTGTATTATACATTTACTTCTCTTATGATTTAATATGGTGCATGTAGTATACATTTACTTCTCTTATGGTTTAATATGGTGCCAGTATTATACATTTTCTTCTCGTATGGTTTAATATGGCACAACATTTTAATTCAATGTCTTAACTTGCTCTAAACCATCTACCATGTATTAGGTGACTTGACTTTATTATTATGTCACTATAGATGCACTATAGTTTCCATAAAAGTATTTTGCAAAAATACATTTTGATTATCTTCTTCCTTGATTTAAAGAATCTAGTATCTTGGTCAGGTAGTAGTATAATGGTGTCACTCCACATCACAATATGATAACACCAACAACTTCATAACCTTGAAAAGCATATTGCAAGTCTTAATTCATGTCAAGCCATGCCACATAATTTTGATAGTGTTAGACTTGTTCAACATTCTTGTGGTGCAACATTTTTTAAAATGACAAAAAGAAGAATTTGAAGAGTTACATGATGACTGGTTGCGCTTTTTGTAACACCACAACTGACTCATCATCTTACACACTTGTGTAATAATGAATTTTACCCGGTTCTTTGTAACAAAAGTAGAATAGCATACCCCAATGCCATACATTTGACCTTTTGTATCGTTATATGAGGCTTTGTATATAATCAAATCTTACATTTACAGTTCTAGCATGGTGTCTTGGCACTCTTGTTCTCTTTGACTATAATCACTATGATGTAATCCAATATTCTATCATTCTCATACATTTTCCACATTCATTGTACATTTAAATTTGTGTTGTGTTTTGTCCCTCTTGTTTCCACTTGGGCTTTAGATGAACAATACCAAAGTACAAGTTTTGTATCAATCCCTTTCATATTGAAGTTTCTTATCTAACCCCTCATATCATGATACAAGGGTTTGCATCATCAAATCTTGCATTTACAAATCTTAAATGGTGTCTTATTTCTCTTGTTATCTCTGTCTATAATATAATCCAGTGTTCAATCATGCTTATATGTTTTCCACATTCATTACATATTTGAATTTGTTTTAGTGTTTTGTCCCCCAAATTTCCACTTGGGTGTTAGAATAGTGGTATCAGAGCACAAATTTCGTATTTGTGCCTTTAGTAATGAAGTTTCTTATTTGAATCTTCCTTTGCATTTTATATGCCCACTCATATGAGGTGATCCTTGCACAACTTCTAAGGCATCCTCATAGCTACACAAGCCTACACACTCGGGAATTTTCACTCCTCAACCTCATGGCGTCTCATGCCACATAAATGGAATTATAGTACATCGCAACCCATTGCAACACTTCACAACCTACTTTGCAACTCCATCGTGACTTGCAACATTCTTCTCTTTGCACACAAACTAGTGATACCTTGATACACTGGATCTCACAATCCCATGCACGATGCACACTAGCTTCATAGTACTTGTAATTTTTTACAGTATAACACAACATCTCACAACACTAGCAACTTCTCGTAGTCTCACACATCACCACACATCTTTTTGCAGTGGGTCACAGTACTTTGTGACATTGGTGATTTGCCTCACAACATACTGTGCAGCTCCATAGTCTTGTGCAAGGCCTCTGCATCCAACATATTCATGTAAGCCTCCTGCTACCATATGACATGTTAGATGGCACCCTTGACAGTTGCACCATGTTAGAGCCAATTGTCACTCAACTAGGTTGGGGTACCTTTTTGTAGTTGTACATGTGTGTGTGTATAGATATATATGAACGTACATACATTTAGACACACACACACACACACACACACACACACACCTACCTACCCCACCCACACACATACATGCATCCATCCATCCATGCATTATGCACACATGCATGCATGATGGATACATACATGCACACATACAAACATACATACAATCACATACATGGAAGCATACATAACATGCACTGATGCACACATGCATGCATGCATGTACACATGTAGGTATGCGTGAATGCACACATGCACACATACATACATATATACACGCACACACACACATGCATGCATAAAATACACACAAAGCATTCAACCCATAGAGAGAGAACAACATATTAGATAGTAGCAAATACTTGCACGCTTTGAGTATCTTATATCTCTCATGTTGTTTTGTATCTTGTTTAAGTCTAGATGAATCAATTAAGAAAACGTCTCCCCCTTAGTGATCATATGAATCCTCATTCTTAGCCTTATTGAACTTTGCACACCATTGTATTATTCCCACCATTGCATTATTCCCTATTATTTCTATTGAATAAAAGTTGCACCATTTAGAAAGAGGACTTCCATGTTCAAATATGGTTGGTTTGTTAGTGCGTTTAACTCTTCTTGGACACTATATAACCCTCAGCTTGTGTCTAAGTGCAAGGTTTCCCTCTGCACCAACATCCCAGGCCCTGTGGTGTGGATCATTAGTATGAGAGCAAGAGATCTCATATGCCTATAAACATGCACACACAACAACAAAAAAAGACACCTAGTTGCCTCTATTTTAGACTACCAAGAACACAATAGCAAGAGTAAGATGGTTGACGTGCATAACAATCTTTGGGAGCCCTAGACATTAATAAGCTTATCCAAGATGCATTGAGGCACATCACACCAAAATATCTTTTGAGTTCTACAAATTTATGATGTAGCTTTATCTAACATCTCGTTTTTTGTGCAAATTTCACTATAACAAATAACAAAGGCCATTCAAGGTCTAAGTCAATCTTGATATCCTAGTGGTCAATGGAAAAATTGATGCCCTAATGTTGGATAAATGAATTAAACAATTTGAGGTCTACTTCTTTGTCAACCGCCTCAATGACAAAGAGAAGATCACCTTCACAACGTTGAAAATGTTAGTTGAAGCGTCTCGCTAGTGGGAAACATATAGTGTGCAATGCTACTATTTACCTTGGGATATGATATTAAAATGTATATGGGTTAATGGAGATGCCGACATGTGACACACATCCCCTTGGTTAATTATATGTTTATAATATATGGGGTCACATAGGAATTAGTTATGTTGGGTAATGGTTCGGCCTACATTGGGATTAAGTATCACTCATCCATTAAGAGTAATATACACCTATATAAAGGATATGAGTATCATTACGAGATGTCATGTGATCTTTGTGTTGAGTCTTCTACTTGGTAGAATTCTATTGGAGGTGTCCCCCTCGAAATGGATTCCCATTTTAGGAGATTGTGGAGTTACTCCTTCCTTAAGGAGCATTGTATGGTGTTACCCTACCTTAAGGGTATTATTTTGCATATGTTGAATACTTGGGTATATTGGCCCACCAATATCTCTTGTGTTGTGTTATCTTCTGCATATTATTTAGCTTGTTCATTTATTATATGGGTTGATCTTATCAAGTAGTATTAGAGGGTCTATCTAGACAATTTGTGGGACGAACCCCTAATTTTAGTACTTCGCCTATATGTTGAGTTCGACTTTGAAATTTTTAGATATTTTTGTGTGAGGTGGAGAAACCATTCAAATAATATTCACTCCAAATTTCAATTTTTTAGGAGTTGTTTTGCAAAAGATATGTGAATTTTATGGTTAAACCCCTAATTTTCATGTTTCACTTATATCTTCTTAATTGTGATGAATGATTTATTGATTTTTTTTGGGTTGAGGTGATTTTTCTTTATGGCGAAACCTTACAAATTTTAGAAATTTTGGATCTATTTTGTGATAGTTATTATAGGTTTATGGTTTTTCACAAATTTTCTACATATTCCAAAATATTAGGAATTTTTTAGATTTTTTTACATTTTCGGAAATTTCTCAAAAATATAATTGGGGTCCATATTCTATATTTTCTAATATTTGGCCGGCCTTTAGCCGAAAGGGGTAGGACAAGTTTTGATCAAAAGGGTCTATTCTTAAAACCCTAGTTTTTGCGGATCATGGTGATGGAAATTTTTTGTGGAGAGGGGGCGATTGATTCTAGAGAATGGTGGGAAAAAATTAAGTAGAGATGTTTTCCATCATTAAATATTTGGACGTTCAAATTTTGGATTAGTGGCCTTACATGGATTTGGTTTTCTAAGTTAGAAAAGAAGAGGTCTAATTGGTCTTGGGAGGAGCTAGAACATGTTTTCATTGATAGATGGAACACAAAATAATAAGAGGATGACGAAGAATGTAACAATAATAGTGAGGAAGAGGAAAAATTAGAAGAAGAAGAAAATGTTGATGTTGAAGAGGTTATGCATGATTTAGGAGGAGAGATAGTGGATCAAGATACGAGTTCAGATAGGGCATCTGCAAGGAAGGATGCTTCAATATTTCAGTTTGAAGGGTGCATTCAAAGGAAAAAGGTAATTGTTTCCATAAACCCTAGAAGCAAATATAACTTCATCAATATGGATGTATCTTAACATCTACATGTTCAAGAAAAGAATATCAAAGAAGCTCAAGTGGATGGTAAGAAAATTTGTCTTTGAAAATTTAAAGTTCTCTATGAATAAATATGTTTTTCATCCATATTTTTATGCTTTAGATGTGTATGATATGGATATTGTTCTCGGATATCCTTGGTTAGAGACCTTGGGAACAATTAATATTAATTTGTAAAAGAAATTCATGAAGATATGGTACAAGAGAAAGAAGGGAACATGACATGATATCACAC
The DNA here is from genome assembly GCA_019776745.2 of Taxus chinensis. Classification (NCBI taxonomy): domain Eukaryota; kingdom Viridiplantae; phylum Streptophyta; class Pinopsida; order Cupressales; family Taxaceae; genus Taxus; species Taxus chinensis. The sequence continues at coordinate 556,170,483 of CM034151.1, forward strand.
TTAAGAAGGAACAAAGTAATGTCAAGATGGAGCATGATGATGACTTTGAAGATGACGAAGAAGGGAAAAAGGATGATTCAAAAGGAGAACATGAAGAACATGATGAAAATTATTCATCTACTCAAGAGAAAAAAGAAATAGCAAACAATAAGGTGGAAGAGGAAAATAAAGGTGAGGAAAAGATTGAAAGGTTGAGGATACTAAGGTGTAACCATATAGACACCCACATCATCATGAGAGGCAAAAAAGCATAGAGGAATGCCAAGAAATATGAGGGCAACAACCTATATGGATATACAAGGAATTGGAGAAACAATCACTATGGATATACATGGAATTAGTGGAGAAACAACTATATGACATGGAATCATAGGAATAACTACTGTGGTTATGCATGGATGTTGAGGAGGAACAAATATGGACATGGATGGAATAAAAATAGAGAAACATATTATGGAACTAGGTTTAAAGATGTATCACCCACTCAGATCTCATATAGATGGTTGGATGATCAAGCATGACGACAAGTGTGCAATAATTTGAAGCACACTCACTATAGGGATTCTTCTCATGTTTCGGGGATGAAACATGTCAAGGAGGGAGGGAATGCTATGTACCTTGGGTTATGATATTATAATATATATGGTTTGATGGAGATGCGGACATGTGACACACATACCCCTAGTTAGTTATATGCTTATAATACATGGGGTCAAATATGAATTAATTATATTGGGTTATGAGTTGGCCTAGATTGACATTAAGTATTACCCATCCATTAAGAGCAATATACATCTATATATAAAGAATATGAGTATCATTATGAGATGTCATGTGTTGAGTCTTATACTTGGTAGAGGTATATTGGAGGTGTCTGTACGTACCCAAAATTGTAAGGTACTGTACTACCGGAACAATGTAACAAGTGCCCCAATGATGATACAAGTCTCCTCGCAAGGTGTTCGGGATCCGGAAAAGCTCTCGGAGTACGCGTTAACATCCCGCATGCCCCGCCTAGCCCCCGCGTCCTTTGTTTTTTCCCTTTTTCCCTCTTTTCTTGGCCTTTTGCTCTTCAGTTACGAAACTGCCGCCCTGCCTGGGCGGCGGTCCTGTAACCGCCGCCCTGCTCAGAGCGGCGGTCCTTTACGTGTTTTCCAGAAAGCACTTTGACGCGACTCACGTAAAAGATCAACGTTTCACCAGCTTTTCCTTGCCGACTTGGGCATGCATTTATGTTTTTGGTCCCCTGGAATAGTGTTTGGCCATTGTTTATGGTTTTTTAGAGTTCAGTTTGGTTTTGATCTTTTGGGTGAATGAAAGCTATAAATAAATGGTTTGTGCACAAGCAAATGGTCTGGTTTTTGTTGCTCCCATCTCCTCATTTCAGTAGTTCAGCTTGTTATTTTGCTTAGAGGCCATAGTTTCAGTTCATTTGCAGGCTTAGTTAGTATTGTGCAGCTGTTGGTAAGCCACATATCCATCTTGTGCAAGTGTTGTCTGCCAGGTCTGCCCCTCATTCACTTTCATGCTTTGATTTTCATAGTTCAGTCTGTTGTCTTGTTTAGAAGCCTTGGTTTAGTTCATTATATGTTTAGTTAGTATTATTCAGTTGTTGGTAAGCCACATATCTAGCTTGTGCAAGCAATGTTGTTATTTTATCCAGTCCATTGAAGTAGAATAGCTTAGGAAGCCATTAAAGTTGCAGGTTTTGCTCTTCAAACAGGATAGTTTCAGGTTCTGGTCGCTTTATGTTGCATGACTCGCAGTAAAATCCCGCTAGGAATTGCATAAGCCAAGCTCTGTACTCTTGCGCTATCCCTCTCCTACTTGCATTTTCAGTCTGCATTCTGAGCTGTCCTTGTCCCAATATCTACTTCTGTCGATGCTAGCATTACACGCTTTTGTGGATCCACGTGAACATGAAAGAACGAGGAGATCACACTGAGGGGACAAGATCACACACACCAACGGATTCGCCACTATTATGCGGAATCCAGGTTTTAACTTTCAAAGTTCTAGTTAGAATCATATCAAATAAAATAGTTAAATCACTTCATTTCAGTAAATTCTATTCTCGATATTGCCAGGGAAGCTGTGAGGATTGATAGTTTCTGAGAAACTATGATTCACTCCTCACTTCTGAGGTAGGATCGAGAATCTTGCAGATAGATGAGCTATTTCATTTGTTTAGAATAAATCTACAAATTGCACAGGCAAATAACTACATTCGGTTATCTTGTTTGTTTTAAATTATTATTTAGTTGTTATTTCTAGATACGTTTAAATAGCTTGCTTTCCTTAAATTCTTAAAAGGTTTCTCAGAACAATAGAGGTTATATATGTTTTAGATTCATTCCACGTAATTAAAATTTGCTTTGTTATAGTTAGATTTACAGTTTATTTTGTATGACAATCACGGGACCTCGGGAGCCCAGAGAATACATATTTGAGCCAATCGTGCCTCAACCAAACCTCGTCACAGCAATAGTTGACATAGACCAAAATCTCAGAATACAAGTATTCCAAACAACAACAGATTTACAACTGATCAGTTCTCAGTTGAGAGGGTTAAATATAGAAGACGACCAAGCACACACGTTTTGGTCAAATCAACCAAATTACAGACTGCCCTAGGAAAAACATTTACATGACTGTAGAAGGGTTCAAAAGAGAACAAACCTTTGGTTGTGATCCTTTGGTCCCATAGCCAGGTGCAGGAGACACTCTCACAGACATAGACACTAGTTTAAGGATTTAGGTTGCACGAACGCCTATGACATATTCTGAGAAGATCACATAGTTATTGGTCCTAAACATAGAAACTGAGAAAGCGTATGATTACTGGATACTAGGGATTAGGACTTGATTTTGTACATGACCATAGCAGGACCGCGACAACCAAGAGTCTACGGTTGTGATCCACAGATCCCACAGCCCAACGAATCCACAAGTCAATCAGATATAAACAATGGCCTACGCACACTAGTATTCCAATCCACTCCACTTCCACCCATCATCATCGAACAATTATCCTTACTGGATATAGCGGCTAACAAAGCTAGAGAATTTTGGACTAGGCCAGAGAATCGTCCGTAAAGTCAATTGTTTTCACCATCCACCATATGACCTTATCTGGAGACGTACACGAAACTATCCCAGGTCATTTTCCACGTATTCCGCAACCCATAGATCGAATCACGCCAGAGCTCGATATTGATTGGAGCCTTCGAACAGTCATCCTTGCTGATCAATCTATCACACCAGTCCAAGTTAGAAGGGCTTTCCTTGCCTTAGATTCAAAAATTCCATTAGTGCGTATCGAAGACATTAGACTGCCTAACTAGTTTATCTGTATCCCACGCTTATTCCATCCCTACCAGCTGTCTCGGCACGACCTCGAGAGGTCGGGTACGCGGAAGAGTCACTTGTAGATTCCCACGCTCACCTGTCTCTTTTCCGACGTACAAAATTGGTGAACCCGACGTGAAGCAAACAAAATTAGTGAAGCTGAAGTAAACTTCCTACTTTCTCATTCAGAGTCATAGTATCACGTGTCCTTTCACAAATCACCTTCGCTCCTTCCCATTATTCTGCGGGTATTCATATACCCCCCGAATATGTCGGGATTCGATGCATATGGCAGACCCCTCTTGGGTCTCGAGGCATACTATGCCCAACAGAACAGACAATCATCACCCTCGCTCTCAGTATGGGGTGACAACTATTCAACTAATCAGTTGTCAACACAAACCCCAAGAATCAGATATAATTCATCTTTTCAAACTGAGGAGTTAGATCAACCCCCTCGAACGCAACAAACAGAGCCTTCAGGTTCGAACAATATGACGTTTACCGGAGAATCCGGTTCGTCTCCTCAGATGCTACTTAGACCACAAATTAGTAGACAATCTGACCCATACCTGGTCTTAGATGATGGACAGTCAATACGTTATCCTAGGAGTGAACAACATCCTCGGGGTATGTACCCACCTATAGGAGGTTTACAAATACAACCTGAGATCTCTTTTCAAGAAAATACCTCTATGCCACTGCATATAGGAAATACTCTCGGAGAAACTTGGCAAGATAGTGATCAGTTCATGACAGGATATCACATGCCTATACAACACCAGGGTATACAACAAACACCGCTCAGGCAAAGCACCGTGACTTCACCAAATGAAGTCATTTCAACGTTAGTAGAAAAAGTGAGAGGGTTAGAACTTGCTCAAGCAAGTCAAAATTCTCTGTTCATGCAAGCAGGAAGTTCCAATCCTCCATACCACCTTGGCCAAGTAGATCTCCTCACAGGAGTAGGCACGTTAGGCATGCCGCCTCACTATCCACAACAAACGCCAACAAGGCCCATCATCTCTAACACCATTCCTCCCGGTCTAGTATCAAACAATCCATTCCTAGACAATACCCCGTCATACTTAAACATGTACACCAAATCACCACATGGAGATATGTTCTCCTCTCCTGGCATGTTTGCTCAAACACAGGGACCTCCTTATGCCCCTGCCAACGCATACGTTGCACCGTATCAACAACCCATCCCACCACCACTCCCTCAGCAACCACCATCAATGGTCGAAAACTATGCGATAGGGACTTATTCAGAATATCTGAAAGAGCCTTTAGACTTCGCCATACGAAGCATCATGCTTCCAAGACCCCTTCCCGATTTACCCAAGTACAAAGGTGAGGGAGATCCAAACGCACATATCAAGGCTTATGCTACAGCCATACGAGAATTACTCCCTTGGGATGGGGTTGTTGCTAAAACATTCCCCAAAACCTTGGAAGGCATTGCTCTCGACTGGTATTATAGAATACCTGAAGCCTCCATCCATTCATTTAAACAGCTCGTATCAGAATTCATTAAGGCATTCGACATGAACAAACTATTGAGAACAGGAATCAGGGAATTCTTGCACATCAAACAAGAACACAACGAATATGCCATCCATTTCATCCAAAGGTGGCATACAGTCCTTTATTCCTCGGCAAGTGCTCCAAACATGGATCAGATGGAACTATGCGATTTATTCCTTCATTCTCTCACCAAAGAGGTGAAGGAAGAAGTCTAGAAGTTCCCACTAAGAACTTACGATGAAGTACCTGAGAGCGCTCTTCGAATAGACCAAGCAGCGATAGATAGTGGTCGTAAGACATATGGAGCAAATGGGAGGTTAATCACCTCCAGCCAGAACACTACAACTACCATGAATGTCAACCAAGGACCCAAAATCCTTAACAAAAATAGGGGGTGTAACAACGGATGGAGTAACCGACCAGCCCAAGAGGGTAAATGTTGTTAATACTCCATCACAAACAAACAAACAACGAAACAACAACTTTACCCCGACAATCAATACAGTGGATTTTAACCATCCACAACAACAACAACAATGGCAAAATCCTATACAAGGGTCAAGCCAAAACTCATTTGGTTATCAAAACCAAAGCCAGAAACAACAAATGCAAAATTTTAATCCTAATAGGCAATAGTTTGATTAGAATTTTAGGCCACAATATACACCAAACCAACAAAACAGGAATTACAATCCCAATTCTTATTGTGGTTTCCACAAAATTCAGGGTCATGATACTAGAACGTGCCGTGACTACAATAAATTCATGCAACATTTTCCAGAAGAACAAAGACAGTTCTTCACAGATTTGTTTTTGGTAGATCCCATATCATCAACACCAAATACGCTCGCAGGGGCAGTTTCCCCTCAAGATCTTTAACAATCCACTCCCAAATCATGATAGCAATAGGCTGAATCCAACTGGAACAAACAAAAGTGCAATGATAGGAAACAATGATCATGAAGCCTCGACTTCACTAAATCCATCAGTTGCGCCACAGTTAGGAAGTCAACCAAGACCCAAGATAGTCAGTTTGGTAGAATTAGATGCTGAACTACCAATCGAAGCTATAACAAGAACACGAGAATATTTTTTACAACCGAGCCCAAGTCATCTGCCAGAAACAGATAAGAGTCAACAAATAGTAGAAAAACCCGTAGGTGCCTATGATTTAATTAGTGACCTAACAAAGACCTTCTCTCACATTTCATTCTTGGATTTACTAAAGAACTCTCCTCCTCATAGAGCTGCTCTTTTAGAAGCATTAGGTCTAGGTCATCTAATTAACATCACTCCACCTCCTGAAACACAAGTAAATCACGTAGATTTTGATATCCACCCTCCGGGGCAGCTGGACAAGGATGTCGAATTCATATTCGAAATAAGTAAAATGCCCACAGATGCTGAGATCGCACGCCGAGGTGATCCAGCCTTACACTTATAAGTATGGGTTTATAATAACTATCTAAAACGGGCAATGGTTGACGATGGGGGCCGCAGTTAACATAGTTCCCTTCTCTTTCCTCCAAAAACTAGGATATGGGGGAAACAAACTATTCCACCACTCGAAATACATTGATAGCCTTAAAGCCACTTCGATAGGAACTATAATACTGCCGGTCACCTTAGGGCCCAAAACAATCCTGACTGAGTTTTATATTATAGATTGGGAAACTAATTATAATATGATACTCAGCCAACCATGGATACACCGAATGAAGGCAATCCCTTCTACTTTATTTCAAGAAGTAAGATTCTTGCATCTAGGAAAGGTGTTTGTGGCCAAAGGCGATCCAAAACCTTTCGACTTACACCTAGCTGATTTAAAGAAAAGACTAGGTGTGCACTCAGAATTTGAACTTCCAACAAACCAACTTAATAAACTCATTGACCCAAAACCAGAGGAAAATTTGGTACCTATGACGGAGCTCGAAGCTATCAGCATAGCCAAAACAACCCCAACCCCCAATGATAAAGCTAAAGAAACGGTGTCATTAGGGACTACCGCAAAAAATCATTGAGTTGATAGAACAAGATTCACCAATGTTCTTACCATTTGATTCAGTAGGCATAGGATATTCCCTAGGTGTTGGTTCCCTTCCAGCAGAGGACCTCTGTATGGTAGAAGTAGAGTGCGCAAACGCAACAGATGCCCCAACATCTATACTCCCGACTAAGTATTGGACTCTCCATTTTGATGGAGCTAAATGCCGTTATGGAGCGAGGGCAGGCATAATTCTTACTTCGCCCGAGGAGAAAGTCCTCCCATTCGCCTTTAAGTTAAACTTTGAATGCACAAACAACGGCGCTGAGTACGAAGCCCTCCTCCTTGGCCTCACCCTAGCCAAAAGAATTGGTATTGATAACATCAGAGTCTTAGGAGACTCACAATTAGTGGCAAATCAAGTTTCTGAAGTATATGAAACTAAAGCCGAACACTTGCAACTTTACAAAGAAGCTGTATTAAATTTAAGCAAGGCATTTAACTTCATATCCATTGAAGCAATCCCGCGAGAGAAAAATCTTCTCGCCGATTCAATAGCAACTTCAGCATCACGTTTTACTCCAAGCAATGAGTTAGAAGATACCCAATTCACGGTGTCCATTCGTGATGAACCATTGATAAAAATAATGACAAATCCTCTTTCAAGCGGAAGTGAATCTACCGTCCTAGACTGTATTGATAGTGATGCGGCTACTTTGGATTATTTAAACACCTATGCAACACTACATCTCTCCTATCATATGCTAGATTTATCCTTAATTCCACATTCGTCTTCCTACTTCGGAAATCTCGTAACGGATCTTCCCTCACAAATGGAACCTAGCATATACGCTGTAGAAAATGGGGATGATTTGGATTTACCTCCAGCACCACCTGAGTTCGAAGAGGGTAACGCCTCTTTGATCGAAGAAACAATCGATGTCAACATCAGGACAGAAGATGAACTGAGAATATTGAAATTAGGTTCTTCGTTAACCCTAGAAGAAGTGGAAATACATACTCAGATCCTCAAAGAACATCAGAAGGCGTTTGCATTTAATTATAAGGAGATGACAGGAGTCGCACCCCACATTGCGGTGCACAACCTCGTCACTAAATCAGATGCAAAGCCAATTAAACAAAAATCAAGACCCATGAAGCCCAAAGTAGCTCTCATGGTAAAGGACGAGGTAATAAAACTCCTTCAGGTAGGATTCATCAAGCCAGTCGACTACTCCCAATGGGTATCTAACATCGTTCCCCGTTCTTAAGAAGAATGGAAAGATACGCATCTGCATATATTTTCGAGATATCAACAAAGCATGCATGTCCTAAGGACGACTTCCCATTACCATCCATAGATGTTATTGTTGATGCAACAGCTGGTTTTGAACTTTTGTCTCTCATGGATGGATTCTCGGGATACAATCAAATCAGAATATCTGAGCAAGATCAAGCTAAAACCACGTTTATAACTCCTTGGGGAACCTATTGCTACGTTGTTATGCCATTCGGTCTCAAGAATGCCGGTGCTACGTACCAGCGGGCCATGACATACATATTTCACAATCTAATTCATAAAATCGTGGAATCTTACGTAGATGACTTATTGGCTAAAGCCAAGAAGCGTTGTGACCATACCGAAGTACTCCACGTCATTCTTTCACGTCTAATAGAATACAGAGTCACACTAAACCCAGAGAAATGCATCTTTGGTGTAATGGGAGGGAAGCTCCTAGGTTATATCATATCGTCATGAGGGATAGATGTTGACCCAACCAAAATTCGGGCTATCCTCGAAATGGTTCCACCTTCAGATGAATCTGGAATCAGATCATTTCTCAGAAAACTAGGTGCAATTCGAAGATTCATCCCCGACTTAAGCTTCGCCGTTCATCCAATCAACAATTTACTCAAGAAAGGACTATAGCATTGATTAGACCAAAGACTGTAATAAAGCCTTTGAAGCAGTTAAGCGCTTCCTTTTATCACCACCCACGCTAATGCCACCTAAGCTAGATCACCCGTTAATTCTATATTCACGAGCTACCAATGTCTCGCTGGCCTGTATGTTGGCCCAAGAAGACGATAACAAGAGAGAATGCGCCATTTATTTCATCATCCGAATGCTACTCGACTATGAAACACGCTATACACAGGCAGAACGAGAATGCCTTGCCATAGTCTTTGCTACTAAACGCCTAAGACATTATATGCTGAATCAAGAAACGAAGGTCATGGTAAAAACGGACCATTTACGGACTTTCCTCACACAAGGGTCATTGTCTAAAAAGGCTGGACGTTTTATAACTTTAATGGGAGAATTCGAATTAACATTTGTAAATCAGAAGTCAGTTAAGGGGCAAATCATCGCGGATTGGTTAGCTGACAACCCATTAGATGGAGGTGATTTAGTAGATTTAGACTTTCCAGATGAGTGCGTATACTACATCGAAGCCCGACCCTCTATCTCTGAGTGTCTTTCGTACACTGATATCATTAATTATATCATGGACCATACATACTCAGAAGGAGTTACACCGCAACAAAGAAGGCGGTTACGCATAATCGTAGCTAAATACGTCATTATAGAGCAAGTTCTCTATCGAAAGGCGTTCGATGGAATGCTCCTAAGATGCGTCGACACGGAAGAATCCAAGAAGATTCTCCATGAATCTCACAGCGGAATATGTAGAGGCCACTTCGGTAGCCACGCCACTCCTCAAAAAAATACATCGAATGGGCTATTTCTGGCCCACCCTAGAACATGACACAATAGAGTTTGTACGCAGGTGTCGTAAGTGCCAAGAGTTCTCCCATGAGATCCACATGCCAGCACAAGCTCTACAACCAATCGCTACTCCATGGCCCTTTTCTACATGGGGTCTAGACTTAATAGGGAAATTCTCTCCCTCATCCATAGACGGCCATAATTTTATAATCACGGCTACTGAATATTTTACCAAATGGGTGGAGGCCATGCCTCTTACTACTGTATCTAGTTCTGTGATCGCCAAGTTCATTTTGAACCAAATCATTTGTAGGTACGGTATCCCGCAAATCATTATCTCCGATAATGGAACTTCTTTTAAAAATGAAGAGGTTCGCGAACTATGTAACAAATTTAAGATAAACCATCATACGGCTTCCTTGTATTATCCCCAAGCCAACGAACAGGCTGAAGCAACAAACAAGACACTAAAAGCCATTCTCCTTAAAACGGTGAAAGAAAACAAATGAGATTGGCATTTGAAGTTATATCCAGCCTTGTCGGCCCACCGAACCTCAATAAAAACACCAACGGGAGCAACTCCTTTCTCGTTGGTATTTGGGGCAGAAGCAGTTCTCCCGCTTGAGGTTGAAATACCTAGTCTCCGCATTTCACTACAAGGGATTCTGGATGAAGATGCTTACAGAGAAGCATGTCTTTCCCAACTAGAAAGCCTAGATGAAACTAGGTTAGATGCTGAATAGCGGCATAGAGCTTATGCTGACCGAATGTGCCGGCAGTATAACAAGAAGGTCTATGAACGTGACATATACGAAGGTGATCTAGTTCTAAGGCTCGACAACCGGATCGACAAGAGACCGACGAAGGAAGGAAATTCCGGCCCAAATGGTTGGGCCCATACCAAGTCATGAAGGACTACGGAAATGGTGCTTACCTCTTATGTATGTACGCTAAAGGGTGAGGAATTTGGCGAAACAGTCAATTCCCTGCACCTCAAGCGATTCTACGCATAAGCAACTAGCACTACTTGTATAATTATCTACATTGCATCTTCATATAGATTAAGATCATTTTGTCCACTTGTTTCTTACATAAATTGTGATCAAGGAATCTATTCTCAAAGTAATTCATTACAAACTCATGATGTTGTTGGCATAAAACTCTTTAATCATACTTCTCCATCTTCATGATATCATCAAATCATCTGGGAATCTTTTATCAAATAAAATCAAACATGGCGAAGTCTTAACGGTAATCATACCAAGATCTGCAAGTTTATTCTCGCTTTGATTTCTTCTTAAGATAGGTGTCTTGCCTATAGTCTATTCTAGAAGCTTCATGGTGTCACATCTATCCCATATGTATATCTTTTTGGAAATAAGCATATACTGACATTTTACTCAAAAAAAACAAGTCAACAAGTGATTAAACAGAAAATTTTAATTTTACACATTTCCTTGCCCCACCAACCTTTGGTGATGAGCTTGCGTCTCTTACTAGTGACGTAGGGGTTGGGAAAGGATGGAAATGCCCTTACTCGCCTATACCTTGCCCACGGTGATAAACCCACGCTTCTTACTAGTAGCATGGGGCAAAGTATAGGGGGTCCTCTTGACAAAGCAAACGTTAAAAGTCATAAACAAACAATTCAAACTCTGAAACTTTGAGTCAAAAAAGAATGAATCAGATGTTCAAAATTCCAAAAGAATTAAAATCCTAAAAACCCAGATCTTGTCTACTATGTGGCCATCTACGAGTCTAAGTCTGGGTAAACCGCAAAGCAAGTGCATTCTAAACTATGAAGTCATTCGGGGTAGAGTAAGCTTGTAGCTTCCAATTTGGTTCCGCCAAAGCTTTGTCTGTCTTTCATCACTATCATTTCACCACATTTCATAACTTGCGCCCTTCTTAACTCTCGGTGATGAGCCCTCGCATCTTACTAGTTGCGTGGAGTTAGGAATGGGGCAAATTCATCTGTTCATCGTGCTAGTTTTATTCATCACTCTGCAAAACAAACATGAGGTATCCAAATTGCTTACAGAAGCTAAGATTCAAAATCACAATATATCTACAATATCATGTATCAACATCATGAAATACAAAAAGAAAGCAAACATTTGCATCATCTGTTCTCCATTGCATACATTCTAAAAAGCATATAAACATACATCGTAGTATACACAAGGAAATTGGAAATAGAAAGGAAAACATGCGTGCTAAGATTTTGATCCAAAAACGAATGCATATATATAAATAATCAATGTTTATATACAATGCCATCATGCTCTAAGCATGGTCAAAACGCTCAAAGAGCCCGTGATATACAAAGAATATATAATACAAAGTACACGAGGGGCAAGAGGCCTCTCAATCCCTACGCGAACCCTCCAAAGGTGCACGCCCACGCCTAGGACTCCGGCTGCGCCGGCGCTCTGAATGTACGGAGGGCTCAGGGTCCCGAGGGGCAGCCGTGGTCTCACCACAAGAGTGGCTCCTCATGAGGTGCTCAGCCGTCCTGTAGCCCGCTAACTCTGTGCGGAGGGTTGACACCATCCTGGCCATGTGCCAAACGGGAGTGAAGACATCGGTATGCCTACCGGCTGCTGAGGGTTCCCCGGCATCTACAGATAGCTCCGTGCGGGTCCTATCCATGGGGATCATCAGGGAATTGGTACATACCCTGCGGATCAAATCCCACCACTCGTCAACAGTCTCTGCAAACAAAGGAGAAAAACGAATCAGAAACCAAAGCAAGAGGCTAAAAGATACAACAATAGCAACTAAGGAGAGCCTACATATAAACATTAAAAGGGAAAAAGGGTAACTTACTCGGATCACCAGGCCTCCAAGATGGGTCACTGGGACCAGCACCCGCCGCAGATGCCACTACCGACTGAGGGGCTGCTCCTGTGGCAGGAGCAACGTGTCACCCTGCAATGGACTCATCCTCTCCACCATGGCCCTGAGAGAGTGGCTCCTCTGAAACTAGAGTATCCTTCTCTGCGCTCTGCTCAGCCCTCTCTGCCTGCATAATGTCCTGAGTGTCATGCCACTTAGGATCATTGTCATCAGTCTCCTCCTTTGACCCTCCCTCTGTGAGCTCCTCAGAGTCGGAGTCAATATCTATGGGGTCATCGCTGCTATGAGCAGGACCCGCAGCAATCTGAAGCAAAGGTGCTCGAGGCGCACTGGCTCTCCCTCTAGCACGAACTATCCTCCTGGGTGCAATAGGAATGCCAAGAAGTGATCACTGTCCAACCTCGGCCTCCAGGCCCCCCTCTGGCCTCGTGAACTGATCTCTAAACTGGTGCCACTGGGGGAAGCATACCTGCATATGGAAGACCAAACTGCTGAAGAACCCGGCCAAAAGGATGTACCTCTACTCGTCCCACTCGATCAATAAGCTTCCCTGTGGTGGAGCAAGAGATCAGGGTAAGAGTTTCCTCGCCCCATATGCTGGCCATAAGCCGGTACGGTGTCGCCTCCATGTCTGCAGTAGTAAGGGAGGCAACTGGCTGATGAGGTGCTTTGAGCACCGACATGTCTGTCCATCTGGCTGCCCTCACAGCCCCAGGGTCTGCCACCTCCACACCCCTGCCATAAGGGATAAAATGCTCATACACCTAACTCATGACTAGATTTGGGTGGCTCAATGACTATCCCTGTAAACGGACCACCCTATATAGATCATGGTAGGTGGTCCCCAGAATATCTGCACCCCAGGCATATATCCGGCCATGCCCCTCTATCTGTGCAATGATGGGGGCCCAGCAATATAACAGTGTGTCCCCTCCCTTGTCCCCGATCAATCTCCAGGCAAGGATCCCCATGATGGCCTGTCGAAATACGGGGATAGGCAAAGAAGGAATGGATCGAACTCTCACCCCCTTCTTCGACCCCATGGAGATGACTGCATCTCCCATGTATGCTGCCCACTGTGCAATCTGTGCCCGGGAGCCTGCTGTCTCTAATGTAAGTCACCTCCTGATGATCAGGACCCCCAGAATGCGGTAGACGTCCTCTAATGTAATGGTCCACTCACCACGGACCCCTGGCAATCGGAAGGTGTTCCGATCTGCATCCCAGTAAGAGAATAAGTCACAAAGGATGTGACTAGATGGTGCAACGTGGGGCACACGCGATATGCGCAATATGCCGGCTCTCTGTAGTGTGTCCTCCTCGTCCTGTGAAAGGGCATCCAGTACCCCTGAGAGCCAATCACACTCTCTCTCCCTGCTCCATCTAATGTACTCCTCTCTCGCCTGCATACACCCAAAAACACACAAAAAAGAGCAAGTTAATATCCGAACAATATCGAGAGAGTCATAAAAAACACGTAGAAATGCAAAAAATACAAGTGTAATCTCAAATATAAGTTTTCTTTTGCATTTTGTGCAAAACCGTCGCCCTGAGTAGGGAGGCGGTTTTGTAACCGCCGCCTCAAAGGCGGCGGTCGTGTAACCGCCGCCCTGGCCAGGGGCGGCGGTCGTGGTCTGAAAACCCACGCGGGGTTTTTAATCTAAAAACACCTAAAAAGTCCCAAAAACGACCATTTAACCTAAAAACGGAGCCTACCCAGTAGGCACCCCCCCCCTAAATGGACCTTTTAGCACAAGCATTTTCAAAAATAACCCCCCCATTACAAAGTATTCAGCATTTCAAATTAAAGGGGGGAAAAACACAAAATTGAAGAAAAACCAACCTGTGATCTAGTGGGGCGTTGTTCCGCACATGGAGGCATGATCACGATCTCGCTGCGGACGTTTTGACTCTACTCACGCAAGAAACCGTCACCGTGGGTCCCAGAGCTCAAAATCAATCAAATCAACTCGCGCAAATGAATAGGAAAATGGGCCCACTTTCATATATATAGCACCCTGATTCGTTTTAAATGACTTTTTCACAGGTTTGGAGCGCTGATGGAGGTAAGTTCCTATCCCCACACGAATGGTACGTTCTCATTCCCTATTATTTTAGCGTTTATTTTCCAAACTATTGTATTTATCTGCACTTGAGTTCTCTTTTCATTTTGTAGGTAGCGGGAATTTCGGATGGCGTCATTTCAACACACGGACGTGTAAGGTATAACTTCTAAACTCCCCATTTTGGGACTGCCATACTCAGACCCACCGTTTTATGCCTCTTCATGGCTAAAACGCTTCTCCGAGGGGGCAATATGTACGTACCCAAAATTGTAAGGTACTGTACTACCAGAACAATGTAACAAGTGCCCCAATGATGATACAAGTCTCCTCACAAGGCGTTCAGGATCCAGAAAAGCCCTCGGAGTACGCCCCGTCTAGCCCCCGCGTCCTTTGTTTTTTTCCCCTTTTCCCCTCTTTTCTTGGCCTTTTGCTCTTCAGTTACGAAACCGCCACCCCTGCCTAGGCGGCGGTCCTGTAACCGCCGCCCTGCTTAGAGCGGCGGTCCTTTACACGTTTTTCCAGAAAGTGCTTTGACACGACTCACGTAAAAGATCAACGTTTCACCAGCTTTTCCTTGCCGACTTGGGCATACATTTATGTTTTTGGTCCCCTGGAATAGTGTTTGGCCATTGTTTATAGTTTTTAGAGTTCAGTTTGGTTTTAATCTTTGGGTGAATGAAAGCTATAAATAAATGGTTTGTGCACAAGCAAATGGTCTAGTTTTTGTTGCTCCCATCTCCTCATTTTAGTAGTTCAGCTTGTTATTTTGCTTAGAGGCCATAGTTTCAGTTCATTTGCAGGCTTAGTTAGTATTATGCAGTTGTTGGTAAGCCACATATCCATCTTGTGCAAGTGCTGTCTGCCAGGTCTGCCCCTCATTCACTTTCATGCTCTGATTTTCATAGTTCAGCCTGTTATCTTGTTTAGAAGCCTTGGTTTAGTTCATTATATGTTTAGTTAGTATTATTCAGCTGTTGGTAAGCCACATATCCAGCTTGTGCAAGCAGTGTTGTTATTTTATCCAGTCCATTGAAGTAGAATAGCTTAGGAAGCCATTAAAGTTGCAGGTTTTGCTCTTCAAACAGGATAGTTTCAGGTTCTGGTCACTTTATGTTGCATGACTCGCAGTAAAATCCCGCTAGGAATTGCATAAGCCAAGCTTTGTACTCTTGCGCTATCCCTCTCCTACTCGCATTTTTAGTCTGCATTCTGAGCTGTCCTTGTCCCAATATCTACTTCTGTCGATGCTAGCATTACACGCTTTTCTAGATCCACGTGAACACGAAAGAACGAGGAGATCACACTGAGGGGACAAGATCACACACACCAACGGATTCGCCACTGTTCTGCGGAATCCAGGTTTTAACTTTCAAATTTCTAGTTAGAATCATATTAAATAAAATAGTTAAATTGCTTCATTTCAGTAAATTCTATTCTCAATATTTCCAGGGAAGCTGTGAGGATTGATAGTTTCTGAGAAACTATGATTCACTCCTCACTTCTGAGGTAGGATCGAGAATCTTGCAGATAGATGAGCTATTTCATTTGTTTAGAATAAATCTACAAATTGCACAGGCAAATAACTACACTCGGTTATCTTGTTTGTTTTAAATTATTATTTAGTTGTTATTTCTAGATACGTTTAAATAGCTTGCTTTCCTTAAATTCTTAAAAGGTTTCTCAGAACAATAGAGGTTATATATGTTTTAGATTCATTCCACGTAATTAAAATTTGCTTTGTTATAGTTAGATTTACAGTTTATTTTGTATGACAATCACGGGACCTCGGGAGCCCAGAGAATACATATTTGAGCCAATCGTGCCTCAACCAAACCTCGTCACAGCAATAGTTGACATAGACCAAAATCTCAGAATACAAGTATTCCAAACAACATATTTACAACTGATCAGTTCTCAGTTGAGAGGGTTAAATATAGAAGACGACCAAGCACACACATTTTGGTCAAATCAACCAAATTACAGACTGCCCTAGGTAAAACATTTACATGACTGTAGAAGGGTTCGAAAGAGAACAAACCTTTGGTTGTGATCCTTTGGTCCCACAGCCAGGTGCAGGAGACACTCTCACAGACATAGACACTAGTTTAAGGATTCAGGTTGCACGAACGCCTGTGAGATATTTTGAGAAGATCACACAGTTATTGGTCCTAAACATAGAAACTGAGAAAGCGTATGATTACTAGATACTAGGGATTAGGACTTGATTTCGTACATGACCATAGTAGGACCGTGACAACCAAGAGTCTACAGTTGTGATCCACAGATCCCACAGCCCAACGAATCCACAAGTCAATCAGATATAAACAGTGGCCTACGAACACTAGTATTCCAATCCACTCCACTTCCACCCATCATCATCAAACAATTGTCCTTACTGGATATAGCGGCTAACAAAGCTAGAGAATTTTGGACTAGGCCAGAGAATCGTCCGTAAAGTCAATTGTTTTCACCATCCACCATATGACCTTATCTGGAGACGTACACGAAACTATCCCAGGTCATTTTCCACGTATTCCACAACCCATAGATCGAATCATGCCAGAGCTCGATATTGATTGGAGCCTTCAAACAGTCATCCTTGTTGATCGATCTATCACACCAGTCCAAGTTAGAAGGGCTTTCCTTGCCTTAGATTCACAAATTCCATTAGTGCGTATCGAAGACATTAGACTTCCTAACTACTTTATCTGCATCCCACGCTTATTCCATCCCTACCGGCTGTCTCGGCACGACCTCGAGAGGTCGGGTACGCGGAAGAGTCACTTGTATATTCCCACGCTCACCTGTCGCTTTTCCGACGTACAGTGTCCCCCTTAAAGTGGATTCCCATCTTGGGAGATTGTGGAGTTACTCCTTCCTTAAGGAGCATTGTATGGTGTTGCCCTACCTTAAGGGTATTATTCTAAATATACTATAACACTTGGGTATATTGGCCCACCAATATCTCTTGTGTTGTGTTATCTTTTGCATATTAATCAACTTGTTCATTTATTATACACAAAGATCTTTTCAAATGCGAGAAATATTTTGAGTGCATACGGTCTTGGGAGGACTGTTTAGTGCTTCTTAGAAGGAGTTTTACTCTCTCAAAATACTATGGGGATGAGTAATAAAGTTTGAGCAGATGTGCCAATGTAACGAGAAATCAATGGGAGTCTACAACAAAGAGTTCCATGACTACACTACACATATATGAAAGGACCTGACAAAGCAATATAGTGTGATGAAGTACATCAACAAAATTTCACCTTATGTTTGTGCAAAGATGGAGGTATTAAATGCCTACACCCTGGGTAAAACATATAGCAACATCGTTAATATAAAAGTCAAGGAAAAGATGAAAAGGTTCACCTCTTCATCTAATGTTGTACGTAAGATCCACCTTGTGCACAATGCACTATCTCAACCCCCTGCACTGAAACAAAACAAACCTTGCAAAGGGAGAGAATCTTTAAAAGGTTGCACAAAACTAAAAGAATTCTATGCCTTTTGCATTAGGTAAAGGTAAGAGGAACTAGGGTGGCAAGTGGTGACATTTTCATTGTACATGTAGTCATGATGATTTTGAATGCGAGTGCAACAATTTTTTTATTACACTATATACATCGTGTCTTGTGCCAACAAGTGATATTGATCTAGGTGTTACTTTTCTAAGCACCAACACCATTGTCATCAACACTTTAGAGGGTCTAATCCTCTTTTCCAAACCAATTTTTAAGTCAAAGGCCAACCTATCCATTTCATCATTGATAGTGGGGGCCAAAACATCATCACACAAGATGCAACCCGTCGTTTAGGTCATACCACTAAAGCACAAACTTGACCATACTGTCTCAGATGGTTTCAAGAGGGTAAAGATGTATAGGTATGATGAAAATGCACTTTCCATTACAATGTCAAGTTCATGGACGATAATTATTTGTGATATCGTGCCGGTAGAGGCTTGTGGTATGTTTCTAAGAAGGTCTCATATGTATGACCGAGAGGCTACATATTATGCAAAACTGCAATGGTGGATCTCCAACCTCATCGATTCACCTATAATGACCAAAATTCCTTTGGTCTCTACAAAACAATGCCACATGGTTATCTTTCACACACAAAAGTTCATGTTGCTCATGTTTTGTCTAAAGGCGCCTTTGCATTAAGGTACAAAAATTATTGGTGACACACCAAGCCACACAAAAAATTATCATAACAACTTGACAAGTTGTTGCAACAGTATGAAGACATCTTCACATAACAAAAAGGTCTTCTAACACACTGTATTGCAAGGTTTTGGATCGCTTTGGTTCTTGGATCCCTTCTTTCAAAAAATCCTTTGTATCACAAATGCATTTGGGATAATGACGAATTATGACGCCAAATACAATATCTTCTTTATCATCCCAACTCTTCTCCTCGTGGTAAGTCACTAGTCTTTTCACCCTGAAATATGGAACTCAATGTTTGTGCATTAACTACTACACACTCAACAAAATAATGTTGAAGAATCGGTATCCACTACCACACATTTATGACCTGAAGGACCAACTCTAAGGAGAAACATACTTCTCCAAGATTGACCCGAAGTTAGGTTACCCTAGGGCACTCCAGGGGGTCACTATGCCGGTGAGGCCACCACATGTAAGATATTATTTTCAATATCATTGTGCTCAACCACATGCAAATATGCTAAGGAGTTTGTGTTAAGGTATGATATTGTTAGAGGATTGGGAAACTGAAAGAGGGGATGATATGCCTTTAATCCCCATACTAGCCCATCACCAATTTGAGAATTGGGCTATCAATTTCATTGGTTAGATTGTGATAACATAGAATTTAGTCGAGATACATTACAACAACCGGTGATTATTTGACAAGATGGGTTGGGGCAACACCCACCAAGGATTGTACAACATCAACAACTGCTATATTTTTATGGAAGAACATCATAAGCATGTATAGATTCCCTTGAGCCTTGTAAGTGATAGGGTTAGCTATTTTCTAGTTGAGACAATGTGCATCTTGATGTGTGCTTATGATTATTCACAATAAAACAACTCCTTATCACCTCTAAGTTAATAGTACAATTGAGGTATTCAATAAAATATAGGTCGCAACTTTGACAAATATTTGTGATGTTGCTCAAAGGATATGATGATTGAATTTAGCATTCTTATGGGCCTACATAACTATATATAAAAATATGAACACGTTTAAAACATTTTAGTTGGTGATTGGATTTTTTTTTAAACATTATAGTTGATGATTGGAAAATAGGCCAGCAAGAAAAGATTAGTGAGTGAATGCAAGAAAACAAAAATATTGTTTCTTTTACTCTAATCTTCTCAAACAAAACCTCAGATAGAGCAATGGATTGAAAAGAGGAGAGAGTATAATACTTGCACTTACCTACAAGATTGCAAACTCTTCCTTTGATCTGTTGGATTTGCTCTTGGATTGCTGATTGTTTATTGGATTGCTTCATATTTTTGGAGACACTTGGGCATCACCTCCCCTTTGATTTGATTTTTTATTGAAGAATGTTTGATGATTGATTGTAGATGAAGGATGGATTGATTGAGTGATGAAAATGGATGATTGAGTGATAAAAATGAAGTTTTGTTATGGATTCTTTTCAAGCTTCAAAACTAGCTCTCATGGAGGATGAGAGCTCAAATTTATAGTTTGTGGGTGGAGGATTCAATGGCTAAGATTGAATCCAAGTTGGATGAGGATCAAGGGTGGAGGATTGATGAGAAGAATGGAGGATTCTAGAATGGATAATTCTAGAATTTGAATTCAAAGGTTTAAATTCATGGAGGGAAGAAGTTTCCATTGAATTAAAAATTCAATGGAAGGAGAAGGTTAGAGAGGCTTCTAGATTTAGAAGCCTCTAGATTTAGAGGTGTGAGGATGTGATTAGATTAGGATTATATTAGGTTGATTAATGATGATTAGTAATGTGATTTACATGGAAAGGCTAGGTGTAGGGATGTGTAGGGTAGGTGGTAGGTGAGGTGTAGGAATATTAAATTCCTATAAAATGTTAATGAAGGATTAAAATAGGATAATAGGATATTAATAATGATTAATGGATTAAGGATGAAGATGGGATATAATAATGATTTAAATGGAGAAATGATGGGATAATGATAAAATGGAATATGATAAATGATGAAATATGATAAAATAATGATGAAATTAATAATAATTAATCTTGCGATTAATTATTATATGGGTGATTTGGATGATTTGTGGGACAAATTAATCGTAATTAACCATGTCGACATTTTAGATGTCTACATTTTGCCCCTCTTTGAAGTGTTATTGCGTAGCAATGACAGTTCAAAGAAAAAGAAGAGAAGATGTTAGGATGGTGATATGATGCCCCCTTGAGGGGTTAGGCGGGGAGGAATGAGTCGGGTAACCACTCGAAAAGAGGAGAGGCCCAAGTTAGTAGATGAGAGAGGATTAGAGGATGAGAAGATTTGAGGATTTAGAGGATTAGAAGATTTAGGATTAGAAGATTTGAGGATTTAGAGGATTAGAGGATTAGAAGATAGAGGATTAGAGGATTAGAAGAATAAAGAGAGAGGAGATATAGGATTTTGAGATTTAGAAGATTAAGAGAGATTGGATTAGAGGTTGGATGCCCCAGTCAAGGATGTATGACAAGGTGAAGGATTAGGATATTTTGGGTGATGTTGGATGCCCCAGTCAATGATGTATGAAAAGGGTGAAGATTTAAGATTTTGGATTCAAGGATGTTGGATTTGAGATATGTTAGATTTATGTTGAGAGGTTGGATTTAGGATGTTGATATTTGAGGATGTTTTTGAGAGAATAAAGATTGGTTTTTGGATCGAAGATGCCCCAGTCAAGGGGGGTGAGGATTTAGGATGTTGGATGGATTTGATGATAAAATTTGATGATGATGGGGGTATTGATTGATTGATGAAAGGATTGATTGGATAGGAGGATGAGAAGGTAAGGATAATTAGTTAGATGATGATGAGGATCAAGTGTGGATGATGATAGGATAAAAGATGATGATAAAGGGGTGTGCTACCATAAAGTGCCCACTATTATCATCATTAGCAGTGTGATTGTGAATGTGGCATAGAGAAAAATGCACCAAGGTATAAAGACCATGATGACTAAATTGCCAAATCCCTTGTCCTCATATCATTGGACATATTAATATAAAAAATTAATATCATAAAAAAGATGGTCCTCATATCATTGGACCGATTAATAAAAAATATGGTCCTCATATCATTGGACTATGCAAAAGAAAAAGAAACAAAAAGGGGCCTCATATCATCGGCCAAAATGAAAATGCAGACAAACAAACATGCAAGCAAAAGCACACACATTGCATTTTGTATTTTTGTTTTGATTTTTTGAATTTTTTTTTTTGATTTTGGATGTTTTGTTTGGATGTTTTTGGATGTTTGGATTTTAGGATTTTTGAGTTTTAGATTTTTGGATTGATTTTGGATTTTGGATGTTTGGATTTTTGGATGGTGGATTTTGGATGTTTGGATTTTTGGATTTTAGGTTTTGGATTGTAGATTTTGGATTTTGGATGTTTAGATTTTGGATGTTTGGATTTTTGGATTTTGGAGTTGGATTTTTTATTTTGGATTTGGATGTTGGATTTTGGATGGGAGGGGAAGGTGGATGTGACTTTCTCCTATAATTCCAAAATGTGTTTGGATAGGATGAAAGGGAAGGATTTAGGGGGTAGTAGGATAGGGATTGGTTGATAGGCTAGGATTAGATTGGATGTGGGATGGGCGATAGATAGATAGGATGAGAGAAATATGGATAGGTTGGATAGGATAGGGATAGGATGATGAGGATGTGATTTTGGATAGGGATTGGTTGATAGGATTGAAGGCCATGATAAGGATTGTGTGATGTTTGGTTGATAGGATTGGAAGGATGGGATAGGGATTGGTTAATCGGTGAGGATTAGATGGGGTGTGGGATGGGAGATAGATTGATAGGATGAGGGAGGTGGTATAGGATAAGATGGGGGATATGGAAGATGATAAGATATGCCCCTAGCTATGGGTGGGTGGATTGAGGGATAGATGTGGTGTGCCCCCAAGTGTAAAGTAGGGTGGCCTGTATGGATGGATGGATGGGTTTGATTTTCCCCCAGGTGTAGGGTAGGATGGGAAGTGAGGGGTATCTAAAATGGATGATGCCCCCAGTGGATGGTAGTAAGGCTGCCCCCAGTCATGATGATGACAGTGCGAAAAGGGACATGAGGAGGATTGGATGAAAAAGGAAAGGATCATCGTCTGCCCACAGATGTTCAATCCTAAGGGAAAAAGGATGTGGATGTGATGGATGGAAGGAAAATGACATCAGTGATGAACAAAAGATGAGCCTAATGACACATGTTGTAAGGCAAGAGTCAGACTAAAACAAAAGTGTGACCAAGGTCTAAACAATACCTAGAAACATGTGAGCCCTATGTCTCTTCGAGATCAAAGTGTGTGTAATTGTGATGGTTAATTACCGCTTGAAGTGAAGACTTAATGGGTAGTATGTGAAGACAAACTAGCCAATGTATAGGGAGTGATTAAGTCAAGTAGGTTGATGGAAGGTGAATGGAAGGTTAAGCTGTGCATTGCTCCACTGCCAGCCAGGCGTCCATAGCCCCGACAGAGATACATCTGATTCTTGTCACAACATTGCTCTACTGCCAGCCAAGGCATCCATAGCCCTGGTAGAGTTGCTGGAAACACCCCTAGAGAGAGTCTTGAGGTGGATTTTATTTGATATTTTTAATTTTGATATGATTTTTTTTTTTTTTGATATTTAGATTTTTTGCATAAAGAGCTTCCACTCTCTTGAAAACTCTCAAGGGGTTAAGAATCACCAGTGGCTTGATGGGGGGATGGAAATGAGTGTAGTGATGACATTGGCTAGAGTGTCAAAAGATGCACCCAAGGGTCTTCACCACAAGTTGATTAAGTGTGTTAAGTGTGTGGATCTCTAGGAGGACAATGGTGCTTGAATGTTGGAGGTAATGATAGACCAAGGTCACACAATTGTAGTAGGTACTATTATCTTACAACATGTGTGAGCAAGCTGATCAAGTGTTCAAATGAATGGATTGGAAGAGGATATGAATGGATGTGATGATAATATGGATTAGATGCAAAGGGATTTGGATGTTGGATGGAAGGAGGATGGGTGGGAAGGAAAGAACATCCATGCGCAGGTGACGAATTATGTGCTCAATCCATTTTTAGGTGTTTGGTATTTGTAGGGGGATTAAATGATTTGTGATTGGGTTGAGTGGTTGGGATGGTAGGATCAACAAGAGGAGTGGTAGAAATGGGTTGTGATGGAGTAGTGGGAGGGACATTGTTAGTGTTAGGTTTATAACCTAAGCCTAAATGACCTGGATTTTGATGAAGGGAGATGGGTTCATGAATGCCTTGTTCATGGATGCCTAAGCCTTTGCCTCGATGTTTCATATTAGTGAACATATTTTTGGCTATAGGATATGAAGTGGATGGGGAAGATGATGCCATGTGGTCATCATGAGACTGGGGGATTGTAATTTTATCATCCACTAAGAGGCAGACTTAAAAAGGATGGGGGTGAGATTTGTTTTGATTTTTGGTTGGTGAGGGATGTTTGGATGTACGATGAGATTTGGATGGTTGATGATGTTTGGATTTAGGAGTGGGGTTTGGATGGTGGATGATGGTTAGGGATAGGATTGGGATGGAAAGGTGGTGGATAGAGAGGTACAAGGATAAGAATTCCTTGGTTAATGAGGTTTTGGACATAAGACCTAAATTGCATGCAATGATTGGTCGAATGTCCATGGGTGCGATGGAAGTCACAATAATAGTGTTCCTGATACCAAGATGGTTTGGGAAGGTTTTGATTGCGTGATTTGATTGGGGGATGGATGATCATGTTGAAGGTTTTTAGATGATGGAAGATGGTGGTCAAGGATTCTCCTAAAGGAGTGAAGTGGCTTGGTTAAATGGTTTGGAGGGGAGTAGGAAGTAATGGTTTGGAGGGAGTAGGAAGTAAAGGTGTAGGATTAGGTGGATTATGAGATGGTTTGGTTGATTTGGATTTTAGGAGTTGGATTAGATTGTTGTGGCTTAGAAGATGAAGGGGATGGATTAGGCCTGGGGGCCAAAGTGGATGGTTTGGGCTTGGAGGCCGAAGTAGATTTGTTGATTTTGGATTGGTTTGAGTATGTGGTTTTGAGGTAGATGGTTGGCTTAGGATTAGATTGTTTTGGGATTAGTAGATGTGGATGAAGGGGATGGGGTAGATTTAGATGAAGGGGATGGGTGTGATATGGGGGTCACATTAGATTTGGGTGATGTTGGGGATGAAGGAGATTTGGGAGATGGGTGTGGTGTAGGAACCACATTAGATTTGGTTGATTTATGGGGATGAAGTAGATGAAGGTGGCATAGGAGCCTCATTAGATTGGTAGGAGATGGATGGGGAGAGGATTGGGATTGGATTTGTTAGGTTTGGGAGTTGGTGACTTAGGAGTCACTTTAGATGTTTTAGGATTGGGGGATGGTGGAGATGAAATAGGATTAGAGGATAGGATAGTGTTGGGTTTAGGTGATGAAGGGGTTAAGATAGGATTAGATGTGGATGAAGATGATGAGGGTGGTGTAGGAGCCACATTGGATGGTTTAGGATTAGGGGTAGAAGGGGATGAGGGTGACTTAGGAGTCACGGTGGATGAGATAGTTTGATAGGATTAGGTAGGTGATGGAGGGGATGAAATAGGCTTAGAGGATGAATTTGATGGTGGATTAGGGGATGTGGGAATATCTAGGAGAAAGTCCATAGGATTGGATTGGGATTGGGATGATGAAGATGATGAGGATGGAGGACTAAGATGAGATGTGGGGATGATGATTTTGGATTAAGTTGTTGGGATTGTTGTGGATATGTGAATGGGACTCGATGATAGGTTTTATGATGATTGGATTTAGGAGTTGAGGATTTTGGGATGGTGGTGCATGAGTTTTGATGGGAGGAAGGTGGGGTCATGATGATTGATAGGGGGATTTGGAGGTTGGGTTTGGGATGGTTGTGTGGGTTTGGGATTGGTGGCTAGATTAGCAAGGACATAAAGGAGGTCCTCTTGGTCTAGGTCAAAGTTAGTGAGGTGGTCAAAGTCAATGTAATTAGATTTGTGGGGATAGTGGTTTATGTTGTTTAGGTAGAGGTGTGGATTGAGATGATTTGGGTTCCTCAAGGAGGAAGTCAATGGGGTGAGGGGTAGGGATCTTAGGAAGGGGAAATTGTGGATGGGATTGGTTAGGAGATGATGGTTTAGGGGGTGATTGGTTGATTGAAGATTGAAGATCGGATATTTGTTTATTAAGTTGTTGAATGGTTTTTAGGATGTTAGGATCTGACATGGGATGGTTGATTTGGATGACGAGGAGAGGATTGGTTAAGGTAGGATGTTAAGTTTGAGATTTGTTTATTAAGGTGTTGGATAGTGTGTGGGATAAAGTGAGATGGTTGAATTTGATGGGTGGGGGATGATGGGATAACTTGGTTGATGGATTTAGAAAAGAGATAGGGGTTTGGATGTTGGTTTGGAGAGGATGGGGATTGAGGATCAAAGGCCATGGTTAGATAGGATGTGTGGGGGATTAGATTTGGATTAGGATTATTGGATTAAGGATGGTGATGGGATTAGGATTTGGGATTGTGTGATTAAGGATGGATGATTATGATAATGTTTGATTAATTAAAATTTTAATGTGATGGGATGGTTAAGGGTGTTCACAAAACAAAAAACATGCAACACACACCCTAACTAGTCAAGTGGGATTGCAATCAAGCTATAGCCCACTTTCAATACCACACACCAATGATGGTGCCAAAATTGGCTCTCCACCTATGTGCCAATGTGGGGTCAGCTAGTGAGTGATCTTGGGGAGTGTGGCCTCCTTGCACTATAGCTCAATATGCGGCCAAAAGGTTTCCTAGTCTAGGATGCACAGAGCTCACTAGGGGCGTCCCCGATATACCTTGCGGTACGTGGGGCCCAAGTCCGTGTTGCAAGGATGTTGTCTAAGGCCTGGGTATTGGGACGTGGAAGCCCCTCACTTCACGCCACTCTTAAAACAAGAAAGCGCTTAGCCAATAACGACAGCTCTCCAAATTTATATACCCCGCCGGAACACGGGGTGTGTCTACATGCGTGGAGATGAAGCCCATGGTCACGAGACCCCTAGGACTATGACAAGTGTGTGGATATCACTTCCACGTCATGTTGCCCCTACAAAATAAAAATGGGAAGGCTAGCTGCTTTTGATCCTCAAGATCGTCCTAGGACGCGAGAGGAGAGCATACACGGTTTTTCCTTGGGATGAACAAGCAACAAAGGAAAACACACAAAAAAGATGATAAATGCAAGAAAATGGATGCAAGATAAAATGATTAAAAATTATGTAATGGGGTCTTCAAGAGGAGGCCCTACAAAACCAAGGATTAGTAGTTTGTTTATAACCCCAAATGTCTTGGACCAAACGAGCTACAAAACAAAAAAGGATTAGTAGTTTTAGATTGATTTTTTAATCTTTGGTAAGAATAGGAAGCTGCACACAAAGTGTTAGTAGTTTGGAACAAGAAAATATAACTTAATGTGTAGTTAAAATGATAAGATTTAGGAAAATGAAAACCATGAATAAATTATCTTTCAAAATACTAAATTAACACTTTCAATGCATAGATCTTTTCAATACCTTTCCAAGAAAAAAATGGAGTCGTTTTCGAGTTTGGGGTCAAAAGTTATGGCTCTCAGAAGGTAGGAAAAAAAATACAACAAACAAATGTGCCAAAACAGGTCACAAATGCACAATTTAAACAAGTCATTTTATGCAAAAGTGCACTTTATATGCAAACCACTTTGTGTACAAATGTGTTGTTTTGTCACAAAATGTTTTGTCAAAAATGGAAATTTTTAGGATTTAAGGGTTAAACAAATTTAAAGTAATTAAAAACATGCCATGGGGTCTACAAAAAAGTGTTGTTTCAGGTCAAAAGCTGAAACAGAAAATTTTCATGAAAATTTGAAATTTTAAGGTGTAAATGATCAATGAAAAATCTTGAAATTTGGACAACTTGTTCTAAATATGAAATATTATTCAAAACAATAAAAATTTTGGGGGGTAAGCCCCATGGTGGGCACCAAAATGTAATGCAAAAAATATTAGTGTGAACATGCAAAAACAAAAAATTTCAAACCTAATCTAATCCTAATCTAACAAACATTGCTACCTCAGATAGAGCAATAGATGAAAAGGAGGAGAAATAATACCTGCACTTACCTACAAGATTGCACAACTCCTCCTTTGATGTTTGGATGTGCTCTTGATTGATGATTGATTGTTGCTTCAGATTTTGGAGACACTTGGGCAACACCTCCCCTTTGATGATGCCTTTGATTGCTTGATGAAGAATGATTGATTGATAGATGAATGGATGATTGATGATGATAGATTGAAGATAATTGATGGATTGATTGAGTGATAAATTGCAGAATTTGCTATGGATTCTTTGACTTGTTCAAGCTTCAAAACTAGCTCTCATGGAGGATGAGAGTTCAAATTTATAGTTTGTGGGTGGAGGATTCAATGGCTAAGATTGAATCCAAGTTGGATTTGGATCAATGGTGGAGAATTGATGAGAAGAATGGAGGATTCTAGAATGGAGAATTCTAGAATTTGAATTCATTTGAATGAAATGGAGGGAAGAAGCTTCCATTGAATTAAAAATTCAATGGAAGGAGAAGGTTAGAGAGGCTTCTAGATTTAGAAGCCTCTAGATTTAGAGGTGTGAGGATGTGATTAGATTAGGATTAGATTAGGTTGATTAATGATGATTAGTAATGTGATTACATGGAAAGGCTAGGTGTAGGGATGTGTAGGGTAGGTGGTAGGTGAGATGTAGGAATATTAAATTCCTATAAAATGTTAATGAAGGATTAAAATAGGATAATAGGATATTAAAGTGATTAATGATAAAATGAGATAAATGATAAATGATGAAAGGATAAAATAAAAGGGATTTTTAATGGGATAAATGATAAAATGGAATATTTAGATAAATGATGAAATATTGGAATAAAGGGATTAATGATGAAATTAATAATAATTAATCTTGTGATTAATTATTATATGTGATTTAGATGATGTTGTGGGACAAATTAATCGTAATTAATCATGTCGACATTTTAGATGTCTAGTCAAGGCAACAAGTGTGGCATGACGGACACATAAAGGAACATATTTTACACAAGGGTGCACATGTGCTAAAATATGATTCAAGGTATGCCACACACCCATGAAATCTTCATATCATATGGATGGGACCTTAGATCATCCATGATATCTTAGAGATAGGAACATGTAAGCTAAAAACATTGAGTGGAGAATTGTTGCAAGGGAATTTCAATGGTAGTCAACTAAACTCTACAATGAGTGAGAAAGGTATATCAAAAATTAATATTTGAGCCATATTGTAACCCTAAAGTATTTTCTTAGCAATTTAATCCAAGTAATTTTGTTTGTAATTTTTTTTTAAAATTTATCCTAAAGTGGCACATTTTCCCCCAATCATTGTTATGTGCACTTATATGTTTGCACAAGAGGTACCATTCATAATTTTATTCCACAAACATTCACATGCCCATTTGAAGTTAAAAACAAGAAACATTGGCGACATGCAGGGATCACGTAGTGTGCACATTCTACACAAGAAGAATTCAAGAACATATAGAGGTACACACAAATGATAATGTATTAGCAAGAATATATTACTTGCACATAATTGGAATTGAGAAGGCTCCCACATTGGTGAGAAAAGATACAAAGAGTGGTACACACAAGTGATTACATAAAGGAAACATAGGGTAATATAATAGATGTGATGGAGGACCATTTACACAATTATATAGAAGCAACCTACATGATCATGCAGAGAACAAAGCAAAATATTTGCACAAAAATAAACTCAGAAATTGATTACCAACAATTGGAACACACACACGACAAAAAAACTATATTATTCAGAAAAACCCCATGTTCCCCATTCGGGAACATGTGAATAAACATGCTATAAATAAAATTATCCTCACCTTAGAAATAGGTGGGTTAACCTATGTTGGGAGATAAGGATATCTCCACAAATCAAGGAGAAAACAAATCCTTAACAACTCCTCAAATGTATATGTGAGTGCAAACAAATCATACAAAAATAGACATGTGGATAAGACAACTAAGCATATAATTCCTAAATGGAGCTTATTATATGTGAACACAAAAATGAATTAGTTAGCAAATTTCTTTAACTAGTAATGATGTGTTCACACTTTAAATAACCCTCCCATAAGTTAATGTCAGGGAGTGAAAAACAACAAGCAAGGGTCCCAACTATTATGCCAAATAAGGTACCCAATACAATGAAAAAGAAGGAATGACTTATATTATACCCCCCCCCCCCCCAAAGTACAAATTTTAAAACCCCAACAACTCTTCTAACTGAAGAAAATGAGGAGAGGGTAGAGGTTTTATAAAAATATCAATAATTTGAGCAGTAGTAGGAACAAAATCTAGACGAACGACACCATCTTGAATCAACTTGCAAATAAAGTGCATGTGAATCTCAATGTGTTTGGTCCTTTGATGCTCAATATGATTTCTAGAAATTTCAATGACACTTTGATTATCACACCAGATAAGAGTACGAGAATCCCACAATAAGCCAAATTCATCAAGTATCTATTGAAGCCAAAGAGCTTCTTAACCAACCTTGATTCCACTTCTATATTCCACCTCAAATAAGAGAGAGCAAAAGTTTTTTATTTCTTACAAGCCCAAGTAATTGGACCTGAACCAAGGTGGAAAAAGAAGCATGACGTAGATCTTTGTGTGTCATGACATCCACCCCAATATGAATCTATGAACCTCTCAATAGTAGAAAAACCATGTGGTGAATATTGAATGCCATAACATGAAGTCCCCCGAATATAGTGAAAAATACGCTTATCCTCTTTTTAATGACTCTCATGAGGTTCATGTCAAAGCCAAAAGAGAAGGTTAATAACAAAAGTTATCTCGGGATGAGTATGTGTCAAATACAACAAACTGCCTACCAATTGTCTAAGCATAGTAGGATTGACCAACTTTGTTTTATAATAAATAATCAATTCAATGCCTGGTTGATATGGGGTAGGTGAAGGCTTACAAATGGCCATATTGAAATTTTGAAGAAAATTTATAGCATATTTCTATTGCCTGATGGAAATAACCTTCAAATATTGATGAATTTGAAGACTAAGGAAGTAGAGTGTAATAGACCCAAATATGTCATATCAAAATTTTCCTACAACCTCTATTGTATGCCCTAAACCAAGAAATCAGAGCTTCCAAAAAGGATTAGATCATCAACATACAATGCCAAGATCAATAAATCCTCACTATTTTCCAAAACATAAACATTGTGATATGTCTCAAAATGATGAAAGCCAACATTCAACAAAAAATCATCCATTTTGTGGTAACAAGCTTGTGGAAATTTCTTAAGACCATAAAGAGACCGATGAAGCTTGCAAACCAAGGACTTATATTGCCCAAAACCTAGAGGTTGCTTTATATAAATCTCCTCGTGGAGATCACCGTGCATGAATGCACTCTTCGCATCCATTTGATACACTAATCATATTTGAGATGCAACTAGTGAAAGATCAAAGTGTACGAAATCCATTTTCGCCATAGGAGAAAACGTATCAGATTAATCCACTCCTTCTACTTGAGAAAAGAAATTAGCAAAAAGGTGAGCCTTGTACTTGTCAATAGAACTGTCAATTGCATATTTGGTATTATAGACCCATTTACGTATTACAAGGTTTCTTCCCTTAGGAAGAGATACTAATTCCCAAGTATGATTCTTTAACAGAGAGGAATATTCATCCTGTCTAGCTTCATCTCATTAAGTTCTACCACTAGTCTCTGAAAAAATAATTGGGGCAAATGAAATAGCTTGACTCATAATAGCCATTTTAGAAGGCATAAAGTGAACACGAATAAAATCAACATTACTGGACATTTGAGCTATGGTATGACGTGAATCACTCAGATCACCAACCAAGTCACCAACATATTGTAGAGTGGATTGAATCCATTTGGGAATTGTTGAACAAGGGGAGGAGGGGGGTAGAGGTGGAGCAGGCTCTACATCAAGATTGACATCAGAACTAGAAAACATGTCCTTTGAGTCATGTTCAAGTGAAGGAAGAGGAGAAGAAGGAACATAAACATCTACATGAGTATTAGATTTATTAGCATGAACATCTCTCCTATAAAAAACCTCACGAGTAACATGATCTAGAAGGAAATATGCCTTCAACATTCACAATGTCCAATGAATACAAGCCCAGTGTTCTTTTTCTCCATGAATTTTTGTTTGTTGTCAACAATAAAGGCCCATGTTTTCGTTTCGAAAAATTGAAAATTAGATACATTAGGTTTCTCACCGACCATGCTTCCTTAGGAGTGACCCCCTGAATTGCTTTGTGAGGAGTTCTGTTCTGAATGTAATTAGCATAATTCATTACCTCAACCTAGAACTCTTGTGGTAAGTTCTTAGATTGTATCAAGTAGTTATCCATCTCCTCGAGTGTCTGATTTTTCACTTTGTAACACCGTTTTACTAAGGGGTATAAGGCACTGTATACTGATGCAAAATTCCATGATCAGTACAAAAATATCTAAATACATTACTAATGTATTCTCCCCCATTATCAATGCAAATATTTTTAAGTGACACTCCTGATTGATTTTCAACAAAAGCTTTAAAAACCTTGAAATTATCAAATACATCACTTTTACATTTCAAGAAATACACCCAAGTTCTTCTAGTGAAATCATCAATTGAAGTTAGCATATACTTAGCACCAGAAAATGACCGTGAAAGAAAATTTATAATGTCACTATGTACTAACTCAAGAGGAGCCTTAGATCAAGTGGTTTGTCCCTTTGGAAATGGATCTTCATGTTGCTTTCCAAGCATGCAATTTGGACAAACACCATCATTAGAAGAAAATTTTGGAAGTCTAGTTACCAAGTTTTGAGATGAAAGTTGCTGCAAATATTTGAAGTTTTGGTGAACTAGATTCAAAGTTGCTCGTAACATTCAATGAAATGAATCCCAATGCTTCATCTTGCTTACACACATATTAGTACTTGTCTTTTTCACTGGTAAATGTAAGTATGATATATTGGAAAATGCACCATAGACCCCGAGATTTGAACAACTAGGTTCTATTTTGGGTTGATAAACATGATAGTTTGTTGAATTTAAAGGTATTCGAACAAACAAATATCCATTATGTTTTGTAGGAAAAAATGAGGAGGCAACACTTCTGGATATCTTGATTAGACAAAATTACCAACCTTTCCCCTCCAACCCGCCCTGAAAACAATAATTTTCATAGTTATATCCAATAAAAAAATTCATTTTGTGAAAAAACACCTTATTTTTCCAATAATGTCCCTCTGAAATATTTCTTCGCAAATAAAATCCTCTTTTTCTTTTATAAAAGTGTTTTTTGACTCCTATCCAAAAAAATTCAACTCCTTTTACCAAAAAAAAGAAAAGAAACATGTCAGCTTATGCTAGGAAATAAATATATCTCTGAAAATCAAGAAGAAAACAAATCCTTAAACAACTCTTCAAATATATATACATGAGTGCAAAAAACTCATAAAACAAAAATAGGTGGATAGGACAACTAAGTCTATAACTCTCAAATGGAGCTTATTAAACGTGAACGCAAAGAGGAATTAGTAAGGAAATGTATTTAAGTAGTTCCCCCAGTGTGTTCACGCACAACAAAAAAATAGTATGGGAAGGAGTTTACCGAAACTTGAAAAAAGAAAAAATTCAAAAAAGAAAAAGAGGAAGGTAGACGATTGCATACAAAAACAACCAAGTGTTTGGGTATGAGAGGCCTATGAGTAAGAACGATGCATGTAGCTTGCAAAAGTATGAAGTCGCATGAAACCCAAAATTACAACAAAGAAGTGGTGAAGATCGCACCAACGTTCGAGACCATGTAAGATGACTTCATTAAAGGGTTTATCAACCAAGAAAGAGAAAAGAAGAATTAGTGGAACATGAAGTGAGTTACCTTTTGGAACATAAAGAGGCGATGACCTCACCCCCCAAAAGTAACTCTCGCAAGTATAAATGACCATAACCTCTTGTAACTTTCTTATAAATTGAAATGACAAGACAAGGAGAAGTCATTGTTGTATGAGAAGAAGAGAGCAAAGAGGGTTTCAAGAAAACTAGGTTTATAGAGCAAAAATCATGGATTTACATGTATTTTCACGGATTCAAGCGCTAGAATTAGTCTAAATTTCCAGGATAATTGCATTTTCCAAGTAATTGCAAACAAAGAGAGGAAGATAATGAAAGTTTTGTAAGAGAAACGTTGTAGATAAATATTGGTTACAATTGTTGTTGGTTGGGAAGCTTATAAATGGAAGGAATTACAGGTCACACTATAAGAAGAATTCAAAATAATTCACGTGTTAGAACATGAACACATGTTTGTAGAGTCTGAATCCGAAGATATGTTTATGTAAATTATCCAATATGCAATCTCGGTTGCCAGGTTAATCATACCTTCACGTATAGATCTGGAATATTTAGGGTACCAACATCATTTTTGTAAATCAAGCGCACTGCAGGCCTAAGAGACAATTTTACGCCCGCTTTTCTGGTGACTAGACATTTCTTTTTTGTTAAGACGTCAAAATTTTAAAATGGATTTTTGTCTCTATATTGTACTTTCCCATACTTCATTCGCATACTCCATTTTTGAAGTGATATTTCAGGTTAAGAGGGGAGACACTAGAAAACATTATAGATATAGGTTGGTCACAATTTTAGCTGGGAAGCATACATATGGAATAAATTTAAAAATCTGCGAATTTCATGTTTTTAGAATGATAGTTGCTTATTGGAACTTAACTCCCCATGGGTGGAGATTTTTTCATGTGACTGTCCATGGTAGAATCCATTAATGAATTTAAATCCCATCCTTGTAGTGACGGGTGATTAGTAGGATTACACTGCGAGCCAACACCATTGAGGTTGACGTTAATTGGTTTTCATTGAGTTTTAGAGACAGCTTTACGTGGTATTTCTTGTTAAATCCTTTTTATTTTAATTTAAGAATATATATTGTTTTTTTACTTGTATTTGGTCAGAATTTGCGATGTGCAGTTTCAAGGATATAAACATGCCCATTTTCAGTAAATTATGGATTATGTGGTAAGATAACATTTAAGTAATGCTGAATACTTATAATGCTTATCTGTGAATGTGTTCACAAGTTAATAATGATGGTTTTGTTCAAATTGTTTTGAGTCAAAGAGGGACGTGTTTGACTTCTTTACATAGTGTACCCAACTATACAATAGACGAAAATTGCTTTCCACCACTCAAATATTCGGGATGGGCTATCATAATCTACAAGGTTGCTAGAACAATGTGCTAACTTGTGTGCAGTCATCGACTCATAAACCTGTTTTACAAATGACGACCTTTGAACAACTCAAGGGTAGAGGGGTCAATTCTTGAACATGTTTCCACGTACTTGGCATATGATGTCCTTGTATTCAGGGCAATATCCAAAATGAGGACTTATCCATAGTATCAACTGCCTTTGTTGTGTATAGTACCAAAAACCCTCTGATTCAACCGTTTTTTTTTTTTTTTTTTTCTTGACATCTCACATCAACCCTATGTAGAGTTAGCTAATCACATCATGATATGATGAAGATCTCTTGATCACCATTTAGCCTTGGCTACAAGTATTAACAATTCACTATGTTCATAGTTTGGGTTGAACACTGAAATAGAGTGTTGTTTTTTTCCTTCTTGTTTCATTAACTCTAAATATATGATTTTGAACCTTTCACTTCACATAATATGGATTTCTCTGCCAATGTCACAATATTCCGAAGCAAAAATATAAACTAAGAAATATTTGAACTACATATTCACTTAAAAAAGTGCTTCAATCTCACAGTGATAAACAATTGATTTTGTTGGACCCATTCAACTTAGGGTGTAGCCACTACTAGACCCTCTCCTCTAAGACTTCATGTCTTCTATTCTTTGCAACTTAGCAGTACATCACTCTATCGGTCATAAATTTCTTTGTAAAAGAATCATACTTAGTAGTATTTTCAATGATGATTGTCATAGGCAAATGAATCAATGGTTTTGAACCATTGTGGTATCATCATGCAACATTGCAAGATCTTGTCAGTCTTAATGTCTTGGTAGCAGAATTCGGTTTGCTACTAGCCCACATCTCATAAGCATATAATGACCATTGCAACATTGGAATGAAATCCACCGACATTCCATGTTTGGTCTTCTACTCCTATAACTTAGGCATGTCCTAGTTCTATTTTCAAGCTTGCATAATTCAAATGTCAAATCAACCTTGTATTTGTTGACGTCTTATAACTTTTCTATAAAGGCAATACTTGGAGATTATATGTTGATTTCATTTAAGTTTTCTATACATATTGTTTGCATTTATTCTTCACATAAGTACAAATTCCCTTTTGTTTTTTAGCATACTATATCTGTATATGTATAGAAAGAGAGAGAGAAGGGACTATTTAAAATGATTATAGAGTTTTCTAAATTTTTATACTATAATCCATTGTCTATGGTTATCTACTGTTCCCAAAATCAGTAATTTGGGGGAAAACACCTATCACCAATGAAATACTCCTTGTTAATATAAATCTAATGGTTGTTTTATTAGTAGAGGGTGGAAAAATATTTTAAAAACAAAAAATAGCAAAGCTTATGTTACCATAGATCTATATTGTTTTCATCAGGTTACATAAAGATGGATCTAAAATACTATTATATTGCTCAAGGGTGTAAAACCCCAATTCCATACCTGTTTTCTTAGGATTACCTAATGTAAACAAAAACTATAAATTCTCCCTAGATAATTTTTTACCCTTAAGTAGATTCAAACAAATAGAGGTACACAAATATTGCGATGAACAAGAATCTAAGAAAAATATTTTTTGTGAGAAAAAATGATTTACTCTAAATATCGATTTTCATTTCTATGCAAAGCTCTAGAATGTGTCGTAGAAACTTTTCTCAAATCATAGCTTTAATATCAATTTTAATTTGAACTTACTATCTCACGGGAGTAAATTCACAAATGATAGATCACAATTCAATCGGTGGTATGAACAAATTAATTGTGGTAACTCATAAATAAGATCACAATAAATCATATCAAAGCAATTTAAGTAAAATGAAGAGCAAAGTGTTGGAATATATGATTGTTGCAATTTGAGAGAGGAACTTGTTATCCAAAATTCACCCTCAAGGTAATTTTGATAACATGCATCAAATTATTCAGTCCCGAGCAAGTAGATTGATTCGAGGCCCAAAATCATGTTTTTTGGGGTCCCCTCGGCTTTTTTCTAACTCTCCCATCCAAGAAGAAATCCCAACAAGTTGAGAAAATGGAAAAAATGCAAAAAATAAGGTTGCAGGACTGTTTTAAAGCATTTCAGGTCTGAAGGGTTCGGGTCGTACTGAGGTTCGTCGTACCAAGCTTGGGGCCGAAAAAACAAAGAAAATCGGCTAAGTCAGACATTTTTGTCCCAGGTGGTCCGCGGGACAGTTGGGACGTCGGGACGCGAAAAGCCGAAACGACCGAAAGCAAGAAAAATCGTCTAAGTCTTGTTTCGCGCGGTTTGGGACAGCCGGGACAAAAGTACGCGTGGGACGCGAATTAGCCGATTTGCCGAAAGACAGTCCATTTCGGGCAGTTCGGAGATAATTGTCCGGGACAGCCGGGACGAAAGTACGCAAGGGACGCGTGGGACGCGAAAAGGCGAAAAGGCCGCAAAAGAGACAAGGAAGCCCGAATCGGCCGATGCGGGAGAATGTGTCCGGGACAGCTGGGACAAAAGTACACGCGGGACGCGAAAAGCCGAAGCGGCCGAAGGCAAAGAAGAAAAGTCAACGTTTGACCCGTGAACTTCAAACGGCCATAACTTTTGACTCTGAGCTCCGATTTTCACAAAATTGGACTTTCTGGAACGAGCGCGACGTCCTCTACGCCACAAAAACTGGATTTCTTATCTTTAACAAGGGTAGATATATTTAAATAAAAGAAACATATTCGGCTCCAGTCAGTTAATGCTCATTCCCGTCAAATGATAGAAAACGCCTGCCAGACCCAAAATAGCTACCCGCACTCAGAAGGCCATAACTTTTGCATTTCTCAACGAAATCGCACAAAATTGGTACCGTTGGAATCGTGGCTCCGAGCCCGACGCACAGCAATCAAGAAATTCTAGATTTGATGAGATATTGGTGGGGAGTTTTCACAAAACGTGGACGGGTTTATAACAATGTTTTATTTGGTGGTTGGGAGTGCAATTAAGAGGCATGGTCATCATTCTTTCTCTGCTGCAGCACCTGGGACAGTATGGGGAGCCTTTTGCAAGTAATATATAATCATTTTACTCCATTTAATGCCTCTTACAAGTGGTTGAAGGACAGATTTCGGGATTTCCATTTTCCCTTCTCTCTCTCTTCTCATTTTTTCTATAAATTGGAGTGTTGGGCTCATTGTAAAAGAGGTAGTTTTTGTAGCAAAGCTCTGCCAAAATTGCTTTGTGAAGCCAATGTGTTGCAGGCCCTTGTTGTGGACTCCTTGCATGGTGATCCAGGCCCTTACCTTGTAACAGATTGAACTGTGCATATCAGGAAGCAATAAAATATAAGTTTGTGGATGTATCTTCCCCTGCTGTGTTTTCTTGCATTCTTCTTGCCCCTTCAACCTCTTCTTTACAAGAATATTGTGTCTATTATTATGTTCATGTAGGGATCCATTATCATTGTGTATGTTTGAAATATTGTTGTGAATGCATTTCGCTAGATTATGGAGAACTGTCATCACCTCTTCTAGTGTGCACTTTGCTTCTGTATTTCACGCATTTGGAGACTACTCTCACACCCTCCTTTTCTGGTGTATCACCGCTTTAGTGTAGGCTTTCATTTTATGCATTCTCTCTCCCTGGTCCCTTAGAAATTTAGATTAGAATAGTTAGTTTCCCCTGCATTAGAGTAGATTGTGGCAGGTAGTTTAGGAGCAAGAACCAGCTTTCTCTGGAGGTCTATCTCAAGTAGCAAGTCCCACAACTTGGAGATAGTACCCATGTTATCCAATCACACCATGAGTTCAAATATATGCGCTTGTATAAACAGAAGGGTGTTGTGATTCGGTGATAACAGAACTTCCACAATCCTTGCAATAAGAATATATTTCATAATATGATGATTCAATACTAAAACACTACCTCTTATATATATGACTCTTTATTCAAATTAGGTCAACTATTCTTGCCAATATGCAATCTAGAGATTATCAAATGATTGAGTCAAAGGTTGTGAGTGACATACATCTCAATAGAAACAATAGGCTAAGGGCCTAACACCATCTTCCTACCTGACTCTAATTTCAAAGCCAACCCACCTTCTTTTTCCATGTTTGGCTTGTGTATGGATATAGTTAAGAATAAGAATTTTGCTCTCTCTTGACAAGTATTAGCTTCAATATTATCACAATACTTCATATTGTGAATTGTTAATAACAAAAATTATTATTTTTATTACATGATGCCATTGTGACTATTGTTTTGCATGCTAATATATGTGTGGAATTTGATAACTGGATGAATCTTTATTATATATAATTAGGTTTTTCACCATTTTTTTGTGGTTCTAAGGTCATTAACTGTTTGACTAGGTTTTTCACTATTTTTTGCAGTTATAAAATTAGTTATCCTAATTATATTCATTGAAAAAATATATGATAATATAGAAAGTATATATAAATAAAATGAAATAGAATAATTTTATTTTTTTGAGAAACTATCAAATATGTAAGACTTGGGTAGTGATGATTATCCAATCAACCATTGTGCTAGTACCAGGGTCACTCCCATACATATAGAAACAACTCCAAATAAAAAAAAGTGGCGCCTTCTAAGTAAGAATTTAATTTTTAAGCAAACTAGGATAGAAGAGAAGATATTTTTGACGTCCATGGGAGAGCAGATATTAAGATAATTAGATTTGTATATATTTATTATATTGGGTATGTGGGCAATGCAGCTGAACCAATTTTATATGATTGTCGAACAAAACGATAAAATGTTGAAGATGCCTCTTCTGATGTTGAGCCAAAACAATTTTGAAAATGAAAACGTCCAAGATATATATATATATATACTATAAGGTTGAAGTAGTGTGCCGGCCATCCATCAATCAATGGCGATCGCCTCTGTATTTTTACTACTAGTTGTAGTTTTAGTCTCTGTAATTGTAATGGGTGTTTTCAATCTGGAAAAGAGAAAGCAAGGCGGGGAGTTCGTGGAATACCAGAGCCAGGGGTGGCTCAGAGAATGCGCGGTTTGGGATGCCGATAACAGGCGGTTCCTGGTTTCGTTCCTGGAGGGCGGTTTGGGGGAGATCGTTGAAACAGGCAAAGAAGAAACCCTGGTGAAAGATCCCGACTACGCAGGCAACGCCAGTCTGGGCTTCAGAATCGACCCTCCCCGGAATCGAATCGTGGTCGCCGTCGTAGACGCCCACGGTTACAAATACAGCGCCCTCGCGGCATATGATATGGCCACGTGGCAGAGGCTGTTTCTGACTCAGCTCGGGGACGCAGTCATCCCGTCGCTTGCGAATGACGTGGCCGTTGACGTGGATGGAAATGCGTACGTCACCGACTCTGTTGGCAACCGGATTTGGAAGGTGGGTCCTGGCGGGGCTCCGCTCGCCGTGTTTTCCAGCCCGGTTTTTAGTTCCGTTCCGCCGAAAGTGCCGTTCACGACGGTGGGTCTGAACGGGATCGTGTACCACCCGGGCGGTTATTTGCTGGTGGTTCACACGTGGGCAGGGGTACTGTTTAAGGTCAGCCTTGACGGCGTTCACGTGAGCAGGGTCGATATGAGGAGCGCTTCTCTTAGACTCCGCACATGCACTTGAATGCAGTGCCCGCAAAAGTCAATAGATTGCCCCCAGCAGCGCATTTTCCCCTCACCTGCGCACATGGAGACTAAGTTTGGGGGTTGCCGTGCCCAATCACCCACCAAACTCATTAAATGAAGACTGTTTATTCAAATTTTAAAGGAAGGCGCTAACATTCAAGGACAGCATTTTAAATGTTTATATATTCATTTATATTATCTATACATCTAACAGGGTTTAGAATTAGCAGCTGGGAGGACTGATTTCAAGTGCAGCTGGTAAAATAATTTCACACATTTTATTAAAGTATGAAACCAAAAAGTGCAGAAATATGCCTCTTATTATATAGGAATCAAAATGAGTACATAGGATAAATTCTAAACTGGAAAATAAAATGCTATTATATGTTTAATGTACTTAAAGAATTCTCATCAAAGCCAAAAGTATGGTAAACAAAATGAAACAAATGATATAATGCAAACAATATTTTTATTACAATATGTAAATGCACAGTGTTTAAATACTTTTATGGCTTGAATGGAATGGCTAATGACTAATAACATTGTATTTTCATTGCAGTTTGATCAAATATGGACCATAAATTCATTTTGATTTGGAGGGATATTCTAAGAGAATATATTACTTGCACTTCTTCTTCAAGCAAATCAAATTTATCAACCATGTTTTTCAACTTTTTCATGCAAATGATGCTGATATATGGAGATCGAGAATCATTATCTATGCAATCATACAGAGAATGGTGGAAGTTTCCAAGGCAAACTACATTCTGGAATTTAATTCAGCAAGAAGTTTGGGAGGAACAACCCAAATATCGTGATGTTTTATACCGCCGCCATTATAGAATGTCTTTTTCTCTTTTCAATTTGCTTTTGTCAAAAATACAACCACATATGCCAAGCACAAACACAATTCACTTTGTTAGAGAACCCATACCA
The DNA here is from genome assembly GCA_019776745.2 of Taxus chinensis. Taxonomy (NCBI): domain Eukaryota; kingdom Viridiplantae; phylum Streptophyta; class Pinopsida; order Cupressales; family Taxaceae; genus Taxus; species Taxus chinensis. The sequence continues at coordinate 556,212,102 of CM034151.1, forward strand.
CCCAAAAAAGTACTTTGTTTAGTTTTGCATTTTCTTGCTCATGGAACCCCAACATTTACAATAGCAGAGTTGTATTGCGTGGGAGAATCAACAATAAGGAAGTATATCATGGTCATTGTTAATATTGTTATCCAAAAGCTACAAAATCAGTACATAAGTATACCAACAGGGAGAAGATTGCAAAAGATATTAAGTGATTTTCATACTTTAACTCTACTTCCCAACATTTGTGGTGCAGTTGATGGTACTCATATCAAGTTATCATATTGTCCAAAGCAACAGTATACTCCTACAAACTATGTAAACAGACATCATTTCTATAGTATTTTGTTACAAGGAGTATGCGATACGCAAAAAATATTTTGGAATGTTTGTGTCAATGCTCCCGGCGGTGCTCATGATGCTGATCACTGGAGTTGCTCTGCAATTAAAAGAAAAATGCAAAAGAGAGAGGTATTAGCATCTCCAACATTTGAGATTGATGGAAACATTATCTATCCACAAATAATTGGGGATTCTGCCTACCCAATATCCCCTTACTTGTTGAAGCCATATAAAAGTAACACTTCTAGATTGCATAGTTTATTCGACAAATACTTATCTAGAGGCCGTGTAAAAATTGAGAATGCATTTGCCTTACTTAAATGTAGATGGAGACTTCTTCGAGATGTACATGTAGAGCTTGAAAAAGTACCCAAGATTATTACCACATGTTGCATACTACATAATTTCTTGCAAATGTATAATGAAGATGAGCCAGAGATTGAAGGAGATCCACATCTCAATTCTAACAATGAGATTCGCAATCAAGCTATGGAAAAAGATCTAGGAAAGGCACAAAGAGAAATTATGTTTCGTGAATGGCAAAGACAATATAATGCAAGTTTGGTAAACTAATGTAATTTTCATCGTATGATAAATAAAATTGTGTTAATGTTTCATCTACAAATATTTTCTTTCATAAAAAAAATTATGATTATTTACCTGAGAAAAAAGCTTGGCAATTTGAAGCTGCACATCTAACAGTTTCTCCATCCGTTTGTTTTCTTGCTCCATTTTTGCATGCTCGATTTCTTTCATTGTTTCAGTGAAATACATCAAACTTTTTTCCATCCTTTCTCCAAAATCTTCATGTGCAACTCTCTTTCTCTTTAGGCGTTGTCCTTCAATTCCTTTCTTGGTCAAATGGATTTCTTCATTTACTTTATTTCCTGTAACACTCTCATAATTCATAGGTGAATCTTCCTCATGAGATTTCTCTTTCATGTCATTTTTTGGTGTAGTATTGGTGTTGACCCACTCATCTCCGTTATAGCCATTCATTAGACCAATTATTTTAGGAGTGTTCCCTATAATACGATTCATATCTTCATAAAAACTCCATGAAGATGGTTTTCCTCCAGTAGTATTTTCCAACTGCTTTTCTTTTTTGAATGTCTTTTTCAATCTATTCCATTTATACTTACATTGAATACCTGTAATAGATGTTCCACACTGTATGTTTACCGCATCTGCAACTTTGTCCCAATGTTTCTTACCAAGACTTCCTTGATTTAAATCATCATAAACTTCTTCAAATTTTAAAATTAAAGCTTGCACAGCAGTTTGTGGCCAAAGCACCTCCTTGCACTCCTTGTTTCCTTTAAAATCAGTTCCAAATACTTGAGTTTCAGGGACAATTTCTTCAATTTCCAAATCTTCTTCAATGAAAGTATTAAATCCAAGGTTGAGGTCAATTCCATGACTGGATGGAGTGTAGCTATCCTCCACATCATAAATGTTAGTATGTGCATCATTTGTATTTTTTTTTGATGCAGAAACATTTTTATCAAACTGCAATTTTTCTCTTAAATTTTGTTCAGAATGAAGAAAATAGCAGTCATCTTGCTCACCCACTTGTGTTGAGAAACATTCATAATTTTCTCTATTTTTTGGAATGGTTTTCACACTTTGAGATTGAAGAGATGGATATGAACTTGAATGTCTTCTATGAAAAAACTCCTTGTCCATTACCACCAATATAATTACCCTGCAACAATGTCACAATCTTTTGTTTAAAACAAAATAGTGCAAAAAAATCATGACATGAACTCCAAAATAGTTTTATAAAAAATTAAAATACATTGTAAAGGAAAAAATAGACACAATGAAGTGTAAATTGGGTTAACAATTATTTAAAAACATTCACAATTTACACAAAAACCTGCTCTTCTTCTCTTTATTTTGTATTTGGGCTGTTCTGTATTCCCGCAGTATTTGCCCAGACTATTTTTGATGTTATGTATTATTTTCTGTACTTTATTAAAATGTTGAGGCTGGATAAATTTTTGACAATATTTTATCAATGTAGGAAGGCGGGAGAGTGTTTTGGTGGGGTTTTTGGTCATTCCAACGCCTACAGTAACAGATGGAAAACGGGACAAATGATTGATTTGACATGGACGTACAGGGCGCTCACCTCTGCCCTCGGCAGCATGGAGGACCGCTTGGGAGTCGTGTACGGCATGCATTCGAGCCCAAAACAGTGCACATAGCCCGCATTTATGCTGCATGTGCGCGAGTCTTCTATTAGTGGGGGACGGTTTGGCTCTTCTGTCGCCGGAGCGGCTGGTCGTGGCGGGAATGCCCTCCGCTAGAATAGTAGAGAGTAGGGACGATTGGCGGTCCGCTAAACTGACGCATAAATATGTGGGGCCCATGCACCGTTTTGCCTCTTCGGTTACGGTTAAGGATGGAAAGGCTTTCGTTAGTCATCTCTTTGGGTTTGGCCTCCGAAATAGAACACACCTCATCACCGAGGTTGTTTTTAGAGAGCTCAATTAAGGGCTTCTCCCTTGATATTGTTGATTGTTTGTGTATGCCTATTAATGATGATTCTTATATCTATGGGAGGTATAGGCGTATTCTTGTGTATTATTGTATTTTGGCACGTGCTTAATCAAATAATCTTTCTTTATTACATTTACACGTTTTGCAAAATATAAATGCTAAGTTGTATTTATTCATAAAATTTGATTCAGTGTTAGTCTCTAGATTTCTAATCTAATTAGGATATTTACTCACATGCTATATCATTATTAGTTGAATCCAACTTCATTTTCCCCTTAGGATTACAATTTTCAAATTTACAATTTAATTTATGTATTCTAAATATGAATTTACATCTTGGCATTAGGGTTTTAATAGCATTGACATACCTAACCTAGGGTTTTGCATACTTTTCAATCAATCATTCCAAATCTTCACTTTTGTTTAGGGTGTCTGACATTATAGCATGCCTTATGTTGGTTTTATATGCCCTTTAGGCATAGTGCTAGGATTAGTGGTTAGCCAATTAAGGACGTTCAACTTCCATACAATACTAAAAGGGGCCCACATATAATGGATCTTATTTCTTTTACCAATACTCAGGATGCAATTATCATTGAACATATGCCAAATGATGATGATGTACATACCTTCCAATGATGATTATATTCAAATTGACATGAATTAGTGTGAAAATTCTACAAAGATACATCCAAAGGAAATCAATGGTGGAGATCCTAAGAAAGTTCAAATTTTATCTAATTTTTGCAAAGGTATTCAAGAAAATCCCCAACACGTCAACAAGAATCTCAAACTTCTCCTTGCGGCTAAATCTCATAGAGATCAATCGAATCAAGAGAGGGTCCCTTTCCATTTATTAATCCTTTATGCACATCTACATCTATACACTTATATCTAATGTGGATGTTCCTATATCTACTATGCCTACATCTACCCTTAGTATATAGGCACCTCTAGTGGTATTAAAGCTATGATTTGAGAAACTTTTCTCAAATCACAACTTTAATACCACTTTTAATTTGAACTTACTATCTATATCACAATTCAATAGGCGGCATGAACAAATTAACACTGGTAACTCATAAATAGTATCACAATAAATAATATCACTGTAATTTAAGTAAAATAAAGAGCAAAATGTCGGAATATATGATTGTTTCAATTTGATAGTGGAACTTCCACAATCATTACAATAAGAATATATTTCATAATATGATGATTGAATACTCAAACACTACCTCCTATATATATGACTCCTTAATCCAATAAGGTTGACTATTCTTGTCAGTATGTAATCTAGATATTATCAAATGATTGATAATAGCAGCATTAAAAATGTGGTAGAACATGTCCATAAATGTGATTTGATATGGCGTACAAAGAGGATTACGTGCAAGGAAAGTCAATTCGTCACTACTCTATTGGATCAAGTACATACATTGTACAGAAAATATGACCTATAACAAGAAATTGTTAATTATGACCTAGTTAAATTTGCATTCATGAAAAAATTCAACATCCCTATGTTTGAGAAATAGAGCATCTCGGCACTCAAGGAAATTAAGAAAGATCTTACTAAGAGCATGCAAGCGTATGATGTAAAGTCTAAAACCTTCATTTCTAATCTATCATATGAGATACATTCAACTAAATACGAGTAGTGGTTTTTTAGTGGCTTACTACTCCTATTTCGATGTGCTATCTCACATAAAACATTTACAGACCCGCATGAAGCTCTAGAAACAACTTTGCACATGGAAACCATGGGAAGCATTGACATATGCCTTAGCCCGTTCATGGAGGCCCAAATCACATCAATGGAAACACAATTGGAGAAGTTGAAAACAAACGATTCTAGAGAATCGTGCAATGATATATGGTGTGTGGATTGCGAAGTAAAAGGCCATATAAAAAATAACTACCCCCAGTGCAATGCAAAATTTATGCTTATGGGTTGTGAAATTTGTGGCGAAGGATATTATGTCAAGATGTGTCCATTTTTATAATGCACAATTCAGATAAATGTATCATGTTATTGCAAAATGTGTGATGCACACACATAGAACAAAGAGGATTGTTGGATAATTGATTAAATACATGAAGCATGATCTTTAGGATTAAGTCAAGAAACTATGGGACACAATAATAACAATCATAATGCAGAGCACAATGAAAACATGAGAGGGTGAGGTCATAGTTGATGTAGTAGAGGTAGAGGAAGGTTCCTGCTAAGGAATTTCTATAAGCGTGGTTCGTTGGATCATTACCAATGATATTGTCTTGCATTTCATGTATGTGGCTACTGTGGAAAGGAGCATAAGTTAGAAGAATGTCTTGATCTCTACGTGGCTATGAAGGAGAAAAGTGAAAAGGGTTTAGGGATGATAAAGATCACGTGTAATATTATGGTAATCCCAAAAAAATTATATACTCCTAAGGTAAATTGGTCCCCAAGGATTCATATATTAATTACAGGGGTTGCACTACACACACACATTAGATATACTAATATAAAATGGTCAATGTGAAATTCCTAAGATTGGAAACAAGTATCTAGAAGCATAGAAACAAAACAAAATTCTTCAAGAAACCAAATATTTAATGTGTGAATTGCAAGGTGAAATTGATTTGCAAAGGGAAGAAGCACACGCCAAGTCTAAAGAACAAAGGATGTCTTACTTGGACAACATAGAAAGGAATGAATTATGTGAATTGTGTACGATGTTATGCATCGAGGGAGTAATCCCTTTACTCAACCAATGGTTATCTCATCAAATATGGGGCATGGTTCTTGGAAATAAAATTCAGAAAAAGTGAGGAAGAAAGAATTATAGTTGTTTGGGAAAGAATACTAGGATTGGTAAATCTTAGTTGACGCATATATAGATAGATGCAATATTAACAATATTCCATTAGATACGGGTGTTGAATTAATCATTCTCATAGTATGTTTAGAACAAGATGGGGTGGCCAACGCTCCACCCTTCACCACATGTCATCTTCATGGAAAATAAGATACCCATCATATTGATCAGAGTATTGAAACATGATGCAATTAGTATAATGGGCATCAAACTTTTTGGTGACTTTGAGGTGATAAATCATGTTGAAGATCACAAATTTCCCACTCCTTGGAAGACCATGGTGCTACATGAATAATGTCAATATATGTTTTTAGAAAAGAAATGTAATATTTGAGAATGGATAAGAATGTGTAATAATACCTATGGACCTAAAATAAAGTTCCCCCTATGTCAAGAATGTAGAAGAGCATGAAGACTTGGAACACCTCTACAACATTAGGGCTGAAGGACTAGAGAATTTTGAACTAGAACAATAGGAATTCCTACACTGGAATGATGCATAATCGGTCTCAGATACTACAAGTGCAACATACAAGAATTGGGTGCATGGGTCATATGACTTAATTGGGCAAGATTGTGGCATCATAAGATCAAGAGATAAATAAATGACCAAAGGGAAGATAATTCCCACATGAAGATATCTCAAAAGGTTTAGAAATAAAAAAAGTGGAAAACCCAAGTTATCAATGTGGTGGGAGTGTGTAAGAATGTTTTTTCCAAATGGAGATATGTATGCCCCTAGAACATGTGGAGATAAACTGCATGGTTTATACAATATGTGACAGAACAACTTGATAGTGGGCTACACATCAACCATGACTAAAAACATGAGAACAAATAGGTGAAGCAATGTGTACCATGTTTGAGTTGGGAAACTATACAAGAATATTACCAAGTTATAGTGGCATAACCAAGGCTGATGAACACATAAAGCAATGCAAGTAGGCATGATATTTAGATGCTAGAAGTCTAAAACCAGAATTATGGGTTCATATGTTCTACCATACACTGCATATTTGGGCATTTCCATGGTATGTAGATTATGAAGCACACCAAGGAACACTCACTTGGAAGAAATGAAAAAAAACTTTGTCCACATGTTCTCTTTCACCTCTAAAGTCCTCAGGTTGAATCCTTCATTATAAAGCATCAAGAACACAATCTTTGGGATTGATGTCGTAATGGAAGATGGGATGTTGAATTTATATAATGATAAAAGTATGGTGTTATCAATTATATTTGAGGAACAAAACTTAAATAATGATTCCAACAAAGAAGACAAGGTTGTGTGGTTAAATAAAAACTAGAAGCGTAAGGGAAAACCGAAGATGGTTTACCAAGTAGATGAGGAAGTGGATGTAAATCATCTAGATTTTGAAACTAATTATGGCTCATGGGAAGTAGTAGATAAGAGGGATAAAAGTAACAATACATACAATGAACCCCTCAAATCCAAGAAATTTAGATTGGAACTAAAGATGCGCCAAAGATTGCAACCCTTGGTGATTATTGGTTTGAAGCTAATGTTGTAAAAATAGTCAAAATATTGCGTGAATATGAAGATCATTTCTCAAAAAGTTATTAGGAGATGAAATGTATGCAACCATCTTCAATGGGAAAAACACATATCAAATTAGTTGAAGGTGTTTAAACTTGTTTGCAAACAACCTTATATGATGAATCCTAATTTACACACCAAAGTCGAGGGAATTGATGGAATGTTGGCCAGTGGAGTTGTTGTGCTGATAAAAGAGTCTAATTGGGTAAGCCAAATGGTTATCAATGAAAAGATAGATGGCCATATCAGGATTTGTGTTGAGTATTATGCGTTGAATGTAGTATGTGTAATAGACCCCTTCCCAACACCGTTCATAGAATAAATATTAGAGGGAGTAGCAAAAAACGAGATCTACACATTTATAGATGGATTTTTCAGCTATAATCATGTCAAAATAGTAGAATAATATCTTGCAAAGACAACCTTTTCTAAAAAATGGGGCTCATTTATTATATAACAATGTCGTTTAGACTGAAAAATGTGCTCACAATGTTCTGGTGCATTGTTGTTACATTTGAGGACTTCATCCTTAAATTCCTATAAGTCTACTTGGATGATTTCATTGTATATGTGTTAGTAAAAGATCACCCTAAATGTTTTTGCTTAATGTTTGAGCATTGTAGACAATTGTAAATCTCATTAAACTTGAAGATGTTAGTGTAAATAATAGTTTACATTTACTCTAGGTTAAACTCATAGTTAGGGAGTTATTATTTAACCAAATTTGTTATTTTGTTTTTAATAAATTGGTCTCCCGTAGAGGTTGTTTAAACAAATTTTGTTTGAACATTATTATTGTAAAGCGTATTTAATAGACATTTTTGCTATGTTGCTTGTGAGTGCGTGAGTTTTTTAGATAATAAAATTAGTCTTTTTGTGCGTTAAATGATTATATTGCTGTGGTAATGACCTACTGGATTGATCCTGGATAAATAAGAAGGTTTCATATTTTTGAAGCAGCCATTACTCAACATGAAGCATCATTTTCTAGTGGCAGTCTTGTTTGAGTCACATAGCAAGGAGGTTTTTTTTTGGCTTGATTTATTAAGGTGCATGGATTTGCCACGACCTGCTATTTTTTGCAGCCTCCTTTGCACTGGTATGTGGCTCCATTCTCCCACGGCCAGCCCTCCAAAGTCTTCTCCCTATTGTTGCCTCTCACATAGCAATAAGGATTTTTTTACTAAAAGTTTTTTTTGGTTTTATTCTCTACCTTATGTGGCCTGAATATTTTGGCAAAGGCTGCGAATTGGTTTGTTTTTTTTTTTTTTGTAGCATTGCACCTATCAGGGTTTCCAAGCCATGTGAAGGGAGGAGATAATTATTGCCGTGAAGATTGCTGCCTGAATTTGCTTTCATGTGCGTCTTTTTTGTTAAATTTGCAAAATGAACAACCATTCTTGATTGCTTGTTTTTTAATTATTTGCAAAGTACTATAGTTTTTTTTATTTGCTGCTACATAACCCTCTCTCATTGGCCAATTAAAAAAATAAAACTATAACTGTAGTTTTAATTTATTAAATATGCACTATAGTATTGCCAAAATATTTGATTTTTGGGGGTAATAAATTGTTTTCTAGCCTATTAATATGTTTTGGGTGGGTTGTTTGTAAATCGAGACCATATTTGAAATCCTCATTTCCTCCCGGTTCCAATGAGTGGTCACACAACCACCATGATCTCTGTTTTGATCAGTTTTTTAATCTGTGAGTAGTTTTTAATTGTGGGAAAATTAAAACACTTATAAATTTTGCACAGTAGCTCGAAATTGAGCATTGTTTTTTGCAAAAGTGCCTATTTTTTAATTCTCGATCTATTGGTTCCATTTTTCTTGCAATTCGAAGAGGTCAGTTTTAATTCATTTTTTGGAGCATCCTTCTGCAAAATATTTGGGAGCACATTCTCTTTGTGGAAGCATATTTCCTTTCGTGTGTCGAAGACTGGAGGGTGAGGTTTGGTTTGGTAGGTGGTTAGATCCCCTCACAGGAAAACACTATGTCTTTCCAAATTGTTCTACATTTGCAATGGAGCCACTAAACACATCCACCATTCTCTTTCATATGGGTGGATATCTGATCATTTTTTGTGATGTCGACAACATTCTTTGCGAGGGATCTATTGGCGTGGCTCCTCCACTATTGAGTTTATTCATCCACACATAACACCTCTTACCCCTTGTGTTTTGAGCTTTGGGTTCTTGGCAGTGTATTTTGGAAGCGACTTTCATGTTTTTTAGATAGTGTCTTCTACATATTGATTGCATTCTAGTTCTATGCATCATTTGGTGTGTTTTATGAAGGGATTATTTTGTAATCGCATTGAGTTATAAAGTGTCATGGGGGGTTTTGCTACTTTAGCCTTGTTCACCTTCATGTGTTTGTGCTCTAATTCTTTGGGCATTATTTCACTATTTCAGTTGTTGGGTTACTCCATGACCACCAAAACCATCTTATTGAGATATTTTGTATCTGTATTTTCAGACTTGTTTTTGGCAGGTGATAGTCTCAATCAACCTGTTTTTGAGGTTCCTCTCTTTCTGAAGAGTAGTTATTTTGGTGAATTCCAGTGTCAGCTTGTCCATGTCCGAGCAATTGGTTTCTCCACTCATACAAATTCTCTGAAATCACTCTCCTCATTTCAACATTATGGGGGGGTGTGTGCATATATTGCAGATATTTTATGAATTTCACGTTATTTGATCAGTGTTTTCTGAATATTTGTACATGAGTACCTTATCAGGCTAGTAGCTAGGACTCATATTTTTTCTCCCTAATATTTGTTTAAGGGAGGGTGTTAGTGTAAATAATAGTTAACATTTACACTAGGTTAAACTCATAGTTAGGGAGTTATTATTTAACCAAATTTGTTATTTTGTTTTTAACAAATTGGTCTCCCGTAGAGGTTTTGCAAACAACTTTTGTTTGAACATTACTTTTGTAAATCTGTTACCTGTGAGTGCGTGTGAGTTTTTTTAGTAGTCTTTCTGTGTGTAAAATGATTATATTGTTGTGGTAATGGCATGTTGGATTGATCCTAGATAAATAAGAAGGTTTCATAATTTTGACAAAAGAAATGTGTGTTTCATGCCACATACATTTACAGCCTCTTTTTTGGCCTGATTTATTAAGGTGCATGGATTTTCCACCCAGGTAGTTATTTGCTGGTGGTTCACACGTGGGCAGGGGTGTTGTTTAAGGTCATCCGTGACGGTGCTCACGTGACCAGGGTTGATATGAGTGCTTCTCTATTAATGGGGGACGGTTTGGCGTTGTTGTCACCGGAGCGGCTGGTCGTAGCGGTAATGCCCTCCGGTAGAATAGTAGAGAGTAGGGACGATTGGCGATGCACTAAAATGACGCATAAATATGTGGGGCCCATACACCGTTTTACCTCTTTGGTTATGGTTAAGGACATAAAGACTTTTGTTAGTCATCTCTTTGGGTTTGGGCTCCAAAATATAACACACCTCATCACCGAGGTTGTTTTTAGAGAGCTTAATTGAGCCCTTCTCCCTTGATATTGTTATTGTTTGTGTATGACTATTAATGATGATTCTTATAACTATGGGAGGTATCAGCTCAATGATTTGAATGTTTTTGGATTAAATATTTGTGACATTTTATGTTGTTTATTAAAAATATATAATTTACTTATCAAGTCATTATGGAGAATGCTTTCTTACAAAGGGTCAATTAATTTTTAATTCTTTAGAAGTATTGAAATAAAGGAGAGGTTGAGTCATGGGAGAGGTTGAGTTTAGGGTGATTTTGATAAAATAGATACCACTTGGCACTAAGTTGAAGAAGGTTGATTCTTCTCGTTAGTTGGTTCTTTATCATATGTATGCATGTACATAATCGTATACATATATGTATGTGTATGCGTGTATGTGGATGTGTATATATGTGTGTATACACACACGCGTGTGTGCACAAGTACATGTATGATAGATAACTATATAGATAGGAAAATATGTAAACAAGATGACAAACATACAAAAAAATAGATGTGTGTGTGTGTGTGTAGTTAGAATGAGGTTTGGAAATTAACATTTTGTAGCCATAAAGATTGATTCTTCCTATTAGTTGATTTTTTCTCATATACGTGTGTGTGTGTACACACACATACATCTGTGTGTGTGCGTGTGTGTGCGCGTGCACGCGTGTGCGAGTGATAGATAGACAAACATATAAAATGACAGACATATCGATAGACAGATAGATAGATAGATGTGTGGGTGTGTGTGTGTGTGTGCATGCACGTGCATAGGCATGGGCATGGGCATGTGCACATGTGCGTGTGTGTTTGGATGTGCGTGGATGTGTGTGTGTGTGTGTGTGTGTGTGTGTGTGTGTGTGTGTGTGTGTGTGTGTACAATTGTGGGCCCATGTGGGTGTGCGCACGCGTGTGTGTGTACATGTGCACATGTGCGCATGCACGTGTACGTGTGCGTGTGTGGTTAGAACGATGTTTGGAACTTGACATTTTGTAGCCTATTTTTTAGTTACTTAGACACTATATGGCAATCGAATATAAAATTTTAGAGTATCATCTCCATTTAAATAAAAAAATTATATATAAACATAAATTTTAAAGACTGGATATGCATAAAAATATTTGGGAATGTAGACACCTAGATATGGTAATTAGGTGCTCGATAATTACTTATTTGGATTATATCCCTTAATCATGACTTGCATGCACAAACAAAACGTAAATGTGTTATCTCCTCATTCTCTTACGTAGTTTCTCAAAAATCTATAGGACTAATCTAAAAGCTTATTAACATCACTCAACCCCTGTCAAGCCTCTCCCAAGGCTCTCATTAAAGCTTCTACCCTTTGGACACTACCATCTAGTATGACACTAGCACTAGATGTTAGTGTTTGGAGTTGGGCACTGATGTTCTCTGCTTCTCAATGGCCAAATTTCCTAAGTTCATCTGAATTCCCCTTTCTAGGTTTCCCTTAATATAATATTATATCCCTTGGAAAACTATAAAAGTAAATCAAACACTTTCATTTACTCACTTGGAAACTTCGCAAGTACTTGACTTCTACATGAAAATAATAAGGCATGCTTGATCTTAATCTCCAAATCTTTAGTAAAATTGCCCTAAACTTCCCTAAATCAAGAGAAAACATCACCAACAAGCCCTAAGATGGTCTGAAGCACTCCACACTCTTCCAAGAGCTTCCTAAACCAAGACATAAGTATTCCAAAGTCCTATCAAGTGTAATCAAACACATATACACCAAAGGGAACTTCAAGGGTTTCTATTTACAAGAACTTTACTTGTGCACATTAATTTAGCAATCTATATATCATGAGAGGTACATTCTATTTATAGCTATACTCGTTGTATGTGTTGAGGTGTGAGGGAAAACATAGGGGCTAGTTTTCTAAATTGTATTCACACTTCCACAAGCAATAAGAGAACAATATGGAGTTTGAGCCCCTCATTTGGGCAATGTAGTGTAGCGTTTAGTTAGAATCAAGGAAGGGGTTGGCCACTAAGGGTAGTCTAACTCCACCAGCCACAAAACCCCTTTTTGTTATGTAATCATGTGCTTTAAGTGATAGTTCATGAGAATTATGGTTTTGATAATTACAAGTGCATGCACGAAGATTCTAGAAACAATGAAAGTGTAGGAAGGATCTACAATCGGTGAGGAAGCAACCCAATTTGACCAGAAGTTGATAAGTAGTGTTGAACACTAGTGCCAAACATGACAGTAATGCATGTTGCTAGAGTCTAGGCATGTTTCAAGGTCCAAAATCTAAGACAAATCAATTTCATCCCAAATACACTTTATTTTTCCTAATTCCATATCCAGGACATCAACGAGACATAAAGAAAGCTAAGATTGTCTAATTCTTGTTTATTATTATATTTTGGCATGTGCTTAATCGAATAATCTTTCTTTATTACATTTACACGTTCTGCCAAATATAAATGTCAAGTTGTATTTATTCATAAAATTTTATTGAGCGTTAGTCTCTAGATTTCTAATCTAATTAGGATATTTACCCACATGTTATATTATTATTAATTGAATCCAACTTCATTTTCCCCTTAGGGTTTCAATTTTCATCTTCTAGGATTTTGATTTTCAAATTTACAATTTAATTTACGTATTATAAATATGAATTTACATCTTGGCATCAAGGTTTTAATAACATTGACATACCTAACCTAGGGTTTTGCATACTTTTCAATCAATCATTCCAAATCTTCACTTTTTTTTAGGGTGTCCGATAGTATAACATGCCTTATGTTGGTTTTATATGCCCTTTAGGCATAGTGCTAGGATCAGTGGTCAACCCATTCAGGATGTTCAACTTCCATACAATACTAAAAGGGGTCCACAAATAATGGATCTTATTTCTTTTATGAATACTCATGACGCAATTATCATTGAACACTTACTAAATGACGATGATTTGCATACCTTCCAATGATGATTATATTCAAATTGACATGAATTAGTGTGAAAAATCTATAAAGATACATCTAGAGGAAATCAATGGTGTAGATCCTAAGAAAGTTCAAATTTTATCAAATTTTTGCAAAGGTATTAAAGAAAATTCCCAACACATCAACAAGAATCTCAAACTTCTCTTTGCAGCTAAATCTCATAGAGATCAATCAAATCAAGGGAGGATCCCTATCCATTTATTAATCCTTTATGCACATCTACATCTATACACCTACGTCTAATGTGGATGTTCCCATATCTACTATGCCTACATCTACCCTCAGTATACAGGCACCTCTAGTGGTATTAAAGCTATGATTTGAGAAACTTTTCTCAAATCATAACTTTAATACCACTTTAAATTTGAACTTACTATCTAACAAGAGAAAATTTACAAATGATATATCACAATTCAATAGGCGGCATGAACAAATTAACAGTGGTAACTCATAAATAAGATCACAATAAATCATATGAGTGTAATTTTAGTAAAGTGAAGAGGAAAATGTTGGAGTATATGATTGTTTCAATTTGAGAGTGGAACTTCCACAATCATTACAATAAGAATATATTTCATAATATTATTATTGAATACTCAAACACTACCTCCCATATATATTACTCCTTAATCCAATAAGGTTGACAATTCTTGTCAATATATAATCTAGAGATTATCAAATGATTGATAATTGTGGCATTAAAAATGTGGTAGAACATGTCCATAAATGTGAGTTTATATGGCATGCAAAGAGGATTACTTCTCAGGAGTGCAAGGAAAGTCAATTCGTCACTACTCTACTAGATCAAGTACATATATTGTACATAAAATATGACCTATAACAAGAAATTGTTAATTATGACCTAGTTAAATTTGCATTCATGAAAGAATTCAACATCCTCATGTTTGAGAAATAGAGCATCTCGAAACTCAAGGAAATCAAGAAAGATCTTACTAAGAGCGTGTGAGCGTATGATGCAAAGTCTAAAACCTTGATTTCTAATCTATCATATGAGATACATTCAACTAAATACAAGTAGTGTTTTTTTAGTGGCTTATTACTCCCATTTCGATGTGATCTCTCACATAAAACATTTACAGACCCATAAGAAGCTCTAGAAACAACTTTGCACATGGAAACCATGGGAAGCATTGACATATGCCTTAGCCCGTTCATGGAGGCCCAAATCACATCAATGAAAACACAAATGGAGAAGTTAAAAAAACAATTCTAGAGAAACGTGCAATGATATATGGTGTGTGGACTACGAAGTAAAAGGACATATAAAAAATAACTACCCCCAGTGCAGTGTAAAATTTATGCTTATGGGCTGTGAAATTTGTGGCGAAGGATATGATGTCAAGACGTGTTTATTATTATAATTCACAATTCAGATAAATGTACCATGTTATTGTAAAATGCAAGATGGACACACTCAGAACATAGAGGATTGTTGGATAATTGATCAAATACATGAAGCATGATCTTTAGGATTAAGTCAAGAGACCATGGGACACAATAATAACAACCATAATGCAGAGCACAATGAAAACATGTGAGCGTGACATCATAGTTGATGTAGTAGAGGTAGAGGAAGGTTCCCGCCAAGGACTTTCTATAAGCATGGTTTGTTGGATCATTACTAACGATATTGTCTTGCATTTCATGTATGTGGCTACTATGGAAAGGAGCATAAGTTAGAAGATTATCTTGATCTCTACGCGGATATGAAGGAGAAAAGTGAAAAGGGATCATGGATGATAACGATCATGTGTAATATTACGATAATCCCAGAAAAATTATATACTCCTAAGGTAAATTGGACCCCAAGGTTTGATATAATAATTATAGGGGTTGTACCACACACACACATCAGATATACCAATATAAAATGGTCAATGTGAAATCTCTAAGATTGGAAACAAGTATCTAGAAGCACAAAAACAAAACAAGATTCTTCAAGAAACTAAATAATTAATGTGTGAGCTGCAAGGTGAAATTGAGTTCCGAAGGGAAGAAGCACACACTACACTAAGTCTAAAGAACAAAGGATGTCTTACTTGGACAACATAGAAAGAAATGAATTATGTGAATTGTGTAGGATGTTATGTATCGAGGGAGTAATCCCTTTACTCAACCAATGGTTATCTCATCAAATATGGGGCATGGTTCTTGGAAATAAAACTCAGAAAAGGGATGAAGAAAGAAGTAATGGTGTTTGGGAAGGAATACTAGGATTGGTAAATCTTAGTTGACACATATAAATAGATGCAATATTAACAATATTCCATTAGATATTGGTGTTGAATTAAGCATTCTCATAGTAGATGCTTAGAAAAAGATGGGGCGGCCAATGCTCCACCCTTCACCACATGTCATCTTCATGGAAAATAAGATACCCATCATATTGATCAGATTATTGAAACACAATGTAATTAGTATAATGGGCATCAAACTCTTTGGCAACTTTGATGTGATAAATCATGTTGAAGATTAAAACTTTCCCATACTCCTTGGAAGACCATAGTGCTACATGAATAATGTCGATATATGTTTTTAGAAAAGATATGTAATATTTGAGAATGGATAAGAAAATGTAATAATACCTATGGACCTAAAATAAAGTCCCCCCTATGTCAAGAATGTAAAAGAGCATGACCACTTAGAACACATCTACAACATTAGGGCTGAAGGATTAGAGAATTTTGAACCAGAACAATAAGGATTCCTACACTAGAATGATGCATAATCAGTTTCAGATACTACAAGTGCAATGTACAAGAACTGGGTGCATGGGTCATATGACTTAATTGGGTATGATTGTGGCATCATAATATCAAGAGATAAATAAATGAACAAAGGGCAGATAATTCCCACATGAAGATATCTCGAAAGGTTGAGAAAGAAAAAAGTGGAAAACCCAAGTTATCAATGTGGTGGGAGTGTGTAAGAATATTTGTGTCAATTAGAGATATATATGCCACTAGAATGTGTGGAGATAAAATGCATGGTTTATACAATATGTGACAGAGCAATTTGATAGTGAGCTACGCATCAACCATGACTAAAAACATGAGAACAAATAGGTGAAGAAATGTGTACTGTGTTTGAGCTGAGAAACTATACAAGAATGTTACCAAGTTATAGTGGCACAACCAAGGCCAATGAACACATAAAGCAATGTAATTAGGCATGATATTTAGGTGCTAGAAGTCTAAAACCAGAATTATGGGTTCGTATGTTCTACCATACATTGCATATTTGGGCATTTCCATGGTAGGTAGATTATGAAGCACACCAAGGAACACTCACTTGGTAGGGATTAAAAAAAACTTTGTTCACATGTTCTCTTTCACCTCTAAAGTCCCCAGGTTGAATCCTTCATTATAAAGCATTAAGAACACAATCTTTGGGATTGAGGCCGTAATGGAAGATGGGATTTTGAATTTATATAATGATAAAAGTATGGTTTTATCAATTATATTTTAGGAAAAAAACCTAAATGATGATTCCAACAAAGAAGATGAGGTTGTGTGGTTAAAGAAGCATAAGGGAAAACCGAAGATGGTTTACCAAGTAGATGAGGAAGTGGATGTAAAACATCTAGTTTTTGAAACTAATTATGGCTGATGGGAAGTAGTACATAAGAGGGATAAAACTAACAATCCATACAGTGAACCCATCATATCCAAGAAATTCATATTGGAACTAAAGATGCGCCAAAGATTGCAACCATTGGTGATTATTGGTTTGAAGCTAAGGTTGCAAAAATAGTCAAAATATTGTGTGAATATGAAGATCATTTCTCAAGAAGTTATTAGGAGATGAAATATATGCAACCATCTTCAATGGGAAAAACACATATCAAATTATTTGAAGGTGTTAAACTTGTTCGTAAACAACCTTATATGATGAATCCTAATTTATGCACCAAAGTCGAGGGAATTGATGGAATGTTGGCCACTGGAGTTATTGTGTTGATAAAAGAGTCTAATTGGGTAAGCCAAATGGTTATCAATGTAAAGATAGATGGCCATATTAGGATTTGTTTTGAGTATCACACGTTGAATGTAGTATGTGTAGTAGATCCCTTCCCAACACCGTTCACAAAAGAAATATTGGAGGGAGTAGAAAAAAAGAGATCTACACATTTATAGATGGATTTTTCAGCTATAATCATGTTGAAATAGTGGAATATGATCATGCAAAGAAATTTTTTTCTAAAAAATGGGGCTCATTTCTTATATAATCATGTCGTTTAGACTAAAAAATGTGCTTGCAATGTTCTGGTGCATTGTTGTAGTTGCATATGAGGACTTCATCCTTAAATTCCTACAAGTCTACTTGGATAATTTCATTGTATATGTGTTAGTAAAAGATCACCCTGAATGTTTTTGGTTAATGTTTGAGCATCGTAGACAATTGTAAATCTCATTAAACTTGAAGAAATGTGTTTTTTTAACTCCTTTTGGAACACTATTGGGACACATAATTTACAAGGATGACTTACTTGTTGACCTGATCAATATTGTATTTATTATATAATTGGATACCCCAGAAACTAAAAGGCATGTGCGTGCATTCCTTAAACATTGTGGATATTACAAAAAAATTATACGAGGGTATGTAAATATTACCACACCTTTGGAAAAACTATTAAAGAAACAAGGATTATTTGAGTGGGGCAAAGAACAACAAAAAACCTTGGAAGAATTGAAGAAGTGCCTCTCAAGTGTACCAATATTGAGGTTTCCATATTGGAATAAACCCTTCCATGTTCATGTGGATGCATCATGGATGGTAGTTGGGGAAATACTTGCACAACTAGGGGAAGAAAATGTGGATCATCCAATCTTCTTTATACGTAGAAAGTTAATGCATGTAGAACAAAATTATACCACAATAGAAAGAGAAGGGATATATATGGTCTATACACTACAAATGTTTTTACAATATATTCTAGTGACACCATTTTTCTTCTGCACTGATCATATGGTGCCAAAAATTTGGTTAATAAAGCGGTATTGCATGGGTGAATTTGCAAGTGGATCATCCTGTTCCCAGAATTTAAGTTCTCTATAGTATTAAATCTAGGAAAAAATAATGTGGTGTAAGGTCATCTCTTGTGCATCACTACTAGAGAAGAGGAAAAAACAATAGATGATGGGATGCACAATGCAAAACTATTACAAGTAACTAGTTCCTCATATGAACTAAATGATATTGTGTTATTCCTTGAAATAGGAATTACAGTAACTAATAGGAATACACAACAAAAGAAGTAATTCATTGTAAAAATTTACCATATCAAATAATAAGTGACACCCTATATAAGATGGGAAGAGATGAAGTATTATGGCGTTTTGTAATGGAGCACGAAAAGGAAGGTTTATTGCTCGAAGTACACGAAGGGGTTGCAGGGAGACATTATGTTAAGGATGCAACTATGTGGAAAGTTTTCACAACAAGATTATGGTGGAAAAATTTATTTCATGACACAAGAGAATACACGTGAAAATGTGACATTTTCTAGTGTGTTCAAAAGCCAAGTAAGAGGGATGAAACACTCTTACAATCAATTATTTCCCAATAACCATTTGAAAAATTGGCTATAGAATCTTTTGGACCAATCAATCGAGTAGTGTGATGGACTAAAGAGTGCCATATTATAACAACAACAGACTATTTAACCTGTATAGCCAAATTCGTGTCAACAAAAGACTATACAATAGTAACAACATATAGGTTTATATGGAAAATATTAGTACTTAATACACATGCCCTTTAATATTAACAAGTGATAGGGGAACACACTTCCTTAATGATAGCATGTGCATACTATTGTCAGATTTTATGGTCACATATCATAAGACAACACACTACCATCCATAAGTGAATGGAACAGTTGAAGCATTCAACAAAATATTGATTAATAATCTGACTAAGATATGTGATGTTAGGTGGAAGGATTGGGCTGATACATTTTTAGCACTACTATGGGCATATAGGAAAACATATAAGATACTGAACAAGGAAACACCTTTACAACTATTGTTTGGTAAAGAGGTAATGATATCGCTTGAGTTTATGGTTCCATCTTTGAGAATCATATGCATTTCCAATTTGGATGATGAAGCCTCTGTTATGGAGTATTTAACTAAATTGGTGTAGTTGGATGAAATGACATATGGTAGATGGGGTCGAGGAGTAGAAAAGGAACGAAAATAATTTTGTCACAACATACAATTAAAGAATAAGATGTTGTCTTTCGGAAACAAGGTCCTTTTATATTACTGAAAATATACAGGAAACCTAGGTAAATTGAAGACATGTTGGTTAGGACCATATGAGATACATGCTATTTTTATGATTGGGGCATGCAAATTGAAATATTTGAATGGTGAGTTTCTACCAGGTCACTTCAATGGGAGTAGGCTAAAACCTTATTTACAGTGAAGGTATATTTTTTAATAGAATAATTTGTATTCCAATAGAATAGATGTTAAATCAATTTCTATGGTAGTTTTAATTATGTTCTTAAAATAGTTTATTTCCATAAATGTTTTATTATTTGTAATAAGCACACACTTTGTGCCGCAAAGTTGATCTCTATATACAAAAGTGCATGATTTCAAATAACAATGGTCTCTTTCTTGTGAAGGTCCTATTTTACATGGTGGCTATTTTTTTTTTCATAGAGGACTGTACACACAGTTGGTGCGGGAGAAAAATGGTGAAAGAAACAATGACACAAAACTCCAAAATTTACGTGCATCAAGCGATGGAGGAATAAATGATTTCGCATATGATTACATGCCAGAAGAGGGAACATTAAATTAGTGTGGCGTAAAAAGAAGATTTCAAAAGTAATGGACGTAAGAAAAATAAGGTACTTGGATGGGATTTCAAAAACTTGAGAGGAAAGGAAGGATGGTTGAATAAGATGCAGAGAAATATTGATTGCAAATAAACTTTGGCATGGGAATTATGAAGGAGGCACATGAAAGAATGGGAGTGGATAAGGTGAGGTGTTTGCAGGAAGGAGACATGGTGAGGAAGCACACAAAAAAATAAGTGCATGAGAGAATGCAACATGGTCCAGGAATGTAAGCTACATATTGCAACTAGAGGTGCGAGGATAACAGAAACACAAGTCTGCAGAATGTGTGGCATAGATTGGCAAGTGGAATTCATTTATGGAAAGTTTGAAATAAAGAGAGAAAAAATAATGAGTGGGTAATAGTTGTCAGCAACTTGGAATTGAATGTGGTTGGTAAAGGAAGTGAGAGTTCATACGTGTCAGAAGCATTAATTGTGGATTTATAACGAAGGGTAAAAAGTCTATAAAAGGGGGTGGAAATTCATTTACAAGTTACTAAACATTCAATTGAATAGGAAGCCAAAGTGAAGATAGAAAAAATAGAGAAAACAAACTGAAGAGGATGAAAAAACTAACCTTGTTTTTGCCATTGAAGAACAAAACATGCTTTCTATAGGTACTAAAGTAAAGGGTTGTGTTAAAAAAATGGAAAAAGCATTCAAGTAACAGAAAAAGTGAAAATTTTGCACAAGAAAATGTCTTACAAACCCCATAAAGCTTGTTGGACCATGATTGCCATTAGACCAAAACCCATAGGTGTTAGTCTCCGCTACAATCACCAAAGTTAGGATGTACGAGAGGCAGTTAGTCTATGTCACTAAACTCATAGGGAGCGCTGGAAACACTGCCAACAATCTCCCCCTTTGTGTTACTTGAGTGAGTTTCGAAATCACGACTTGTCGCTTTCATACCATTTATTGGACGACGATTTTCGTTAGACAAAAACCCATAGGTGTTAGTCTCCGCTACAATCGCCAGAGTTAGGATCTACGAGAGATGGTTAGTCCATGCCACGAAACTCACGGGGAGCGCTGGACACACATGCCAACAAAGCTCTCTTGGCCTCCATTAACATAGAGGTTGATCTTCCAAGATAAGACAAAGAGCTTTAGGGCATTTAACTTCTCTAGAGTGAACCAGAGTGGATTTTAGAAAAAACAAAGCAAGAAGAATAGACTTATGGGGGCATACCAAGAAAGAGCTATGTGTGATTCTAGCTCTTTAAGTGAGTTGAGTTCAAGTAGTTCAACAAGATTGATGTTAGATGAAGACCCAAAAAACACTTTAATAAAGGAGTTATTAGAGGGAGAGGTAGAACAAATACTTGAAGAAGACTTAAATATATAATAGATTAAGGTAGGGGCACATGCTAATTCTTTTTCATAAGAAAAGAAAAAAGGTCAGAAATCGATGAAATTCAGCTGGAAGTCCAAGGACTAGAACCCACCATAACCTCAACACCTCAACTTGGAGATGTAATAACCCAAAGACATGTTGGAGGTTGAAAAATGGAAGTCTAAGTGTTGGTCCCATTATTGAATTTTCATAATGTGCCTTGATTTTTCATGACCAATTTTTCCCACAAACGTTTCATTTTTTGATTTGGTGGTCTATAGTTCATATTCCCCAATTGAATACCTTCGAGAATGCCTAAGTTGTTATTATTTTGCCCTGATTTGAAACAAAATCCATGTTTGCCCCCATTTGTGCCTTAATTTCTTCATTTTTACGGGTTGTGTCGTTTTTCCTTTGTCAAAACGTGCAAAAAACTTGGATTTGATCGAATTCCATTTATGTGCAAGTGAAATCCCAATCCCCTACTAGAAATTAATGTCAAAACATGATTCAGTTGGTTTAAAATTGAGAAATCTGCCTTCCTTGTCAAAAAAATCATTTTCTAGGGCATCCTTTGTATTTTTTACATTTTGACAGGCATACGGGTGTCATTTGCCCGTAAAATTCATTATCGCAACATTATTGCAACGTGGCAGGTTCCTATTGGCCGGGGGGCAGTCGGGAATTGTTTCTTACTTGTTAATTTTTCAAATTTTGGCTTAAGGAAAATTTTTGTCCATGGCTCTGCTTGCTACAGTAAAGTGCCTACGTGGCACATTGTGATTGGCTAGAGGAATGGCAGGTGGCAGGCTTGCCTCAGAAATTTTGCTTCCATTTTGTAAAATTTTCTAAGTTAAATTTTTGCCCGAAGGCCCGCAGCGAATGGTAGGTGGCCACGTGTCCTGGAGAAGTCAGAATGGAAGGGCGGGGATGTTGATGAATTTGAAGTTTTTTGACTTCAAAAGTTTAAGGCAAAATTTGAGCCAAAAGCCCACAGCAAATGAGAAGGAGACACGTGGCACAGGGAGCATGCCGGATGGAGGGAGGAGTTAGAGAAATTTGTTGTTTTTTGACTCAAGGTGTAAAGGGGAAATGTTGACCCGAGGGCCCGCATCCAATGAAAAGAGGACACGTGTCAGGAGGCAAGATGGAAGAAAGGGTCAAAGGAAAGCTTTATGAATTTTTGCCTTTATTTTTGCAAGGTAAAAAATGAAAAATGTCCCGCGTCCAATGGTGAGCCAACACGTGTCCAAAAGAAAGGAAAATTATATGAGGGGGCGGAGGTTTTGATGCATTTGAAGTTTTTTCTTTAAAATTCTAAAGTTTAGATTTGAGCTAAAGCTCCGCAACGAGTCATGAAGCAACATGTGTCCAAAAGGGAAAGAACAGGTTGGCGGGTTTTGCAATGGTTTTGAAGTTTTTAACTTCAAATGGTACAAAAGTCATTTTCTGACCTAAGGGTCCTCAACCAGTAAGAAGAGGACACATGTCCAAAAATGCAAAATAGAGATGCGGGGCCTTGGGAGAGTTTGAGATGTTTGCTTTTTAAGGCAAAAATATCAAATGTGAAATTTCATCCACCTTGCTGAATGAAAGAACATTTTTGGAGGGGCGGAGGTTCAGACTAGGGAGAAACTTTAAAACTTTACAAATTTGGCAGGGAGGTTCGATGGCAAGGTGGGAGGCTTGGACCCGCGGCGAATGGGAGAACACCAAGTGGCGAGGATGAGAATGGGTGTTCGAGCCCGTGGGAATTTTTAAGAAAAATTTCTCTTTTTCGAAAAAGTGCCAAAATTCATAAAATGAGCCCACGGTTTTCAGTGGGGCCCACATGTGGACACATGGCGGGTCCAGGGGAGAAACGGAGATTTTTTGTAAAATTTTCCAAAGGTAAAATGGTCACAAATGCGTTTCTAAAGCGTGGGAGGTCGATCCAATCACGTTGTGACACATGTCCCACTTCATTCAAAGGTCAAAAAGGTAGTTTTGAGCTTATTCCTTGAATGGCATTATCCACGTGTAAGGTTGATGTTAAAAGTTGATCAAAATCAATGGATATTGTGCATTTTCATTTTTGGGCGCCATGGGAGCTCCAAGGAGCTTGGAAATCACATTTCTTCATCAAAATTCATTGGACCTTATATGATTTTGAGTCCCTGTGGCCTTTTGAGAACAATGGCATCGTTTTCATGAGCTAATTTGGTGATCTGTGATGTTTTTGATGCATTGTTTCTTTGGCCCGATGTAAAAAATGTGAAAGGTGAAAATAAAAAATTGCAGTGGTAAAAATTTGAAAAGGTAAAAGGTGAAAATGATTGTTAAAGCATGTTGGCATGCCTGAATGCCAAAAACGTGACCCTGGGATGGATAAGGATCCGAATTCATGCAATATTTTAAACTATTTGTGCATCCCTGGCATTATGCGAGCTGTTTTACAGTTTGATCTCATTTTCATGAAATGATGAAGGGTTTTATAACAAATTTGATCCTTTAAGCATATTCTTTGCTTGGGAAGCAAGGTTCCAAGCTGGCATGAGATATAAAATGTATTTTTGAAGCATTTGGAGAGGGGGAGACAGAGGAGAGAAAAAGACTTAGAATTCTCAAGCAAAAAGCTGGAAGAAATCCATTTCTATGGAGAAAAAACTGCCTGAGAGCCATTTTCAATTCCATTTTGTATCAGATTTCATCATGTTGAGTTGGTTTCAGTTGTAAATCCATCAACGGGCTCTGAGATTGTTCTTATAGCATTCCCCTGCTGATGCATTTGATTCAATTTTGGATTATGTGGTGTTATCTCTTAGCAAAATTTTGCATATGCTTATGTCTCAGAATATTTTCAATTTGTGTTTCTTGGTCATGTTGCAATCTGGTGTTTAGGATCTCTTTGATCATACAGGGTCTCATTTCTTGTTGATGGTTTAATGGCATTTGCAATATTATATTCAAAAGAGCCTTCATCTGATAGAAGATAAGCAAATTTAAAATCATTTTACTGTCCTTGAATATTGAGATTGTTTGTAAACCTTTGGGTGCACCTGTAGGTCATGATTAAAATAAGGATTCCTGGATACTTTGTTGGTATTTTGCTTCAAGATTTTGTGGCAGGTTATCCAAGGTTGTGTGGAAGAGTGCAGATCTGGGCCTCCATTTGTGCACATATCCTAGTTGAAGGAGCATTTAAAACCTCTGGAAGTATTTTTGTTGTGTAGGTGTTACAAATTTCTTGAAAAGGTTCTCAAAGAAGTTGGTAATTCCCAGCTAGTCTTTGTCTAAACATCTCCCAACAAAATTTCATTCAAACTAACTCAGTCCTACCCATACTACCCCTGCATTGCATTGTGTGTTAACAAAAGAATACAACCCACTCACAAAAATGCACAAAGCATATCAAGATTTTATTTTGTCTCTAGCAGCCTTAGCCTTGTCTTGAAAGCATTTCCATCATTTAGTAGTGACAACTCTTTTGAGTTTGAATAATGGATAATTGATCACGTTTTCCCAAGGCCATCTCCACACAATGTGCAAAATACAAGGATATCTCAATCTCCTTTACCATACAAGGGCTGCAATATAGGTTCTCTTGCCTTGGTTGATAGGCACAACCTAAAACAGTAAGGATTAGATCAAGATCCTTTTGAAGGTGCTATCCACTCCCTCAAATCTTGAGTTCCAGCAAGTTAGATGGATGTGCTCCTTGACTACAAATGACATACAAATCATCTATCTACCCTTGAGTGTCTTGTGCAAATACATGATGTTGTTCAAGTTGTGAAGGAGATTCAATCTGGATACCAACACTAAGGTTAGCACATCTAAATTTTTTGACTTCAATCATCGCAAACCTAGGTTGGCATGCTTGATAAGTGGAGATTTGGTGTGCACCATAGATAAGAAGCATGTTGAAGGTGGTGTTATCTACGATGATAAAGCAAATAAATTGAAAGTGGAAAAATTTGTGGTCTTGTAGCTCGATGAATTTCCTTATTTCAATAAACTAGTAGAGTTGTTTCTAGTGTTAGTGTCCCCTTAGCAGGTGACCATAAAAACACGTTGATTTTTTTCTCTTCCATACATTGAAAAAAATTAAATCTATAATCATCCTTCAACCAAGGAAGGAAAACTATACTCATGATTTCCTATACTTACTTAATCATACATTCACATTAAAAGGCATACAAAAGACATTATTAGCCTACATTGATACCAAGTTCATTTTTATCTTAATAAACCATAATGAGTAGCTCATTATCTTGCATAGTCTACCTGTAAATAAAATAGGTGAAATAAACGTACAATCACTATTTATTATTTTAAGTGAGATCCAGTTTATTTAATCATCCATTTTTATGTAAGTATTTAATTTAACTCTAAAGCATGTGAATACATAATTCTATTTCAATACCACAATATATATGAATCAAACATACTTTGAGTGTTGATTTTATTAGTTAAGTTCATTATTTTATTCATTCTCCTATTTAATTTTCAATATACTACATAACACAAATCCATCACACTAATTTTTAGCCACATGGTATCTCTACGGTTACTAATGTTATACTATAATAGATTTGTCATCCATAAATATGAATACATTCTGTCAGTTATAGCTTACTTCACCATTTGACACAAATTTCTTTAAGAAAACCATCCCTCATATATAATACAAACATATGATCTTTTATAGTTTAACAACATAAATATCAACTTTCGATTAACACCGGTTTACAAGTTCCAATATTGTAATATTTACATAAATCTCAATGGTAATATAATGATACAATTTTTACCATACAACACTATGTCAAAAGTTGTAGAGAACCATTCTATTGTCCAACTGCAACAAGAGAAAGAACATCATCAGATTTATTTACCTCTAACCATGATCCATACGGATCCCCACACACAATATTATTCTTGAGAGTGCACCTACCCTTCATTAGAAGGAGTATGTGGTAATCAATGAGGAAAGAGAGACTCTCATGTGTAATATAGTTACCCAATCAAATGGTAATCATAATCAGGGAAGGAATAATATACATTCTAAAATCATAAAAAGTGATTTTTCTTTTGGCCAAAAGTTTCTGAATAACAGTAAGAACCCACCTAGTCCCTAATATCCATCACGATGCTAGATCATGAATAATTGGAAGTGATAATTCAAGAGGGTATCCTATGTGTCAATCCATTACCTACCAGGTGTCCCCTCTTAACATTCGTCATATGTGATTCTATGCAATAGGATTGTCTATCACCCTTTGTACTATCACACCCCCTAAGCTTAACACATATCTCATACTCACTCTTTATCCCAGCTAGCTATTGGTAACAAAATACAATTATCTCCAAGTTACAAATGGTCAACTAATGTCAGATCACTGAACTAGCACTAACTCTTCCGAGTGTCCCATACCACTCATGTTGGTGCTAATGTTTGATGGGTTCTAGAGTCTAATTTTCTTATCCTCAAGTGACGATACTAACAACCCATGGTCAATATGCTAGTAATTCTTAACCTCCACAGGTGTCCCATACCACCTTGGAAAGTCAATACTATCAAGCATCCTAATTCTAGGTTGTTTCCATATATGAGTGTTTTTCTAAAGTCCAAGTATTCTTTTGCAAGAAGGTTTCTGACTATCAAAATTGTTAATCGTTCATTAATATGATAAGCTCCTTCATATTGGAGGGGTTTGGTCCTTATGGAAGTCTTTTCATTTAAATATATTGAATAACTTGCACATTTGACTATTTTGTAAATATATGAAATCATATTGTCACAGGTATTCGACTAGAACATCACAGTCATGCCGTCTCCTATCAAAATTTACGATTCATAGATCCCTTAATTCTATAATTGGTACCATAATACGTAATTTATTTTCCTTATATAGTTCACTAAAATATCATCATGCTTACTTCAGCTGGAGGGGTTTTCCTTATTCGACACACAATTTGTTAACAGGTAGCAATTAAAACTTTCTACATTCAATAATACTTCTTATAAGCTTCATGATATCACACTAAAAGTATATTCACAAAACGTCATCTCATCATGTTGTCTTAAAGCATAAATTTACATCTTATCAACCCTGCTTTTTTGTATATAGTTCTTATGATAATTATATATATGAGCTTAACCAAACTATCATTCATTGTCATTATGCGATAACTACAAGTTTATTTTAGTTCACTTATCATGTTAGTCTAACTGCTAGGTATTTGAGGTTCACATCGTCTAATTTTATTCATAACATATTATGTATCTGAAATATTTTTCTTCTCTCTAGCATTTTTTCACAATTAAAACATGACTGTGATACGGAACTCACTTTTTAACGCTACAGTTTATGATTTAACATCTAGTAAAAAGGATGATATTATCCCTGCTGTTAATGTTTGGATTTTTACACAGTAATTAATAACATGAGAAATTGTTGCATAGTGGAGATCCATCAATCATCCTCATTTCTCAAAAGTTACTATGGTAGATTCATAATCCCATGCTTATTCCAAGTTTCTTGTTTAAATGTAACATAGATATAAAATTTAAAAGGACTTCAGTTGATTAAAAACAGTCTTCAATTGATTGGGTACGTGGGTTTAAATTTTTATATCCATTTATATGACATTTAACTAAATAATCCCTTCTATATTTTAAGCTGGAAATCGTATGCTTGCACGTGAGTGCTCAGTTTTTATATAGCCATATACTTAGCACATACGGTAACACATCCAGCTTTTTGCTATACACTATATATAAATTAACTAAAGTAATTCCATCTAAATTTTAAGCTGGAAACCATATACTTTTTCCTAGCTCAATCAAATCTTGATTCTTCAGTTTTGCAAAAATAAGTAAATAAACTGTGTTCCTAACCTATTTCATTTTCTTTTCTTTTTACTCAGGATTGTAAAATGGTAATTGGTTAGAGGAAAAACCTAATTATTTAAAGGGTGATTGGAATGGACCTCTCCAATTTGTAACTCCAGGAATTCTTCTAAACACCTCTCTGATGCAGACTTGTTGAGTCGTCTTTTCTTTTTTGTTATTTTCCCCAAGATTTGTTGTACATTCTCCCCTCTCCTAATCCTGCACGTCCATATGCTATTTCTTCCCATGTTTTATTTTCCTTAAAACCATATATTTTCTTTTCCCCTCTTCACCCTCTCTAAAAGTCTGCCCATTCATTTTATTTTATCTACCCCTGTAACTGATATTTAAAAAAAACAAATTTGGATTTCTATTTAAAAAAACCCATTCTCGGTTAATTGGATGTGTTTTTAATTTGGGAGCATGCATCCTCCTCTTCGTGGCCAATTCTCCCTTTCCTTTACAGTCCATATGGATTGATTGTTAACCAAATTAATTGTTCTTTACAGTCCATATGGATTGATTGTTAACCAAATTAATTGTTCTTTATGCCATGGGCAAAATGGGGTGGTAAGAGAAGTTTGCTTTTATATGTGGAGATTAAATTCCATGCACCTCCTTTAGTCACTGCCCCAAATTATGGGTTTAAATAAGCCTCCATGCAAATTTAATAAACATATAGTATTACTCTTCCCTTGTAAAAGTGTTCAAATATAACTCTTTTGAGTATTAACATCTTCACTATTTTTAAACACGTGTATGTTTTATTTTTTATTTTAAGGAATAACAAATATACTACCTTCTTCTGTTTTATTATTTGCTACCTTGCACTAAGAGACTTCCCTATTTTACAAGTGAAGCTCGTGAATCTCAAGCAACTGTAGGGGCTCCACAAGAAGAACTCACAGATCCTCTATTTATAGATATTTCTAATTGATAACATAAGACACAAATGATATCTTCTCAATAAAGACACATGAAACTCATTATGCAACCGGGATAGAGTTGGAGGGAACACAAGTCTATATGTCGCTTGGCTGACCACTTTGAGAACATGGAATGGACCAACATAGTGATGTGCTAGTTTGGAAGACTTTCCAAAATTGATAGATTCTTCTTTGGTCTAACTCTGAGAAAAACCTTATCGCCCACTACAAAATCTCTAGGAGTCTGTTTTCTATCCACATAAATTTTCTGCTTGTCTGCAGACTCACATACGCACTGCCTAATGAGTTTTACCTGCTCTTCTATGTCCGTAAGCATGTTAGGGCCTATAACCACCCTATCTTCAACATGATTCCAAATGATAGACATTCAACATTTTATTCCATATAGAGCATCAGAAGGGGCTATACCCAATGTCAAATGGTGTAATTTGTTGTAAGCAAACTCAACCAGTGGTAAGAAATCTTCTCATTTGTACCGTTAATCCATACAATACATCTTAAACATGTCTTCTAGAACTTAATTCACCTTTTTTGTTTGACCATTAGTCTCTGGGTGATAAGCAGTATTGAAATTCAATTTGGTTCCTAAGGAAAAGTGCAAAGTTTGCCAAAACCTTGATATCGCAACGGTATCTCTATCAGAGATATATTTTCTAGCACTCCATGCAACCGAAAAATCTCTTGAATAAAGCTTTCTACCAAAATGGGTGAATCATATTTCAAATTCCCTAGAATGAAATGGGCTACTTTGGTGAGTTTATCCATAACCACTAATATAACATCACGCTTGTTCATGGACATTGAAAGTCCTTGAACAAATACCATACTTATGACTTGTCATTTCCATTCAAGAGGTTCATGTGGGTATAAATTGGATGTAGGTATTTATCAAATTTACTCGCTAACACTCCAAACATCTTAAAACAAAATTTGCAACATCATTTTTAATCCCTGACCAAAAATATAATGGCTTGATATTAGCCACCATCTTCGTCATTCCAAGGTGACCTGAATAAGGAACATTATGTGCCTTCTCCAATACTATGGTCCTCAATCCCTTGAGGTCAAGTACATAAATTATGTCATGGAATCAAATAAGTCCATCTCTATCAAACTGACAACCCTCATATCTATGATCCTAGTTATTGCTCTCCAATGCAGATTTGACCTTCCCATAAAAAGTGTCTAAAGATAGCGTACTTAAAATCTATTATTTTAAAGTGTTCCTTGTCAAGGCCATGGATTTAATGTGTTGTCTTCTAATAAGGGAATCCACAAATCAGTTTTCCTTGCCCTTAATATAGCTTATATCAAAATCATATTCACTCAAAAATTCTAACCAATGCCATTATTGTACATTCAAGTTTGGTTAAGTGAAGATATATTGTAATCCTAAATGACCTGTCTCAAGTACAAAAGGATTACCCAAAAGGTAATGCCTCCACATCTACAAAGCATGTATTATAGCTTCAAGCTCAATATCCTGTGGTGCATAACTCAGCTCCCCTTTCCTAGTTTTTTTGTGATTCGTAAGCCACTAACTAGTTATCCTGCATTAAAACTCCTCCAAAACCTTCACCTGATGCATCTGTGACCACTGTGAATTCTCCATTAGCATATGAAAATTTCAGAATTAGTGCAGTAGTCATAATTTCTTTCAGGGGATGAAAGGATTTTTCAAATTTTTCTATCCATAAAAACTTCTTCCCTTTCTTTTACAATGAGGTAATAATATTGTCGATTCAAGATAATCCCTTGATAAATTTTTGGTAATATCCTACAAGCCCCATAAAAATATGTACCTTGTGTGCATTTTTAGATGATATCCATTCCATGGTCGCCTTTATCTTGGCCAGATCAACTACAATTCCATCTATTGATATCACATAACCCAAATTGTGTTCATGTTAAAATTGCTATGTTAATGAAAAGAACTAACACCTAGTAGTTTCAAAGAAAAGCTAATTCTACCATTAACATTATGATTAGAGCTTAAAGGAAACTAGCTATTTTGCATAAACATGAATTGAATCAACTAATGCTAACCATTCCTACTCTTTTAATATATGATAACTCTAAAACATGAGCCTCTTTAGATCATGAGTTATCAAATCTATGTGTTTGATCTTCAAAGAGAGGGACATATATCACCAAGAAATACCTACAAAGCCAAGCTTGGATCTTTGTTTCTACTCAACAATGGTAGAATGGATGCAAAGATGAAGTAACTATTCCAAAGAATGGAGAAGGCTCTTATCATAAGCTTGTATAAATCACTAATCAAAGTAATGGTGTAGGTGTGAAAGAAAGGAGCTTGGTCCTTTATATAGCTTTTCCATTTGGGAGAAGCTTGAATCCCAATGAATGTGGGATAAAGGATAAAGTAGATTTAGACTTGTTAAGTTTGATTAGAGGAATTAACAAGTGATTAGCAACTCATGGGAGTTGGAGATGATTTAATTAATCAACGAAGATTAATTAATAGGCTATAATAAGATTTTTAGGCTATTTGGAGGTGATTTAGGAGGAATTTGATATGATTTGAAGCATTTGAAAGAGGGATTTAGCCAATAAAAGGGTTTATTGATTAAATACATTTTTAAAAAGGCTTAATTAACTCATAATAGTTAATTAATCAATTCAAAGATGATTATAACTAACGAAGTGTCGTTAATTGACATCTAGAATGCGATAAAGGATTGTTAATTAACGAAGTGTCGTTAATTGACCAGAATAGAAGGAACCATTATTTAATTAGTGGGAAATAACTAATTATAATGGAAATGATAGGAAAAAGGGTAATTAGTACAATTTTTTCAATAAAACTGCGTAAGCGGATTTTAGGTTTCTACATTTGCCCCTCTTTGGGGGTGGCGTAAGTGATGCCACTTCCAAGATAGTAGACAAATATAAACAAGTAAATTTTGAAGAGAACTTAGTAGAATGAAGGATTCCCCCTCGAGTGTCGATGGGATGATAGAAGAGGTTGA
This sequence comes from Taxus chinensis, assembly GCA_019776745.2. Lineage (NCBI taxonomy): Eukaryota > Viridiplantae > Streptophyta > Pinopsida > Cupressales > Taxaceae > Taxus > Taxus chinensis. Next base: position 556,244,860 of record CM034151.1, read on the forward strand.
TCGATGATCGAAAATATGAAGGAAACGGATAAAAGAGAGCAAGGTGGTGAAGGGAGGGATAAACATGATCCCTATTACCCCAGGTGTTTTGGAAGAAAAATTGATAGTGATAAAACATGATAATGAAGAGTATGGAAATATATTTTCCATCCAACTCATTCAATAAATAACTTTGTTTCATCACATTACTCATATGATCTACATCATCAGCTCTTATTAAAATATATGCATACAACAAAAGTGTAAAATAACATGAAAAGCTATAATACTAATATTTGTTCATTGCTAAAACACTAAATCCATGCAACATACATAACGTAATGTAATACGAGAAAGTAAATGAGCTAACCTGACAGGGAAACAAGTACAAATACACATACTAAAAAAATAACTTTCAAGACAGTTGCATCGATGTTTATGTTATCAAGTTTCAGTTCCCAAATGTTCGAGTTAACAACAAGGGTTAAAAATGGCACCCCAAGCAAGTATACATGCAAGGTGAATAAACGGAGGACACATGGGTCCTATGAAAAAGCAATCGTGCACTATGAAACAATACCAAGAAACTCGTTTGTGCAAGGGAGTGTAGATATATTTAGAAAACCAAATTTGTTAATGGAGATAGATTAATGACGTATCCATTATCAATGATTGCATGTTTGATACAAATGGTACTAATGATAGCAGTGATAAGCAGAGGTGCAGATGAATTATCAATAGCAAATGGTGATATGTCCTCATCACTAAATGATATAGCATGTGGTTAGATTTTTGAGAGACATAATGAGATGTGTGAAGGCCACTGAAGAATTATTGCTTTCAATGTGGATAAAGTGAAGGGCGGCCTCTAATGTATGACGAAAATTAGGTGCATTGCGCAATAAGTCGTAAAGAGATATTTTGGCCGGTGTATTCTTAAGTTGTTCTATGATGTCATAACCCTTGAAAGTGGTGGTAGGAGTTGCATAAGCGATAGGTGGTGAGATAAAAACATGTAGAGCCATAGGAGGATGAGTGTGGCAAGTGGTGACTACATTGGTAGTTGGATCCGCCCTAGGCCGAATAAAGTGAGGAGGATGTTGAGTACAAATTTACATAAAATCAATAGTAGTAGTAACCACGCTGAAAACCTTAGTTGGGATGAAAGAAAGATAATAAGATTGATCCATGACTTGAGAAGAAAATAAATTTTGATACATGCCCAGAAGGTAGGGTTTGAATGGATGACTTCACCAAATTATTTAACAAAAATTAATTTATGCTAATATTTTATTATATCGTTTAGAGTCACATATGATAAATAAATCTTAAAAGACATATTTGATTCACATAATAAGCTAATATTTAAAATGAGAAACCCTAAGTGTAAGAGAGGGAATAGAAGACTTAGTTGATTTTGAAATTGATCCATGAAGTAATTTTATTGGATTGGAAAACTGATGGATAGAATGAGGAGGAAATAAATGTCACAAAAGAAACTGGTATAAATTCTAAAATTTTCAAGATGGATACTATGGTGCTTGGATTGGGGCGAGGGTGCCTAAGGCAAGAGAACATTGTTGGGCACCTAATGAGTGAAATAAACATTTTGGCTGGAATCTGGTGTTTCTTGTGTCGAGCAAGTGGTCACTAACCTTCGTTGTTTGTCCCATGTATGTCGCACTATGTCCACATAATTCACCTCTAACCTGCAAAGAGGAAGATGATTCTGCAAAACCTTGGGAAACACATCAAATGTGTAAAAAATCAAAGCATGCAAGAGGGGAGTCAGAGGTTGACCCTAGCGGCCTTCAAACAGAGTGAACTTACGACCGAGCATGCACAGGTGCCTCTACAAAATCCTTGCGTAACTTGTTGATGTGTAGCAATCGTTTCCTTTGAAGCTCTTCTGGCCTACTCTCCCTTATCTCCAGCAATAGCTGGATTTCTACGAATGTGGCACCCATGTGCTTGAAGTTAAGATGGATTTTTTCTCCTATGAAGTGTACGTAGAAGCATCTTTATCCCTTGTCCCTTGAGTGAAATTCGTAGATAAGAAGGAAATGATGCTGGAAAAAACTAGATTTGGATCAACTCACTTCTGTAACCATTAAACCTTAGAGCTTGGTCCTTCTTTTAACCCTGGTAAAACATAAAATATTTACAACCATGAACCAGTTTGGGTTAGATTTCTACATTTACCTCTCCAATAGGCCGACCCATAAGAACACCTAGCAGCCAAAAGATAAAAGTTTTGGGCCAGAGCGAGTTCTTAAATGGGAACTCGAGGGCACCTAATGGGGCTACACGCACCTACCTTTGCCCGCTCCTGTGTTTGAAGTCATAAAAGATAAACAAGTAAACATCTGATATGGGTTGTAGGGTGTAAAAGACTAGAGTAAAAACAAGAAACAAAACAAAGAGGCCAAAAGTAGTTCAGGTGTACTAGTTTTCTCGCTTAGGAATCATATCAATGCCTCTGATTTTAGGACCTAGAAAAAAGTACCCAACGTGAGAAATGACTTGGTGGGAAGACGCACTACAGTGTCATTTTGAATTGGAAAATAACCAGAAGGATGAGACTGAGCATGATTCATGATATAGATCTAGATCCTGATTTGAATGATCCAGTTCCAAACTTTAACATTTGGCCGGTCAACAAACCAGTGGTGCATTCTAAGTTACACATAAATCTAGGTGTAGCGGGTAAGGAGAATGTTCCACCCATTTCCCCTTTCCCAAATAGAATTGTTGAAACAAATCTTAGTAAAGCGGCTCCCCAAATTGCAAAATATATTTAGGTTGATTAATGCTCTTGAAGTGTCAAATGCTTCCCATAAAGATGTATAAGAGGAATGGAAAATGGTACAAGGAAAAAAAATCATAAGAAAGTTGTTTCTCATACCTAGTGGTGGTTGTTGTTGGGCAGCTGAAAAAATTGTTTTGCTTCTTGTTATTTCTATCTTTGTATCTGGGACTTCACTTAGACCTTTTTGTTCCTGGGTTGGGCCCCAATCAAAACCCACCTTTTACACTATATCAAAAATAATGAAATAGACGTAAAATCTATAGACAAACTTACCTTGTGTTAAGAACGGTGATACCAACAGAGTCCCGCACCTTGCTGCCATTATAAAAGTGCTCAGTTGTCAACATAATAAATAGATTTATTAAGTTCCAACAATATAAAAAATCAACCTGAGAACCCTTTTTCATAATATATCCCTTACACGGAAAAACATGTATGAATGGATGTATAACATGGTCCCAAATGCTAATGACCAAGAACCTGCGTTTCTACTTAGTTAACAGTTAGTCTGGTTGAATGGAAACGCTCTCCAGGGTCCATGGTTGGTTGCTGAGATTTTTCGAGTTTAATTTCCCTTCTCCTTCTCCTTCATCTTCAAACATCATCAAAAGCTCCTCTATATTAATATCATGCAGCTCGCCTTCGATTATCTCAGGAGCGGAGTTCAGTGCTCCACACTTGGATTGAAATAATATTCATCACGGTAGGATTTTGAGGGTGACAGGAAGGATTATTGAGGCAGGCGGAAGGGCCATAAATGATTTCAAAGCAGCACGGTCATATGCAACAGCAGCCTCGATGGGCTGTATCAAAGGTGCCCAGCCATAGCCTCCTGCCTCTGTTGGGCTCTCTAATTTCTGCCACCCATTTCCCCCAAGTCCGCTGCCTCACTCCTCTAGTAATTATACCGCCCATTTTCAGGGCCTCCTTTTCCTTGCATGCACCCTTTTTTGGAACTCCCTGTGACCTGCTCTTATAGTTTTCTTAGTATAATCCGACGAGTTCATCCGCTGCCATTGTTCTAAAATCTGGGAGACCTTTTTCTGTCTCTGCCCGCTCAGAAGCTGTCTTTGCCATCTTTGTTGCAATGCTTCAATTTAAAACCTCAAGGAGCATTGAAAAAATGAGATGAATAACTAAGTTAGTTATTGTGGGAAAAGACTTGTTTGCTACGCAACCTACCTAATGGCCTCCCTCGATCCATCCGTGTCAGTTGTTGACAGTTTCGTCGTACTGACCCTGGAATTTCAAATTATCTATGCCTGTCAAATCAAAGGATTCGCTGACGGCTTGACTCTTGGCCAATCAAGATGGGCTGTAAATTGCAGTAATTTTTATAGATCTATCTATCAATTTGTAAATATATATATAAATAAGTACTATGTTTTTATATAAACCACTTTAAACAAATTGAAGGTTTTCAAAATTTGCAGCCTATCATTGTCTACGGTTTTAACAAAAATTCACCTGTAATATACGGTTTCAAAATCACTAAAAAACAGCCTACAGCGTGTCAATTTCCAGGCCTTCTGCGATTGATCAGGACGAGTTTTAATAAAAGGAGTACGAGTTCCATTTTGCGCCGCCTGAGAAGGCTTATTCCCTAAGAAATGCGATGAAATGTATGTAGGACGACGTGGACAATCAGACGCCTTCTCATTACTAAACTTGTCGCCCGCCGTCTTTGAAAACAAAATGTTAACTGCACCACATGAATGTGGATCTTAAAAAACTATGTTACGCCCCAAACGCGTTTCGTGCAGCAATTTACATTTGACGATGACCGTTTATACGTGTTTCTTTTTCACCCTTTTGGTGAATGTGTGTTCATAGGTATCAAAGTTTATTGTTTCCTGGAAACTTGTTGGTGCAGTGGCATCTCCAAATTCTTGAGTGTTGAATGTTGATGGGTGCTTCCATAATCTATCTTGGAAAGAGCCTCTTAAAAATGATCTACCATGCATAGTAGGTCAATAAAATGTGAATTTGAAATTAAATGGAATTTTTGCTTATGACCGGTCAATGTTTAATATCTTCAAAATTAAAATATAAATATTTACATTACAGTCGTTGGTAATTATCATTATTATATGTCATAAATTTGTTAGGGATCTTAAAAGACTAGAGAAGGGCCTAAGCAGCAAATTTGACAATTCCAAGAATGCTCATACGGACGAGCGTGTTGAGAGTCCGATATTTAACCTGTGTGTACATGAGTCCTATCTATTTCTTCTTACATTAACAAGAGTAGCTCCCATAGAACTTCTATATTCTATTATTACAACATTTTTAGATGCTTGATTTGAAATATCATATTATATAAATAGTATATCCTTTTATGACACAGAAAATTGACTTTTCCAAATGTAAACAAAAATAAAATTGCACAAGAGTCTTTTTTGGCGAGGAAAAACACATCCAACAAACAACTAAAACTTTGTCAAATATAGTTATTTTACATTCTGCAAATGTACAGTCGGTAATTTTATATAATTATGACTGGTTAAACATAAACTTGGCATAATGGGCATGTTAAGAAGGAAAGGGATCCTTGTGGGAAAACACTTTAAGCGTTGTACGATTGTACATTAAACATATAAATAATTATTTATAATTACCATCGTGTTTTATTAAATTTAAGATATATGTAAAATAATAGAGTTTAGTCTACATAATATAGTTTTTCATATTAATTAGCTCATGTGTAATGGTTTACTATGTGTTGTGTCTAAATGTATAGTATATCTCAATACATTTAAAATTGTGAATATCCAAAAGTCATTTTTTTTATAAATTATATGTATAAATACTAGCAGCATAGTGGTGTGTTGCAAGACTTGCAAGTCCACAAGTCTAATAGTTCAAACATTGATGTCTTCCATTATAATTTGTGCATAATACACATGTTTTTCAAGCTATTTTGTCCCTCAATATATATTTACAGATCTAGGTTTGTAATTCATTGAATATACTCTAAATTTTACTATGAGTATGGAGAGCCTCATTCTGATAAGTCACTTATTGCACAATTATTATTGGATATCCAAAAAATTGTGACTAAATAAATAAACAAGATTACATCCATGCAACGGATGAAAGCTGATCAAAAATGAAGATCAACTGACATTCTATATTGAAATATAATAACGACACTACAGTAACTAATTTTTGCTCTCATGAATTTTCAAAAAAAGGTCATGATAAAAAATACATTTCAAATTTTCTTTAGGGTTTTAGGTGGTTCATACATAGATTTGATAAATACCCTAGAACAATAAAATAATTTGGATGACCATAGTAAAATAGGGATGGACCTTATTCCCTCATGCAAATTTGTAAAATTCATGTTGATGAGGAAAAAATTACTCCCTTTTAGTTTTCATTATGTCAAAAAAACCATTAGTTTTGATGGACATTCCAAAGTAACAACACTTATTATGTAACAATGTAATGTGTTATTAACATTTCGTATGTCTAAGTTGCCCTAATGGTGAAGAACATGTGCTCCTAAAATAGATGTTACAAGTTCAAATCCTGTAGGGGGTAGGGTATGTACGCCTCGTTTGTAGCAAAGTTAGTTGCCTCTCGCATGTGAGTACGAGGTAGTCCCATATGCTATAAGCCACTTGTTGACCCAAAAACAGGTCGCCCCATGGCATCATGGATTGTAAAAACCTATTATTATTATTATTACGCCGTAAGGCGTTCTTGTAGTGGAGTGCAACCGATTTATTCTGACAAATGTCAGAAATCGTACGGACGAGATTTGCAAGGAGATTTTCGTTGAAATCCAACGGTTATAATGATTTCATCTCATAAACAAACAACAGCCAAATCCATCGCTGCGCTGACATTTTTCTCATTGCCGGAGGAAGAGATTGAGCCAATTTTATGCCGGCATCTTTATTGTATCTTGGCGAAAACATAGTCACGAAGCTGGAAACACCCACAGAGGAGTTCGCTGGTAGATCCAAAGGAGAACGCGGCTGGTATATATTAGTATCTTCATCTATGTATTGATCACGGCTGATATCCATTGTTTAACGATGATTTGATGGGAGTGAAATGAAAAATCAGAACATTTTTGAAGTTCTATATGGAATACATCCTGTCAGTGGTTCACTACTGAATTATAACAAGGGATAGCTACTACAAATGCAACCCAAAGAAAGGTTGGTAGAAGAGGAAATTTACCACTAGATTCTAGAGATTCAGTTACTATTTTAGATGATTAGAAGACCAAAGAAACCAATCCATAATTAAGCACTTACCAATTGAAACGAATGAGGATTTCCTTGAATCCTTGTCCAATTGAAATGTCCACCATGCCACTAATCACAGGTAATTATTATTTATATATTTCAATATGTTTTAAATTATATATAATTTCCATATAAGCATACATTAAACATTTATAACTTTTTTTCATTCCTTTTCTGCAACAACCTCCAGTTGCACATGTTTATATCGTCAGGTTTCATTCTAGTCCAATAATAATTACATAAAAATTTGAAGAAACAAAAGATCAAGATATATCTTCAATACCTCAAGGTTTGTATCTCATATAAGTTGTTTTTTTAATTTATTTTTAGTTTGATATATATTTTTTTAATGAATAAACTGATAAATTTAAATTGCTAATGGCTAATTACATTTATATAACAACTACTAGTACCACTCCCAGTCTTTTCACTCTACTCCTCAATAATCGTAATAACTACAACATGCCCCATCTACATCTCATATTCCTTCTCTACAAATAATTACTATTTTTAATCATAAATGATATATAATTTTGTATTAATATATTCTTATTATGTTTTTCAATTCAATTTTATCATTCTATTTATGATTGATTATTGCAGTGCCTCCTCTACCTCTAACTACATCTGCTACTTTGAGGAGAAATATGTCAATACCACCACGTCCACAACAAAATGTTAGGACCAAGGGCATCAGGAAACATATTTCATTTAATGTTCTGGATTCAAGTATGGGTACCCTAAATTTTTTAGTTGAGTTTCCAACTTTTTGATTGGGCAATGTTCCAAGTACACATAGTGTTTCTATATTGAATGAAATTGATTTGGATGAATAATATCTTAGGATTGAAAGTGGGGTTTAGGCCCATGGAACTTTAAATCCATAAGATATGATTCATGGGATAATGCATCCTTCTCCAGGAAGAGAAAAAAGATCAAACACACCTTCTCTAGGAGAAACTACCTTAAAAAATGATGAAAAAACAAGTTTTTCACTTGAAAGTATTTTGGATAACAATTGTGTAGCCAATGTTATGGTGGATTTATTATTATTGATGTTAAATTATTTTTAGATTTGGTCTAGAGCTTGGTCATAATGTTTTTCATTTAGATCTCATCTGGAGTTCACCTAGAATGTGTTCGTCATGATATCAGTCATAATTCTTGTTGTTTGGAGCTCGTGGTGTAGCTTGTTTGGAAATCTCCTAGAATGTGCTTGTTTAGAGCTCAGTTAAAATGATTTTCATTCAGATATTGTAGTGTATTTAATCCAGAGCTAAAAGTATTAATGGCCTAGAGCTCAAAGGATTTTGCATCAATTTTTCTCATCCAGAGCCAAAACTATAAATGATCTTGAGCATGAAGTGTAAATGGCCTGGAGCTAGGCATAGCTTGCATGTAATATAACTCATCCAAAGATTGTAGTATGATTAGTCTAGATCTCAGATATGAACTTATGATAAATAGTCATGAGTCTCACTTCTAAAGCCATAGTTAGCTTGTTTGATCAAATATATGACCTGTTAAAGAGAATATTCTTGATCACATGGCTTACAGGTAATGAATGGAATTAAGAAATAGGTTGATTTATGAGGGATAAAGGCCTCAAATAATTAACATCATATTTTTATCATAGAATTGCAAAGGACACTAATTGTTGTCCTAGAAAAAATTGAATTTTAGAACAAATCATACCAATCCAACACATCAAAGAAAATAGTATATGATCTTTATGAATACTAGATGACCTATTATCTATTTTGGAATTAATATAAAATGATAATATGAATACTAGCTGACCCTCCTCTAATTTTTATTTTTTATTTTTATTATGAGCCAACCCATACAAAAGATATTAGGGTCAAAGTTTCATAATAAGGTATATAAAACATGTTGGCGTAGCAGCTGATTAACACGATGAGATCCCTCTCCACCATTAGTTCGAGTTTTAGGTGTGACAGAAAGTTGTGTAGTGATTTGTCATCACACCAAAAGCTTGAACTGATGGTGGATAGGGATCTCATCGTGTTAATCAGTTGCTATACCAACACACCCCTACATGATGAAGCTGGATGTAACCACGTGAGCTCTGGGCCCACCATGTATACACCTGATTAGGTCCAACAACATTAGGAGGCAGTGACACTGGGAATTTCCCAGGAGGTCACCCGTCCTAGCACTACTCTGGGGTTGGCGCGCTTAACTACTTGGCTCTGATACCATGAAAAGAGTTTATGAGAATCGAATCGGAAACGAGGCACCAAGAAGTATTTGCACTCCAATGAAATCGTGAAAGCTCCAGTGATAACAAGGAAAAAATGATCAGTAATGGAAGAACTTGCTTAACAGAAACAAAGCTTGTATAGAGGAAAGACAATGGAGTGTCTTGGCATAGCAGCTGATTAACATGATGAGATCCCTCTCCACCATCAGTTCAAGCTTTTGGTGTGATGAAAATTCATGTAGCTTTGATACCAGGCAATTAAGCACGTCAGCCCCAAAGTAGTTCTGGGATGGGTGACCTCCCGGGAAATTTCTGGTGTCACTTCCTCTTAATATTCCGTTGGGCCTGATTGGGTGTATACCTGGCTCCATCGTGCAGGAGGGTATTGGTGTAGAAAATTATTAACATGATGAGATCCCTCTCCACCATTAGTTCAAGATTTTAGTGTGATGGAAAGTCATGTAGCTCTGATACCAAATGATTTGTCGTCACACCAAAAGCTCGAACTGATAGTGGAGAGGGATCTCATCATGTTAATCAGCTGCTATGCCAACAAAACAAATATGCAGTTGAAATAACATGTTGAGAGTAAGGATAGAGAAAATGGAAAATTAAAGGAGGAAATTTGAAGGCAATAACATTGCAAGAGTAAATTGATGAGATGAAAGGAAAAGAGAAATCCCTAGAGCTCAAACATTGTAATGGAAATTTGTTGAAGTATGAATTAGAGAAATAATTCTACATGTAACTAAATGAGAGATTCAAGATCATTTAAGGAATATTAATGTGTAGGAGCACATGAGATAATGTGAATAGGGGGAAATGAAGTGTGATAATTGTAGGTGTGTGAAGATAGTAAGAGGAGTGAATTGTGAATGGGTATAGTTGGAGTGAGTTGTGAAATTTAACTTGAGGAGCAAAAAAAATATACAACATTAAAAGAAGATTTCTGAAAGAGGGATAATTCATCCATTAAAGAAGTGTATTTGGGGATTGGTGTCTCTAATGAGTTTTTTCTTGGAGTTGGGAATTGGTGCCTCTAATGAGTTGGATCTCAAAACTTGGTTGAGTTGGTGCTTGGAGCTATGGATTGGTGTCTCTAGTACATTGGTGCCTAAAAACATTTGTAAAGTAGTCAGTTTGGTGATTGGATTTGGACAATAAATCTAAGCATTATTTTCTCTTTGGTTTTCTCCTGAAAGGGTTTTGACATAAATTGTGTGTTTTCAATGGTTATATCTTGTATGATTATTGTTGTTGTGAGTATTAAAGTTTCTATATAAGTAAAATATTGTGTAGTAATGATTCAACCCCCTCTCATTATTAGTGTGTGCTCTTCAATTGGTATGAAAGATATTTCTTTCAAAAATAGTTTAACAACTAGAAGGTAGATCTCATAAGCACATATGGTAGGTCAAGAAGGTTTATCCTCAAATAGAGATCCATTTTTCGATGTAACTAACTATGATTTTTGGATTATAAGGATACACACCTATTTAATGGATTTTGGTTTTGATATTTGGAAATCAATTGTGAAAATTTATGCAACTCCTCCAATAAATCAAGCTATAAATAAGGTAAGTGAGTGTAATGCAAAGGCTACGAATGTGATATTGTGTGGTTTTTATGAATCATAATTTTTTAAAGTGATGCATTGCATTTCAGACAAGGAAATTTAGGATAAACTCAAGAATGTATACCAAGGAGATGATAAAATGAAGAAAGCAAAACTAAAAATGCATAGAATTCAATTTCAAGGTTTGAGGATGAAGGATAATGAAAACATAGTAGCTTAACTTCTTCACATGGATGAAATTGTCAACACTATTAGAGGACTTTTAGAAGAAATTAAAGAGGAGATTATTGTGTAAAAAGTGATCAGATATCTTCCTTTGATATTTGACACCAAAGTGTCTTCCATTGAATAAATGAAGGAATTAAGCACCCTAATAATGGATGAAATGCATGATATTCTCATGGCATATGAAATGAAAAGTTAAAAAATATAAGTCATCTAAGTGTGAGGTATCCTTTAAGGCATCAAAGAAGCTAAACAAAAAAATCCTGAAAACATGACTTCTCTAACAATGAGTCTGTTGGTCCGAAAATCTGTCGCGTGGACAGATCTATGGATAAACGGGCCAACGGTGTTGCAGGGCTTAGCCCCTCTTTGAGACAGCAAAGCGAAACTGGTTTATTGCTACTTCTACTAGCAGGAACCTATGCAAGTCTCACAGATTCTGCCTTCGGGGGTTGGGATCTCATCCCAGTAGAGTTTCCTAGGCTGCGAAGAGAAAGGAATAAAAGAAGGAGAAGAGAAAGAATAGATCCGAAGGAAGAAAAGAAATGAGTTCCAAAGCGGAAAGGTCAGAAGATCTATGCTTTGGGTTTGGTAGTAAACAGAGCCAAACCTACTCACATAAATAAACAAAGCAATACTGATAAACAAATGACGGAAAAGTAGATATGAATTTAACAGAAAAGACACATGCAGATCTAACATAAGAAAGATCTAATGTATAACACAGCTATTGAGCACAAAGTCTGAATAATTGTATTAATTGTTTTTATCTGTTACAAGAAAGCTCAAAGTCTTTCTCTCCTCACCTCTATTTCTATCTGAAAAATGTTCACCCTAAATACAACAAGTGTTCTAGTATTTATAGAAAGTGAGGGAGAGAGAAGGAAAAATGGAGCCAACCACTTACTTACAAGATATTTACAAAATATCCAAAAGTCATGTTGACTTTGACAACTTGGAGTGGATGACATCATCCCATGATGCAACATGGATGATGTCATCGTTTGTGCCAACACACTTCAGATATTTCGAAGAGAAAGTCGGAGAATAGAGAGGAGAAGAAGAAGAAGAAGAAGAAGAAGAAGCTATTCATCATCATCGTCCTGTGGCCGAAAAGGGGTCGCCTGCTTCTGATGCTGCTCAGGAGATGAGATGTGGAACTGAGCGCGGTATTCCAAGAACTTGCTGATCATTGGCGCAAATTGATCCTGTGACGGATCCTTGTGCCTTTCACTAATTGCTTCACAAGTTTCCCGCTCATCAATGAGCTTTTCGGGGACCTTGGAATAGTCTTTACCCGCCTCGATTAGGGACCCGATGAAGTCTCTACAGGCCAGTAGATTGTTGATGGATTCGATGTCGAAAGTGACTTCTGGCCCTGTCCCTTGAGAAGCTAGCTCCTTGAAAATTCGGATAGTATCGTCAGCTGATCTCAAGGTGAGGGAAGGAGTGAGCAACCCTGGAGTCATAGATAGAACAATCTTCTCCATTTGATGCATCGCATCCAGGGCCTCTTCCTTCACCTTGTCTATCTTCTCTAACACAAATTCGAGCTGATCTATCCGATAGTCCAGAGTGGACATGGTTTTGTTGAGGGTCCTTGGATGACCGAATACTCCAAACTTGACCAAATCTTCGACTGAACAGTCGAACATTTGTTGGAAAGCCTCGTGTTGGAGTCTGGCGTTTTCGAGCTCTTCTGATACTGGACTTGCTAATGTTTGGAGTTCCTTATTCGCCTTCTCGATGTTCAGGTATAAACTGATATACTCGGCGATCACCTTTTCACTATCCTTAAGGATTTGGCTCCTCCAAGCAGAAACAGCCATACCCTGCTCGCCGATCTTTGAATATTCATTGATCTTCTCCTGACTGAGCAGCTCAGGAGTCTCGGCGGCAGTTGTGGGAGGTGCGCTTCCCATCTTCTGTAGGGCTTGAAGCAGGTATTTATTCTGCTCCTTCAGTAGCCTCTTTTCTTCCTTTGTTTCCTGAAGCTTTTCGCAGAGTGCATCAACTGCGGAAAGAGCTTCCCCCTGGAGACTTTCAGAGGATGTCCCCATTGTGACTTGGGTCACTGTGAAATCCGCCGGAGACAGATCTTCTTTTTCTTTGGTGAGATCGGGGTAGGCAATTTCCATAACTCTCTCACCTGCAGCGCTCTTGGAGAAGCGTGTAACTGGCTTGTGCTTCTTTGCTCCTTTAGCCGGAATGACTGAAAAGTCCATCGGAGCGATGGGGACTTTCCTCTTTGGTTGGCTCAGCTGCTGAGAGATCCAAGCTGGTCCTATTGAAGAAGGACCAGAGACAGAGGGGGAGGCAGCAACGGTAGAAGAGGGGAAGAACGTGGAGACACGCGGCGGCGGCATTGTAAGAATAGCCGAAGACATGCCCACGGGAGGAAGGGAAACCGCAGATGTAGAAGACATGGGAAGGGAAGGGAGTCTGGAAATGAGGGAAGAAATGGAGGAAGACAAATCAGCGAGAGAGGAGAAGATGGACGAAGAGGCAGGGGAAAGAGTAGAAGAAGAAGGAGAGAACACAACCAAAGGAGTGGTTGCCGACATCTGAGGAAGGAGAGGAAGAGAAGAAGAAGGGATAGAAGGGACCTCTGTAGTTGTAGCGATGCCGACATCCTGGGTGGATGGGCGTATAGGACTATCCTCTGTCAATTCCTTCTCTGGTGAGTCCAGAGTTATTACTTGTTCAGGCTCTGAAGGAAGAGGACTTTCAGGGGCTTCCTCCTGAATGGTGCTAGGCTCACCTTCTGCAGCTTTGCCTTTTAGCTGCTTCTTTGATCTTGGAGGCGCATTACCCAAAGGAGAAGTTGTAAAATCTATACCGAGGTAGATTAACCCATTCATGCGGCACCAATGCTCTGTTCTCCGCATGGTTTCTTTGACCCTCTCCTCAATTGTCTGAGGAGCCTTGCTTCTGTCAATGTCTGGGAAGGGCCAATCATCCCCTTCTGTGTCATTATATACTTTGTCTACTTCGTCTTCCGTGGTTTGGAAGCCTTTTGGGACAATAGCCACTCCGTAATGGATGATTTCCGTTAATGCTAAGCGAGAGTGATCCTTTCTTCTGAGTTCTACCTCATGGAGAACGTCAATGTAGATATCCTCAATCTGAGGGACATGAATCGGATCAAGCTTAGCCCTTGGTAGACAGCCCCTAGGGTCGAATGTAGGCCTTGCTAGGAAATCATGCTTTAGGTTGAGCAATTCTAGCTCAGCAAACATCTCCTTCGCCTTGTGATAGCTGGAACAAGTGTATCGGCCTACTGTGAGGGGGAAAGGAGTCCCACCCTTCTTTCTCTTCTGGCATTTCTCATGATATGTGACCAGCTGCCTTGACAATTCCAATAGAACCAGCTTTGGTCCAGCATACCTTGGCAACCTAGTGGGCTCGCCCAAAAAGTTGACCGCCCTCAGATAGGTGAATGTGGGAAACTGGGTGAACAAGGCCCCCCACTTCTCTGTGACTGCCACTATGTTTTTGGTTGTCCGGGAATGAGTCAAATTTGGCTGCAACATGCACATGATGTGGTAGAAGAAAACATCATTGATCTTAGCGAAGTGTTGGATGCTGTTCTCCAGCTTCAGCTCTTGATAGTATTCATATATTTTGGCCTGAGGCCAAGTTCCACTTCGGTGCAGCCCTGGATAATCTCTTTCAGCTGCGGCAGCATAGACGACGTAGGAGTTCATGTGGAATACTCCGGTCGTAGCGAACTGTTGCAGTTGCTCGGATATAGTGCTGCTTATTATCTCCCCCCAGCAGAAACGCTGATCGGGCAGATTTTTATTCATGGTTTCCAGGTACCGCAGCATCCACTTATGGAAGTAGTGAGCATCTGAAAGACCGAAGACTCTGCTCGGGAAGGTGATTGTATCACTGAGTTCCTCTGAGAAATCACTCCGGTGGATAGTTTGAGGCCACCGGGTCACTACCTTCTTATTCTTGAGGTAGACCTCATTCATTAATTGCATGCACTTGTCTTCATTGTCCTCCCAAGCCTTGAGGCATTCCTGTTGGCTAACAGCCACATAGTTTCGGTGGTGAGGGATCCCAAGCATCAACTCAAAGCGACGGGCAGTAAGGTTTATAACTACCTCGCCCTTGCTATTCTCGACACATCTTGTGTCTTTGTTGAAGGATTGTGCAACAACCATCATAAACTCGTTATTAACAGCACTGACAGGAATCCCACCGGCGAAGTGCAGGGCGCTGCCTATCAATTTATCCATCCATGGACTCCTTGTCACTTTCTGAGTCCTTACCCAGAATTCCTCTATGTCAATGTGGCCCAGTTCAGAATCCCGGACATCCATATTACATTCTGCCTGTGATTCGGGCATCCTGACCCTCTGATATTTGTATTTCATTTCTTCTTCTGTTAGCTTTGCCTTCCCTCTTGGTTTGGTGGGTCTCTTGCTTGACGTAGACATGTGTTCTTCAAGGCTTATCTGATGATCTGCACGTAGAAGGAGCGAAACCCAATCCAAGAAGCTTGAATTAGTCATTTGATCTCCCATTGGAATACTAGCAGAAGAAAGAGTTAGAACTTTTAAGGCTCGGGGCGCAGGGCGCATGGAAGATGTGTGTAACAGGCTGAATAGTCAAGGCGCACAGGAAAAGGGTGCAACAGAGGTTAAGTTGGCGCCAACGGCGCATGGAAGATGGATGAAGCAGGTTGCATTTTATAACAGGGCGCACAGGAAATGCGTGTTACATTGGGGTTCGATGTGCCTGTGGCGCATGGAAAGATTGTGTAACATGGACGAATGATGCGCCAAAGGAATATAGCGCGGCGCATGGAGGGTTTACACAACATCATGTTACTGCATCAGAGGGTGTGCCAGCGCCTATGTAATCTTTATACTTGCGCGAAAAAGGCTTTTGTTGCATCGAAACTGGGTGCGCTCTTTGGCGCGTGGAAATGGGATGCAACATGGGTAAAGGGTGCGCCAAGGCTTATAGGAGGAAGCGCGGGATTTACACTTGGAGCATGCAAAAGGGGTGCGCTTATGGGCGCATGAATTTCAGCTGTATCAGGATGGCAGGGTGCGCCATGGCGCGGATCTTTGAGTATGTTGCAAGTCGGATAGGTGCGCCGAGGGGCGCGACTGTCTTGATTGTTACAAGGCGCGCCGGTGCGCCTTGTGAAATAAGCTCTCAAACCTCTCTTCTTTCTTTCTCTTCCACTTCAAAAATTGTTTGGACAAGTAAGGTTTTCCAAAAACCTTGTAAACAGACCAAGCTAGCTACAAAACGACCCCTTTTCCAGCAGATCCGGAAAGAGGGAGGGAGAGCAAGAGCAACAGAAGAAAATGAACAGGACAGCACGGGGGGGAAGGCTCAAACACATTCAAACTTGATGAAAACTGGCCAGCGAGTTGGCATACACACCAAAACCGGACAAAAACAAGCCCAAAGAACAGAAAACATAAAACAGGGAAGGGGAAGAACCTCTTACCTTAAAATATAGCGAAAATTCCTTGAGCGGGTCCACAACACGACGAAAGCGACAGAGCAGGGGCTGACAAATCCAGAAAAATCACGTGCTGACAAAAGAACAATGAAAATGACATGGCGCGCATAGGTATATATAACAAAATTTGTCATAAATGCGCCAACCACCATTTGAAAAGGCGCGTGAAAACGACTGTCGACAGAGGAAAGCATGCGCCCTTTGGCGCATGGAAGTAACTGACAACAGGAGAATGGGTGCGACTTTGGCGCATCAAACGAGTTGTCGACATGAATTTATGTGCGCCATTGGCGCACCAAAACATGGTGTAACACGGGAAATACATGCGCCTTTGGCGCACCGAGAAGCGTGTTAACATGGAAAACCATGCGCCAAAGGCTTTTAAGGGGGCGCATCAAAAATTGATGTTGCAAGGAAAAACCATGCGCCCAGCCAAAAAAGGCTCAAAAAGACTAAGTTCAAAAACTGAATTTCCCGGGAAGGGATTTTACAATATTCTGAATGCGGAGGATCCCTAACGAGGGATCGAAACAAAATTTTCGGTATGGTTATCGGTAAAATTGCCCTTGTCAATTTTACAGGATAACAGAGTCAGACAAGGAAGAAGCTCATTTTGTTAGGAAAATGAATAAAGGATATGGAAAATACAAAGGTAAGCTACCCTTCAAATGTTTTAATTATGGTGAAGGAGGGAATTATGATACTAAATGTCCATATAAAGAAAATGAGAATAGTGATAATGAAGAAGATCACATCATGAAGGAAGGTAACAAGTATTTTCGGTCTAAGAAGAACTATAGGAAAGATAAATCTGAGAAGAGAGAGAACTTATACAAGAACAATAAAAACCTCTATACAAGGAGGAAATAACTTCATATGAAAAATTTGATGAAAACAACTCTTCCAGTGATAAAGAAGAATCATTGCTCATGGAAATAAAGATAAAATAAAGCAAATGAGAGATGGTTTCGAAAGATGTGGAAGTTGAAGTGAAGGGTATCTTGAAGGAGAGCTCATTTATACCTTAAATGAGATCAAAATAATAAATAAAATAAAATCTAAAACAAAAATATGAGTTTTAAATTTTTGAAGAAGAATATGAGGCCTCAAAATCAAAGTTGTCACAAGAACTTGAAGAATATAATAACATCATCATTGGCTTGAAGATTAAAATTGAAGAGATGAAGAACATGGATTAGGATGTGAGAACCTAGCTGAATAAAATGAAGAAAATTGTGAGAAACTTGAATATGAAATTGTTTCCTTAAGAAAGGAACTTGAGAAAAAAACTATTAAGTTAAACAGATGTCCCAAATTTGAGAATAACACTAAAATTTTGGATGATATAATCAGTAATCAGATATCACAACTTATCAAGACTAGTATTAGGTAAAAATAAAATTAGAAGGGCACCAAAGAAGATCCCAACATGCTTCCAAATAAGGAAAATGTAGATAATTCGAGGAACTATGCATATGCTCTGAAAAGTCATATGAAAAATGAAATCAACGAGAAGAAAGAGACTTGTTTTCCTTAAACTACAAGCACACCAAATGAAAGAAGCAAGAAGAAAGAGATTCATGTTCCTCATAATATAAGCATTCCTCACAAAGATATCACAGACAAATGAAGAAGATCCTTTTTTGCAAGACAATATCATATGACTAGGTTTCAAAATTCTTTATATGGTTATTGTTTTTCATGAAATCATTTTGGTCATAAAGAAATAAATCATAGAACTTGTGGAAGGAATTTTGAATAAAATAAGAACATAAGTTATTTTGGGGTTTCAAATAAAAACTGCAATTCATTTTCTCCATTACCATGATACAAAGAGAATTATATTGTATGTTATAAATGCCACAACTATGGGCATATAACACCTTTTTTTTAGAACTTTTTTTTTTGGAATATCCTAAATAGAATAATAATGAGTATGGATGGAACATAAAAAAAATTGCATGGTTTTTCAAGTGGATGTTATAATTCATTTTCTCATTTATCAAATGATATTATATTTTATAACCACAATAAGTATGGAAATATAGAAAGATAGTGTAGAATAAATCTTGAAGATAAAAAAAAAAGTGGACGCATGTGCTAAACACAAAGGTAAATTCATAAAAATTTGGAATAATGAAAAAAGGAAGGAAAATGCGAAGAAATAATAAAATCTATTGGCGTAAAAGGCGTGTGATGTATTTTCTTGTCGCACCAAAGATGAAAAGAAAAAATTGAGAGGAATGAATTTGGGAAGTCAAAGATTGAATTGTTTAACTCAATAGAGAGTGAGATTAAAACAAAGATCTCAGTGGAAAAAGAAAATCAAAAACAAAAGTTGATGTACAAGTAAATAATGATTGTAACTCAAATCTACAAGAGACTATAGATGACGTGGTTGTTGGAAAGTATATGCAAGAGATGGATATTAAAGCATCGAGGAGGTCCTATAAGGAAATAAAAGGTGAGAAGTAATTGGGCCAAGTAAAGGAAATGGTTGTTAATGATGCTAAGGAAAAGAAAAATTTTATCACAAGAAATTCAAGGGGTGTCAATGAAAGAAGGGATGATCTACCAAATAAATTATCCATTGAAGATATTGGCATGAAAATGAGAAGAATGAAGTAGAGGCATGTTGTTGAAGATCAATATATGAATTTTAGGAAGAAGGAAGAGTAGACTGAGAAAGATGATGAAAAGAATACAAATATAGTAATAGCAAAGAAGTTTTAGGAGAATTTTTTTTTGAAGTTTAGACACAAAAAAATTAGGTATGTAAGAATAAAATAGAACCATGGGAAAGAAACAATATGTTCAAAACAAGCTACAAGGTTCAAGGTAAGTAACTAAGTATGATTGTGGATAGTGGTAGTATTGATAATTTTTTTTGTCAATAGAAGTAAGTAGTTAATGATATGTTTTGAGCTCACAATACATAAAGAGAAGGCACATGAAAAATGTATAAGAATGATGAAAGTGTCACTTGAAGAACTTGTTAAAATAAATGAAGATGAGTCAAGTGAAGTCATGGATTGTTATGTAAGTAGTAGGCTGAGCTAATAATGTTTTTGATAGAAAGAGTACTAAAGGAGGAGCATTATTTTTGGGCAACAGTTTGGTATCTTGGATAAACATGAAGTATATTTTTATTTCTTAATCTACAAAAGAATTAGAGTACATTGTAGCAATGCCATGGTACACACAAGTTCTATGGATGAATAAAACATTGAAGGTCATCAAGGGAATCATAAACTATGTGGGATAAAATTAGTTTATCTTCACAATGAAGATAAGTCATAAAGAGATCAATGGATGTATACTTTAAGGGGGGGAGTTTGGACATGTACTCCTTTTTTATTTATGTCAAAGGGGGGGAGTTAAAACAAGGGGGATTAGTATAATATAATAATAAATAATGGGATTTTTTTAGAAAGGTGGAACAAGATACATTAGTAGATTTATTTTACACAAGGTGGTAGGTTTCCATTAATGATAAAGGGGGATATTTTTAGATTAATTGTCATTGATGTAAAAAGAAGATGGAGTTAGAAGAAGAAAATATTGATGGAAGAAGTATATTCTCATTTTTGTCAATTTTTTTTGCTAGATGGTCTAGAGATCTTTTGTAAATCATTTGAATCTTGGAGTGTAGCTCACGGAGATTGTAGTAATGTTGCTTGTCCAGAGCTAGTAATAAAAATGGTCAAGATCTCGAAGTGTAAAGGGTATGGAAAAACCTAGCTACAATGCTCATCATCTGGATCTTGTAGTTTTTCTCAACTAGATCTCACCCCTATAGCATTGGTCATTTGGAGATAGGAGTATAAATGGTCTGAATCACTCACATGTAGTGTTTCTCATCTGAAGCTCACCAATAGTGTTGCTTGTCTAGCGCTCGTCAATAGTGTTTCTCATTTTGAGCTTGTTGATAGTGTTTCTCATCTAGAGATTACCTAAGAATACTGCTCATCTAGAGTTAGAAGTATGATTGGTACATAACTAACAACATCTAGTATCGATCTAAAGTTAAAATTGAATGATTAGGATTCTCATTGGTCAAGTTATCTCGAATGATAAGATGATAGGACCATGGGTAATAAAATACAAGATGAGATTTTAATATGGGTTGTATTAATACATATGGAGAAACAATTTTATCATGTTTTGACAAAATATAGGAATTTTTAAAGATAAGATTCCTGATCATGGGGACTGTGAATAAACTGTGGAATTTAGCTATAGGTTGAGTGGTTAGTGACTGGTTGGCTAAACCAAGGTGTTGAAATCAATCTTATGACATTAAATTATTTTTTTGACCTACTCTAATTTGGATTTAATTCAATTCTTGCATTTATTTTTAACTAACAAGTAGAATCCTCTTATATTTTAGCATTGATATGTTTCCTGAATGGATATTCAAACTATGACCGAATTTATTTAGCTGTTATATTCACAGAATGGGATGACCTACATCTAGTCATTAGTGGGGTTGATAATTTTAAGTGGGGATACCTTTTGGTGGACCACCACTTATGAACCATTTATTAAAAGTTTATTTATAAACTTAAGTTGGTCTTTCATAATTAAAAAGAGTGAAGTGGTATGACCATTCACCCATCATATATATATATATATATATATATATATATATATATATATATATGATGATCCCTCATGTGATTGATAATTGATATATCGATTAGACACTAACTATAAGATAATTCTCAATATTTTTATGTAAGTAAATTATATAATTGGAAATACATTGGTTTGCAATTATCTCTATGAGACCGAGGAGCGAAGTGGAAGTGTTGGGTTAAAAAATATGATAAATTTTTAATATAGATAATGATTTATTAGTGGGGTTTTTTCCTTTGGTTTTCCCCAATTAAATATGGTGTCTTATGTCTTTTTTACTTTCCAGTTATTTACTTTAGCTCATTTTATTACATTTTGTAATCTGTAATCTATATTAAGCTAAATGCATGTTTAATTTCTCTGGATATCATGATCTATAATCTCTTGCATTTTAAATGGTGGATCTATAATTTGTTAATTATAATTCCCTTCATTTCCCCAACATGGTATCAGAGATGGTGATTATGCATGTGCAAGATTGATTTGGGAGTTTTTAATTTTCTTGGGTGAATAAGCTTGAAGTTATTTACAGATGTGCAAAGCCCTAATTGTTCCGTAGTCATCTTCAAGCTAATCAGGTTTAAAATTCCATTTCCTACCCGAATATATTTTTAAAATATTAGTCAAATGGCTATTTAGACATTGTTGAAGAAATTGCTTGCTTAGATCTATATTTTTGCACCTGGTTTCAATAATTTTTGGTTTAAAACTATTGTCTACGAGATTACTTTAACTTTTTGATCTATTTATAGCTGTTAGAACTATTTTTTACTGTGGATCCAAAAGATCTCTTTAGATCTAGTTAGTTTGGAGCATCTAAGTCTGTCCCGACATTAAAATATTTAGTTTTTGCTATTTCTATCTTTGAAAATATTTTTCCAATCATTAAGTGTCAAGTGGCTTCGTTGTATCAGTATTTGTTCAGATCTTTTTGTTTTTTACAAAGTTCTATTGGGAAGCTCGATCCAATCATTTTGTGCCATCCGGATTTTCTTTGTCATTATTTTTATAGACATTTTCATTTTTGTAAATCCTAAGACAATCAAAAGGCTCCATCTTGCATCACATTGTCATTCTTTTCATTTATATGATTATCAATCGTGAATCACAAGCTAATAAGGTCATTCCACATTTTATTGTGTTGTTATAATTGTTTTATCTTTCCTCTATCATTTGCAAAATTTTAGCCAATTGGATTTCTCCAAGTAGCTTTATATCTCACTCGGTCTGTGTTGTGCTTGCTTGCTTATGACATATGTAATTTTTGACCCAATAGAAAATTTCCAAGTCTTTTCTATTTCACATTTTCAATATTTTGTTAGTTCTTCCTATCATATGCGAAGGTTGAGCCAATATATTTGGTCCAAGTATCTTCAAATTTCACAATTGTTAGTAATTTTTATTGTGGCAAAGGATTACCCACCATTTCACATTTTTTTTTTTAGACTTGCGAAAAGTGAGCCATTAAGAAGTATTCATGTGTGTCCACTTTATTTTAATCGTTTTGGTAGCACTGTGAATTATGAACCAAATGATATATTTTGACACATATATTAATTATCTGTTGCGTTAGTCTTTGCAAGTATTAAAATCTATCATTCAAGGTGTCTATCTATGCTTTGGCTTAGCCACTAAGATATTGACATATGTGATTTGATTTCATACCCCAAATTTATTTTAAATTTTGAATTATTCTGGGGATTTTACGTCCGCCCGAAGTCATTTATTAAAAATTTGGCGGATATTTGCCAAGTGTCTCTTGTCATTTGTTAGATTTTTGACAAGTGGAATCATCTGATTAAGATTTTTTTTACAGTATTTGTTTTCAAACTATTAATCGGACTTGAAAGGAAATCAATTTTAATTAGTTCTATGGAATTCACGTCTATGGGATAAATTGTGAGGAAAGTGGCCGGAAAGATGACACATGCCCCCTAAGTTTTTTCTATTGTCGCAGACATGATAAGTCATCTATTTTATTTAATTCTTGAGGCTTCACGTCTACCCAAGGATTTGTGGTATTTTAATGTGGTTTTTAAATTTTATTGTGTCACATTTTTCAAATGTTGTTTATGTCATGTATTTTAAATTGTCTTCGTTCCACATGTTTTCTAAGATTTTTTTCCATGGGTCTTCTTAGTTCCTTTGTCTTGGGGATTTGAAATTATATAAAGCTTAGATATTTTTATTTACGGTCTTCCACGACCTATATTTTTTTCTAATCTATTTGTGTGCATATAACAACTAAATTATCTAAAGCTTATTTTTTTACCTCTATTTGGATTTCTTGATTCATTTTTATCTATATTTGTCTCCATTGCCACCTGAGGATTTAAAATGGATAGTTATGATATTTTTTTATGGATAAGTCTAATTTATTGAATGGAACAAATTAGAACATTCAGAGTTTGATTGAAATCCTATTTTATGGCCAAGAAGCTATGAGATCTTGTGACTGGTATGGAAAAATGACCAACTGGTAGACAAAAAACCCCTAAAAATATTAACTCCTCTTAGAGATCACAAGAAGCTCTGTCCATCCTTTTGCAAAGCATAAAAGATGATTTTTGATGCATATAGGTCACATGGACTCTCTTGCTGATGCTTGGATGCAATTAGAGACTATGCATGAAGGAATTCATATGTCTAAGATAATTAAGCTAGTTTTAGAGTTGTTTATAACTCCTATGAAAGGGAATGAGAAAATAGTTAATTATTTAGCTAAAATTAAGAACATTAAAGCTGAATTAGAAGGCTACAACTGTGAATTATTTGAAGATAATCTTCTAAAATTCATTATTCAGATAAACATTCATGAAAATTTTAGAAATTATATTTCCATTATTAACTCTAAGTATCAGAATGAGAATGATCTACCTGATGCCGACACTCTCTCTTCTTTGTTAATTCAAGAAGATAGTGTATTGGAGAATTTTGATTCAAAAGAGATTTCTTCTCAAACATTTTTCTCTTAGATTCATAAGTCTTCTTATGATAAGAAAAATAGTAATCCTAATCAGAATTCTAATACCATATCAAGATTTAAATCCAATCCTAAGTCTAATTCTACTAAGAATAGTCATAACTTTAAAGTAAAATTCAATGGAACTTGCAAAAAGTGTGGAAAATTTGGTAATAAAGAGTCTGATTGTAGATTAAAAACAAACAAATCTATTAAGAATTCTAGAAATAGCAAAGATAATAGTCATAAGAAAGATCAAAATTAAAATCATACAAATAATGTTGAGCAATGTATTTCCCTATTTACTAACCTTTCAACTTCAAATGAAAATAAATGGATTGTTGATAGTGGTGCCTCTAGGAACATGAATTGCACTCATGATATCCTCTTAGATGTAGTTAAATTTGAGGAGAATATCTATCTAGGAGATAACACCATCATTAGATCTGAAGCTTGTAACAATGCCAAATTGTCAAATGAAATAATTAGGAATTTCTTGTATTTTCCTCAATTGAAAAATAATCTTCTGTCTTACTCTTAGGTAACTAAAAATTTGTAAAGTTGTTTTGTTGCAAGAATATGTGGTATGTAAGAGATAAGTGGTTTTGTTGCTAAACCATTTCAAAAAAATCACGATCCAAATTATTCTCAGTTATTAGAACTAATTCATAATGATGTAAGAGTTCTACTTGAAGTTCCTTTTCTTAGTGGTGCCTTATATGTTGTTTGCTTCATTGATGACTTCTCTAGAATGACTTGGTATTATTTCATTAAGAAGTCTTATGTCTTGTCTAAGTTTCATGAATTTATAGCTTTAGTTAAGAATGTTTCTAATCTAAAAATGAAAAGCATTAGGACTGATAATGGAGGTGAATACATCAGAATATTTTTTTATGAGCTATGTGTCATGTGGGATTCAAAGAGAGTTGACTGCTCCCTATTTCCCTTAACAAAATGGCATTATAGAAAGGAACAATAAGGTTGTCTTAGAAATGGCTAGGAATATGATCCATCCTTCTTATGTGCCTAAGTTTTTAAGGGTAGAGGCTTTGAACACCATTGTCTATATCCTTAATAGGTGCCTACTAAATCTCTTCATCAAGCTAATCCTCATGAAATTTGAAAAAAGCAAAAACTATATAGTTCTCACTTAAGAATATTTGGTAGTCCTACTTCTATCTTTATTCCAGAAGTTAATAGGAAGAATCTTGATCCAACCTCCTATTATTGTATTTTTGTTGGTTATGGTCGTAAAACTAAAGGACTAATAGTCTATGATCCTTTCAAGTATGACATAGTTAAAACTAAGAATGTGCATGTATTGGAAAAGATATTATGTGATGCTTATCATGATCCCTCCTCTATTTCTCTTGAGATAGAGCTTGATAATCCTTCTCCTAACATTATGGAAATAAAAGTTCAAGGGGTTCATTATCCTAATTGAGACATGATAGAGCTTGAGGGGGAGTCATCTCAAGCTATATCGCATCCTAACATTCCTAAATGGGATCAAAATATTGTTAAGGAGTATAATCATGTTAGTCTTAGAAAGGTAACTCATAGTCAACATAATTATCATGCCTTGATGACCCTCTATGAGGTTGAACCAAAATATTTTGAAGTATCCTGCCAAGATGATAGATGGATTCAGGATATGAAAGATGAATACAATTCTTTGATTAAAAATAATACTTGGAAACTAATCCCTCCTTATAAGCGAACCATTGTAGGATCTAGGTGGTTGTAAAAGATCAGGTATAACTCTATAGGATAAATTGAAAAATTCAAGGCAAGGATGTTTTCTCATAGTTTCACTCAAAAACCTGGTCTTGACTATGTTGATACTTTATCTCCTATACCTAAAATCAGCAATGTTAGAATTCTTATTGCATTGACTGCCCAATATGGTTTGGAGATTCACCAAATTAATGTTAAAATTACTTTTTTAAATAGTGACTTAAAATAAGAAATATACATCAGTCAACCTCAAGGGTTTGAAGAACATGATAAGGAACTTTATGTTTGTAAGCTCAAAAATTATTTGTATTATCTTAAACAAGCTCCTAGAGCTTGGTATGGTAAAATTAACAGTTTCTTTCAAGATCTTGGTTTCACTAAATGTTGTTCTGATAATGATTTATTTTTTAAGTTTGAAAAAAAATCATATTATCATTATTGTCTTATATGTAGATGATCATAAAATCATATTTTTCTAGTGAGCCAATTTTTTTGGATCCAATCACTAAGGCTAAGTCTATACTTACGCATGCCAGATTCTGTGTCAATATGGGTCAAGATGCAACTATGGAAAGTAGTATCAAATTAATGACCTCTGAGGGAGTCTAGGTGTAGAGATTTGACTATGATCTGTCTCTATTTACTTGCATAAAATGTAAGTTGGTGGGTCATGACCATAGAAATTGTCCTCTTTAGAAAAAAAAGATTGATCCGATTGTCAATCCTCAAAGGCTAACTAGTAAGGAGGCTAAGGAATGGAAGCTAGTTGAGAGGAATGGAAAAGTTGTAGAAGACAAGGAACATGTAGTTTCTCGAGAGGCTGCTAAAAGAAGAGGATCTTCTAGTACAACTTAACATACTTAGCAAGGATGGGGTTGGTCCTAGTTCTCAAGAGAAAGTTAGTGATAGCAAAGAGGTTAATGACAGTGAAGAGGTTATTAAAAGAACAAGTTTTGGAAGAGGTGGTTCTAGAAATAGAGGTCGGTGGGTAGTAAGTGCCTCAGAAGGTAATGATTTTTCTCTACAAGTTTCTTGTGGATTATCGTTGGATGAGGTATCATCTATTGGGTAGAGCTCCTTTGGTTAAAGACAAGAAGAATTTCATTTCCATGTCTAATGGTTTTGGGATCTTATCGGACAATGTTGTTGATACCTATGAGATGTTGGGTTCTCTGAAGACTTCAGTAAGTAAATCTAAACCAGTCACTCGTAGTAATTCTAGAGCTAATTTTGGTAAAGAATCCGCTCTTAAAAGAAGGAAAAGTAATAAGGAATTAAGGGAGACAAATTCCATGAGGGAAGTAAATGTTGGTATTCAAAGTACTCTAGGGAGTTTGTTTCCCCGAAATGAGAAATGTTAAATGATTTTCTCTCTTGGAACATTAGGGGATTGAACAATCCTAGTAAACATAGAATCACTAAGGATCTTAGATTTAAAAATAAACCAAATATTTTCATACTTCAAGAAACCAAAATGAGTATGGATAGATTTAAAGAAGTGGGTAAGTCTATTTGGAAAGAAAGTTATTGGGAGGGGTGTAGCTCATCAGGAACCTCGGGTGGCATTGTCACTCTGTGGGATCCTAGAATGGTGCAAGGCATTCTTATCATCTCGGTCCCGTGACATGTGGCCATGTGCTTCACGGAAATTATCTCTAAAAAAATCATGGTATGTCTCTAACATTTATGCTCTCAATCAAGTTAGTGAAAGAAGAAAGCTTTGGAGGGATCTCTCGAGCTTCAGACAACTATTTAAAAACAAAGATTGGATTATTGGAGGATATTTCAATTCCCCCCTTTCCCCTGGTGAAAAAGAGGGGGATTGACTTCATATTTGAGAGTATGGAGGATTTGACTGACTTCCTCAATAGTAATGGTCTGTTTAACTTAGATTTGGAGGGATCCAAATTTACTTGGGCAAATAGGAGAGTGGGATCTGAACTTATACAACTTAGACTTGACAGGTTTGCTGTGAGTCACCTCTGCATGATTAATTAGTTATATTCTCTTAAAACTCTTCCCAGAATCGGATCTAATCATAATCCCCTTCTTCTTGATATGGGGTTGACTCATTCTAAGAAAGCTAGACCTTTCAGATTTAAAAAGATGTGTTTAGATCATCCTGATCTATTCACCAGAATCCAAGAATGGTGGAATATTAAATTATTTGGGGTTACTAGTTTCAGACTGAGTTTCAAACTGAAGCATCTTAAAAGTAGCCTCAAAAGGTGGAGTAAGGAGACTTTTGGGAATATCTTCCAAGAAAAAAGTAGAATTGGTGAGGATTTAACGAATATTGAGGAACTTATGGAGAATGATGGCCTTAATCCTGTTCTCAAAAATCAAGAACAAAAATTCTTGATAAAGTACCATGAAATCTTGGCTAAAGAAGAGGTTTATTGGAGACCAAAGTCTAGGGTGAAGTGGCTTAAGGAGGGGGATAGGAATACAAAAAAAATCCATTTCTCTGCTACTTCTCGAGCCAATCTCCTTAAGATAAATGAAATTAAGAAGTGAGAATGGTGAGATTTTTTTGGAAAGCAAGGATATTAATCAAGCTATTATAAATTACTTTAATGATCTGTTTAAGCAAGGACATAAAGTGGAGGAGCAGGCTCAGAATAAAATCCTGGATCTCTTCCAGAATGTGATCACTCTCAATGAAAATTGGGATCTCTTAAAGATCCCTACGGAGGAGGAAATCCATTTCGCAGTCTTTGATATGGAACCTGATAAATCCCCGGGCCCGTATGGTTTTTCAGCTTTCTTCTATCAGAAATTTTGGGAGGTGATA
The DNA here is from genome assembly GCA_019776745.2 of Taxus chinensis. Taxonomy (NCBI): domain Eukaryota; kingdom Viridiplantae; phylum Streptophyta; class Pinopsida; order Cupressales; family Taxaceae; genus Taxus; species Taxus chinensis. The sequence goes on from CM034151.1 coordinate 556,273,557, forward strand.
AAGAAAGAAGTTATTGAAATGCTCCAAGATTTCTTCAATAATGGTAAGCTTCTGAGAAAAATGAATAATACTATCCTTGGTCCTTGTGCCGAAAATTGCTAGAGCTAAAAAGTGAAGGATTTTAGACCAATAAGCCTTTGTAATACCAGTTATAAAATACTCACTAAATCATAGCTAGCAGGATTAGAATGGTTCTCTCTAATTTCATCTCCAGGAACCAGGGGATTTTTTCCCATGTAGGAAAATCACTGATAGTATTATTGTGATTCCAGAAGCCATTCATTCCATTGAAAACTTTGTTAGATCGGCTATGTTCCTTAAGTTGGATATGCATAAGGCTTATGATAGGATTACTTGGTGTTTCCTTCGGGTCATTCGGGTTAAGGTTTGGCTTTGATATCACTCTGGTAAATATGATAATGACATGCATCTCCACTACTAGCTATTCGGTCCCAGTGAATGGTAATCCGGAAGGTTTTTTTCAAAGCAGGTAGAGGTTTGAGACAAGGTGATCCTCTTTCGCCTTTCCTCTATGTTATTATGGCTAAATCTTTAAGTAGAATTTTTAATCATGCCATGTTTTCTAAAATCATCCTAGGTATTAAAATCTCCAATGGTCTCCCCTCTATTTGTCTTAATTAGTTTTTGGATGATAATTTTGTGATGGGTAAGGCCTCTGTCCAAAAAGCCTCCAATTTTAAGGTTGTTCTTAATGATTATGAATTGGTCTTGGGTCAGATGGTAAACTTACATAAAAGTGTTGTTTATTTCATTAATGTGAAGCATCAAGTCCAAGTAAGATTAGCTCGTATCCTGGGAAGTAGGATTAAGAATTTCCCAGATTCTTATTTAGGTATGCCCTTAATCCATAAGAGGCCTGACATTTCTATATGGAATGCTCTGCTGGAAAGAGTTAATAGCAAACTCTCGTCTTGGAAAGGTCTTCTGCTCTCACAAGCTGGAAAGATTCAATTACTTCAAATATCCCTTCAAGGCATCCCTATATATGTAATGTCCCTTTTCAAGCTTCCGGCTAAAATTATTGGGTCCTTGGAGAAAATCTAGAAGATATTTCTTTGGGCAGGTGCTTTGGAAAAGTTTAAATTCCCTCTTGTGGCTTGGGAAAAAAGTCATTAAACCAAAGTTGTGTGGGGGCCTGGGGTTGAAAAAATATCTCTCTCATGAAAGAGGCTTTAGTCGCTAAAGCTGGTTAGAGGATTTCTAGAGAGGAAGGTCTATGGGTGGAGATTATAAAAAAGAAATATTTGCGGAATATTGGTAGAATGGAGTCCTTTTTCAATCAAGATAATCTCCCTAGAGGGTCTCTTTTTTGGAATCTCTTTTATGGATTCTAAAGATATTTTAACTAAGGGTTCTATGTGGGAGATAGGTAAGGGAAATAAAATAAGTTTCTGGTATGATAGCTGGATTGAGGATTTTCCCTTAGCTAATCAGGAAATCTGGAAGAGGGTGGCACAGTTCTATGAGGAAAAAGGTAAATTCTAGATAATGGATTTCTGGATTCTGGAGGAAATTGTCAGGTGGGAAAAAATTGTTCCTCCTCCAGAGTTTGATGGAGATACTCAACCTTTTCATGACCTTAACAATCAACTAAGGGATTTTCATATACCTATTTTTCAAAAAAATGAGGACTCTTTAAATGGAAAGAGGAAGATTCAGGGAATTTTTTAGTGAAAACTACTTACATGTTACATTTTAAGGTTGAGGTTCAAAAAGATTATCGAGGTAAGCTATGGATGAAGGATCTAATTCCTAAGATTAATATCTTTTACTGGGTTGGCTTGTCCAAAATAAAATTCTAACTGTGGACAATCTCATAAAATAGGGGATGAAGCTCCCAAAATAAATGTTCCATGTGCCAGAATGCAGAGGAAAATGTCAATCATCTTTTTCTCCATTGTCCCTTTTCCCAAGGTGTTTTCACTTCCATCCTAGATCTTTTCAATATCCAATGGGTTTTACCTTTGAATATTGAGGACTATTGTATGCAATGGGAGAGTCCTTTTAGTTTTTCACATCCTTTTCTGGGACTGGAATATTTCCCTTCCACACCTCTTTTGGGGTTTATGGAAGGCCATGAATGATAGTATTTTTAGGAACCAGAAAGCTCTTTTAGTGAGTCCAAAAAGAAATATCATGGTGGCCATTAAGGAAAATATCAAGCTTTTCAAAGGTAAAGTTAAGAAATCATGCCCAAAATGGGAGCAGAAAGTTCTTGATAAGTTCGCCATTAGTCCGGTCAAATTTCACAGCTCTGGTAAGACTATTTTTTGGGTCAATCCTATGGATAATGTGGTTAAGATTAATTTTGATGGGTGGTGTCAAAAGCAAATCCTGGTCAAGCTGGGGGAGGTGGTATTTTAAGAATATAGTGATGGTGAGTGGTTATTTTCTTATGCGAGGCCTTTAAGTAGGCAAACAAACAATATAGCGGAAGCTAGAGCTCTTCTATGGGGGGTCTTGTTGGCCAAGGAAAAAGGTTTCAAAGACATACAAATCGAGGGTGACTCTTTAATCATTATTAATGTTCTTAATAATAAGGGAACCATAAATTGGCCCTTAAGAAATGTACCCTCTAATGATATTAAGGAAACATTAAAGGATGTTTTGAAAAGGTGTCCTTTAATCATACTTTGCAGTAAGGGAACAAGTGTGCGGATAAGATGACTAACGTTGGTGTTCATAGTCATGATTACAAGATCTGGTGTAAAGGAGAGAATTTTCCCCCAAACATTAATGAATTCAATTATTAGAGATATAGGGCGCTAAGTTTGATGATGCTGGCACATGTGGTCACAGGTACTTCAGGTAGTATGACATAGTTTATATAAAAACAAGATCTTTTTCTCAGATTCTTGGAGGTGTGAAAGGTCTTCTGGTTTTGAAAAGGGTCTACAACCAAGGGAAGATTGGGATTGTAAAGATGGGTGGGGATAGGATCTAGGGTTGAACTGGCTAGTTAGAATATCGAAGTGTTTAATCAGTACTTATGGAACAAGCTCAAGACTGGTGGTTTTAGTAATTTCATTGCAAAATTACACGGGCATGACCCTTCTTTGTCAAAGGATATTAGTAAAGCTTTGAAAGAGGGGAAGTTCGTAAGGTCTGGGGTATGGAAATTGAGGTATCTGAGAATAGCATTTCTCGGGCCATAGAGATGAAGATGGATGGGCTCAAAAAATCTTTAAGAACAAGAACTCGTGCAGAGATCTTGAGATTGAGAAGTTTTTTGTGGGAAATGAGAGATGCTCTTTCTTTACTAATGGTATATGCTAGGTTATGTATCCCTGGGAATATGGAGAGATGTATGTCTTCAAATCATGAAGTACATCACATATGGAAGGAAAATACTAGAAAATCTACACACACCATATGACTCTCTCTGAATATGTTTCGTCATAAGGTCATGGTGAGAATTCCTTTCTTCCTATTTATGTCAATGACTACTTATCTGATGGCATTCTAATAGGAGAAGGTGGAGATTCCTCTACATGAAGGGCTTATCCTCCTAATGTTTGAAAATGGGAAACCTATTATAAACTCATCCCTAAAAGATAAGGTGGAGGAGGATGATCTTACTCTTGCGGAATGCCTTACTAAGATGAAGGTTGGAAAATGTAAAAATATGGTGGAGGATTATGATAAGGAGAAGAGTGAGGAAAGTCATGGTGAAGCAAGCACCTCGCGAAAGAGGGGTTGTGATGGAAATTTTTTAGGGCTTCGAGGAGTGGAGAAAAAAGGTGCAATATTTAGAGGGGGTGATTTTGGTGATGGAGGAAACCAATGTTGGTAAAAGGGAAACCATTTTAGATGTCATTAATGTTTATAAGAAAATTGTCTCAGCCTCAGGTGAAGTCCAAACATAAGTTTTTGGAGTTGGAGCTTTAGGTCAAAGAGCTGAGTGATAGGATGGAAGGGATTGAGGAAGGCACTAAAAAGAGGAAGTTTTAATTTGCATATTAATAGTTATGAGGATGAGATGGAGGAAGATATGAATGACAAGGGTACTTAGGGTTATGTGAACAAAGAAAGTATTGTTGGAAATAGTGAAGTTTTTTCCTAGAAATTAGTTGGGTTATTTCAAAATTGTTGGAAGATTTTTGGCGAACTTCTGCAGACAAATGTCTTAGGTTTGGTTTCTTTTCTCTGTTTTTATCTCTATATTTTTTTGGTTAAAGTCATGTTTCTTCTTTGTATGAGTTAAGCATGTTTAAATCCTTTCGAGGACTTTTCTATTTCTTTCTTGCTCATTAATTCTGGTTCCTCTTTTTGTAAGGCCCCTAGGAGTCGAACCCTAATTTTACCTTCTCTAATAAAAAAATATGTAGATGATCTTTTGATTACTATAAATGATAGAAATTTAATTTTAGAATCAAAGAAAGGTTAAAACAACATGTTTTGAAATGACTAATTTAGGTTTTCTAAATCATTTTCTTAACATGGTCATATTTCAAGATCATAAGTCTATTATTGCATCTCAATCTCAGTATGCTGTGAATTTTCTTAGAAGATTTAACATGATTGATTGTAAGCCTAATTTCATTCCTATTGAAGTTGGTTTCAAGTTATATCCTAAACCAACATGTGTTAAATTTTATCATACTCTATATAGACAGCTAGCTGGTAGTCTAATTTAATTGATTATTACTAGACCTGATATTTCTTATGAAGTATGAGTAATTTCAAAATTTATGCAAGAGCCTTATGAGGATCATTGTAAAATGGATTTTTTTTAAATATATTAAAGGAACCATCAATTATTGTGTTGTTTTATTCTTCTTGTAATGATGCATGACTATTTTTCTATTGTGATTCTAATCATGCTAGTGATGTTATAGATAATCTACTTTTGGATATGTTTTTAAGCTGGGTGCAGGGGCCGTCACTTTGAGTAGTAAGAAACAACCAACAATTTTTATCTCATCTAGTGAAGCAGAGTATAGAAGTATTATGGAAGCTATAAAGGAAGTTGTGTGGCTGAAAATATTGTTGGATCAACTGCACACGAGTGTCAAATGGAGTACTACTCTTCTAGGTCGACATCCAAAGTTACATTTATCTTACAAAGAATCCAGTTCAACATCAAAGGACCAAAAATATTGAAGTTAGTAAGCACTTTATTAGAGATAAGTTCCTGAATGATGATATTGATCTCAAGTTTTATCACCAAATGTTTGAGAGATGAACATGGTATAAAAGAGACTCAAAATAGAAATAATTGTAGTGAGCTTGGGAGGAGTAAATGGAAAATTGTTGAAGATAATGAAGTGTGCCTAAGTGGAGATAGTTCCAATTTGAGAATGAAGATGAAATGAAAAAGGATGTGTGTATGGAGTTATGTGTATTGTGTGAAATAATGCATGAGTGAGGAGAGACAAAAAACTGTTGTGAAAAGAAGAGAGGAACAAAATGGAGATAAAGAACCAATTTTAGGATGATGTGGATAGAGGATACACAAGAGAGGAGAAATAGTAAACTCAAGATGAATAGAATGGTAAATTTTTAAAGAGGAAGGAAGAGTGAGTGAGTAAGATTTATGAAGAAAAGATGAGATCATTAAGATCGGATGGGTATATGGGATTGCATAAATAAGAGCGAGTGAAGCAAGTGGAACATGTGTATGGAGCGGAACTATATAGACATATCAAAGAAGAGGTCATAAGGACAAAACAATAATAAAGAGAGATAATTCAAAATGAAACCAAAAATAATACGAGGAGAGATATTTCTAGAATAGCATTGAAGAGTAAGAACTGAAATATGAAGTAATTTAATCAAAACAATGTCCATGATGGAAGAATGAATTGATTTCCATCATCATGTTGAAGAAGAAACTATAGAAGGTGGAATTGTGTATTGTTTTGATCAATTCCTCACACAATTTGGGATTAGTATTTATAGTGAGTTGTTGCTCATGGATTGGATGAGTTGGTGCTTGGCATTGGGGATTAGTGTCTCTAGTGAGTTAGTGCTCACAAATTCGCTGATTTGGTGCTCGACCTTAGGGATTGGTGTCTCTAGTGATTTGGTGCTCACGAAATGGATAAGATGGTGGTTCAACATTAGGGATTGGTTTGTCTAGTAGGTTGGGGCCTACAAATTCATATTGGATATATTTAGGACTATATTTTGGATAGTAGATTCAAGTATTATTTTATTTTTGGTTTTCTCTCGAAAGGGTTTCCATATAAATCACGTTTTTCATAATTTTTTGATCTTGTATGATTGTTTTTGTTATGGATGTTAAATTTTTATATACGTAGATGATTATATAATAATGATTCAACCCATATCAATATTAGTTTGTGATATTTATAATACATGATAGGAAATATTATGTTTGATTCAATGAGTTTTGATAACTCATTCCCCATGTTGGGTTTAATCATAAGATTCACAAGTATCTATTTTTACCTAGTTGGCTTAGCTGTAAGATCAAGATCAATAACATGTTGCACAATGTTGTGGTTAAATCCCTTGACATCCTCAAAAAATCCGATGAGAATACATCATGATAGTTCTAACACAAGGAAACCAATTTTTTTCTTCTTCAGCACTACACACCTTTCAAAAGAAAATCTCTTTTCTTTGTATAATCTTGCAGTCATCTTGACCCATGGAAATGATTCTATTTTTCTATTTGATCTCATCATTATAATTTAAAAATTCCTTTAAGATTAAATAATCCTTTGGGAATATTGTTTGTCCGCAGTTGAATAATATGGTCAACATAGTTGTATTACAAGGCATGTTACAAATTTGAAGAGAATTCTACCTCCTTTTGAATGAATTGAAAATTTTTCTCATTATTCACAAAAATTTCTGGTTGACATCATTATTTGGAATGGATGGTCTTAAAACCATCTTCACATGATAATTTTCTTGGATAAAATCATCCACAGGAGAAACCTAAGAACTAATGGTTTCTATTTCATCCACCTCCTTATTCTGAATTCGCAACACTGCCTAATGTTTGGTGGATTTAAAAATATCAAGGGGATACCGTACTTGGTGCCTATAAGATCTAAAAAAAAAAATTCTTAACAACACACTAACCTCTATCTTCATGAATGACCATTTTTTCGTGTCCCCAAAAACTTATAATGATTTTATTTATTTATTTTTTGCAATCAACAGACCATGGAACAACACATCATATTCCAATAAATTGTTAGAGCATGTGAATTATAGCCTATAAGAAAAGAGTACTTTTTTTACTCGTTGGGGAGACAAGAAATGCACCCACCCCAACCCAATTTCTTCTTTTGGAACTATCAAACTACAACTTCCATAGTACAAAAACATCATTATCTTCTTGCTTATGTGGCACGGGGATAATAGAGTTCCCCTCATGGATGCAATAAATTCCTAGACCAGATCTATATCTATATCACAGGGATCAAATTCATAATTTTATTAGGCCCATTCATCCAACATGAGATTAGGAATGGAAACTGATGAATGCACTGAGTTAGTTGATTCAAGGTCATAACTTGTTTCTTCTTAGATCATGCAATTGACATTGACAAGAATAGGATCACAAAATTACACATGATAAGTAGAAATAGGATAAAAATTAATTGTAAACGTAGTTCCATACCTTGTCCTCAATAGCATAGGATACAAATTTGAGGAAATATATTTGAACACATTTGTTTTGAAATATCAAGAGAGGAAAAGAGAAAATATTGGTGGCAAGTCAATCATAAAAAAGTCCTGTTATATGGTCAGTTGTGGGAAAACATGCAAGGTTAATTCAAGATCTTTAACTATGCCCAAAATTTACATTGTTGATCCATCAAGTTTTAAAACACCCTTAAAAGTTAGATTGTACTCAATTCCCAAGATGTATGTTATTTTATTTGGCATGAATGAGGTACTATCACTGAAGTCTATCATGCACAATTGTGAAAAAAATTCTTTCTAACTATGAGATACATGTAGAAAGGAGGAGGCTTGATATTTTCACTTAATTGTTCACCCTTTGGTTGATAAATGTTGACCACAACATTAACTTTGTGCATGGAGGGTTCAAGAGCTGGAAACTACTTTAAGTATTCTTACAATAAACCCATTTGTAATGGGATAGACATGGCATCCCACATTGTGACATTAAGATTAGTCCTTTTCATTTGTTCCATAATGCTGAGAGGAATACCCTTAATTTTTTGCAATGAAGGAGAGATATGTTCTTTATTCCTCTTGTCGGAGCCCATAACTATCATGTATAATTTTATGCACCTCTTCGATGTTTAATTTATTATTAGTTTAGCCTTGGCTCATATTTTTTTATCGTCCCCAACTTATGTGAGTCTATTTTAGTCACTTCTTGAGCTTCACGAAATCATTATTACTATTCCTTGATCCTACAAGTCTTTGTCTATACTTTACCCTAACATTTTGATTCGTTCTTACCAGGGTTGCATATTTAATAGAGTTAAGGAGATACAAATGTATTTCATAAGGATATAAGAGTTTATAAGCATTCACAATATTTTCATGTGTAATTTATGAGGTTCAAATTCATCTTTCAAGATCGAGAAATCGAATATTCTAAGTATTTAGGTAATTGGACTTTAATTAAAAATTTACACTTTTTACAATATTGCAAAAATGTAAATATGATCCTGATATCTGAAGGAATATTCTCCCAACATTCCTTTCTCTATTTAACATTTAAAAAATATTCAAAGGGGTACAAGATGCAGTTTTTTGTTTCATCCTTGAAGCCCGATGGAAGGGGACAGATCGAAACTCCAGGGAAAGAAAATAACTTTACACTTATGCATCTTTGCATTGCATGAAAAGTGGAAAATGTAAATGATTTTTCCAAACCTGTAAGATAAGAACATGTGGAAATATCCTGGTGATTTAAGGCACAAGTGCACTCAAACATTTATGTCATTGTACCCATGTAAGATGTAGGTTTGACCTCGAGGTTAAGTGAAGTAATCTCATAAAAGGGGGCACGTGGAAATATAAGGAGAATTCCTGAAGGATTTGTAAATTACATTTTTCATGATTATATCTCTATTTACATACAAAATTCTTTCATGTTTTCAAATCCCACAAGGAAGGGACACATAGTACCTTAACAATGGGAATAAGGTACCAAATGTAAAAAAATATCAAGAAGGGGAGGAAGTGATAAGAATCCCTTCATGCCATTAATGTAAGGGTGTAGTGGCGATATATAAACAAGAATAAATTGAGTATTAAAATTTTACATTCAAATTGAAGGTTGTGGAAGTATTCAGAGAAACCTAAGTAAATTCTAGAGCCGAATAGGATTGTGATAAAACTAGGAAAAATGCGAGTTGATTCTTCTCTCTCATATTGGTTTACAAAATTGTACAAGTCGGTAAGTTTCCTAGCCTAGTATTTTCTTAGATTATTTATTGGAATCTTAAGGGATGTAGTTGTGTGAGGGTTGGATTCTATTTGAATTTATAGGATTTTTTATTCCTTTTGGGTAGTCAATTCAAGGTCTAAAGATGAAGACATTACCAAGTTATCCCCAGAATACTTCAAACCTAACTAACCCTTTGATAAAACAACTAATAAATTTTTTCTTGAAGCTGATTTGATTGATTTTAATGAAATACTGAAGGCCCCTGATAAAAGTGAAATGATGAAAAAAATTGATAGCAGCAGGATAAAATTTAATGCTTCTTTTCCTCCTTCCACTCTTTTCCCTAAACTTGTGTGGACATGTGCACAAAATTATAACCCTATGACTAGGGAAGTGAGGGATGGAGGCGGTGCCCTATTGTTATCTTTAGCTGCAGATTCAATTGATAGAATGTTGGGTATCCCAGATGTGAGCCTAGTTTCAAATGTAAGTGTTGAAAAGGGAAAATATTATTGGAATTATAACTCTATGATTGAATAATTTTATGAACAAACAATGGCTTATAAAAATAAGGGCCTCTTCTTCTAAAGTTTCAAAGAAATTGAGTAGGGAAGATTTCATCGAAGAAGTTGAGGATTATATAGTAATACTAAATAAGGTGGTGGGAAATGAATCTTATTACTTATTTCATAACTTGAAGTATTTATTTATTTTTATTATTTTTTCAAAAAAATCCTCCCATTCATTAAGGAGAGTTAAAAATCAATTCTATTCATGAGAAGCTGATAGGAGTGGCTATCATTTCCAGAGGGGAATTTACTAGCTCTCTTGAATTCTATATGACTTATTACTTGGTTTATAACATTGCAATTTGTATAATTTTCCCAAGTCTCAGACAAGAAAATGAATCCAATGCTATTCAAATTATATGATCTGTAACCACAACTGAATTTCGTCAAGTATGGGGCTCAATTTAGAATGGTACTTGATAATTTTTTTCCCCTATCATATTCTTGTTTTCCCTTAATTGGAAGTATACAAGAATGTCTCTAGAAGTGATAAGGGTTATTAATGAATGGGGTTGTTATTGCATATAATTCCCTACTTTATCCTATATCAGAGTGAGTGGGTTTATAGATTCTCTTTTTATGTTGCCTAGTCATATGGATGATAGGTGGGTCCTATTAGAGTTGGTCAAGAAGTTTGTTTATGTGCATAGGATCTTGGCCGTGAAACAGAAAACCAACTTATTAGAGTCAAGTTTCCAACACTTAACAAGGTTGGTTTCATTGGAAATTTACCTAGAAAAATGTCTAGGTCCTCATCCAAAGTCCACACAACCTACTGAGTTCCTCCTTTGTTTCACTTGTTAAGATGTGGTTAGCATACTTAACCATTATATCATGAATGTAATAATAATAGAGTATAGCATAGATAACACATTTAGTAAGGTAACTAACCAATTTAGAAAATTAATAGTTGAAATTGGATCTCCATTACATCACTTTAATCATTAATCACCATAAAAATCCATACACTTTTGTCCATCATAAGCTTAATCCATTCCATTAAACACACTCAATGATTACATCCATAAGATGATTACATCCATGCACACATACATAAGAATCACACACATAACACACTTGTTTTTGTATAACATTGAGTGTAACACCTATTTATATATGGTGGGGACTTGCACTTCACTGCTTACATGCATTAATCCTAAGAATAAATGTTCTAAATAGAATCTACATTCTCTTCTTAGACTCTAGATTGAGCTATAAATAAGTTGGCCTCATCCATACTTTAATCCTATAATTATATGTCTTATTTGCATGTGATTTACCTTATGTCGGTGCTTTATCTGTTTATTGTCTATTTATGGACCTTTATTGTATGCTACACCATATGTGCATTTTCCTATTTTGATCCTTAGCTCTGAAATTGGCTAACTCCTGGAACCCTTATGTATGTGTAGACATTTTCGTGTTGACCTCCTTCTTTGCATTGCGTGCAACTTTGTGCATTGACCCACATTTTCTCTTTATTACCTACATGTTCCATCCTTCACGTGGTCTTCATCCTCCGTGCATGGCTAATACTTAGCCATTTCTACTACCCAACATTACCCCATGCTAGGAGTATTTTCCATCCTCGGAAAAATCATGAATTAAAGAATAACTGAAAGAATCCTTGAAGAATAAAGAATATGGGTAATTACCCATCTAAAACAATAACAAATAATTTTTGGAAGCATTCAAATTCAGTCCTTAAATGGTGGGAGTTTTTCTAGAAACTCTCTTCTTATCATATTTTATAACTATTTATAGCCTTTGAGCTCTTTGACAACCTTGTCTGGCCGTTGATTTTACAATATTTGGTACTTTCTCGATAGTTATCTCATCTACCTTCTCCTTCAAATTTTTGGCCATCACATCATAGTCTGAGAAAATACCCTCTAGGGTATCCATCTTGTGTATTACCAGGGGTGTTATCTCCTTAATCCTTTCCTAAAATGTTTCCTTAAGGGATTTTATAAGTTATCTCTTCTACGTAACCTCTTTCATAACATTTTCACACTCGGCTTTTTTGGACTTTCAGTATGGCTGGTATCTTCTTCAAATATGCTTCTTCATTTGAGGTGTATGTGATAATTATCAAAATCTTGACAGTTGTCAAAAACTTTCTTAGATCTCCACGTGGACTCCTTGACTTCCATGACCAACACCTCATATTCTTCAATCCACTTCTCAACCTTTTCTTTATTCTTCTTCTTTATCTTGACCATTTCTTTTGTTGATGGCCCCAACCCAATCTTTACCTTCAACAACAACATTAAAATTGTATCTTCTAGATACTCTATTTATGTGTCATACTCTGGTTAGGCCTACTTTACCAAGTCCAGGAACATGCACGTAATGCTAGTAACTATATTTTTTGCCTTAGTATATGCATTGACCATTATCTTATTTTCTCCATCCAGTTACTCTACAAGTTGCTGATTCCTCCAACATTTGAGTTATATATCATGTTGCATCCTTTTCACTATGGTGCCTTTGTCAATATTTTTACTTCTAAACATGGCAGCCATCTTGTTAAGCATGTTGTAGGATTGTTCATCTGATAGATTTGTGTATTCAATCATAGACAACACCTTTCCTAGATCCTTCTTTAGCTTCATCTCCTTCAAGACACATTTATGATATCGGTATCATGGGATTGCATTCTATGATTGTAATCTTTGATTTTACACTTTTTCAAATGTGAGGCCCATGGTGTTACAACAATAACCTCTTATAGTTATAACATTTCAAAAAAAAATCATCTGCAGAGCCGTTGATATTTTTATTGTTCTTTATTGACCTTTTTGGTGCCATTATCATTCTCTAATTACTCAAACACTTAAATCAATGAAATAAATGCCCTAGGTGTTGAAACAAACCACTTAATTGTTCAATGTGTGCCTTAAACATGAAATAACCAAGTACTTTCTCACTTCCTTTCTAACATCCACTTCAACTTTGTGCCCCAGTTGCACCTTGCGAGTCACCTCTTTCCCTAATTTTCTTTCCATCTTCTAACACTAGCTTTCTCTTTCTTCCACACCCTTCATTTCCTAGCTTCCACTTCTATTAAAGGATATCTCTAAGTTTGAGGTTGTGTGATCATTTCTCCTATCTCTACTTCACTTTTCTTTGGTTCGCCTTAGTTTGAAGCTTTCCTGGTTTGCTTTCACACTTTGCACTTACCGCAGTTTAGCCCTCTGTCACACAAGTAGTCAATTAACAAAGTAGGAATGACTTTGTTCACACCCTATTTATAGATTTTCTCATTTCCATATGCATTAATTGTAATCCACCTGCTACTATTTTTAGCTTTTAAAGAACTTTTCTACTTTTCGTACACTTTTTATTTTTCTTTCTTTTGCGCGTGGGAGTCTAATACCTTCTGGTGTACTAATACTTCCCAGGTTGCATAACCACTTATGCACACCTTCATGTACCCCAAACATTCTTCCTTCACAACAATTTCTAAGTATTCTAACTTTTTGTTGTCTTCATCACATTACCTTGTGCAACTCTTTCTTCACGTGGTTTCAATTCTAATGACTTAAATCACACCTCACACTGTATCTAGTTATTAACAATGCTTCCTTCTATGCACCAAGATATTTTTCCATCATGCACCATTATCTCACTCTGTCGTGCACTCATTCACCAACCTCCTACCAAGCATGTGTCACATACCTACATCATCTTCACCCCACACTAAAATCATGTGTGGTCCTCTGCATATCATTCTAACATAAATTAATTAGCTCCTATGCATGAACATGATTATTACAAAAAAACAAAAAAAAAAAAAACAAAAAGGGAAATTTAATATATGTGGCAAAGCTGCCTTATTACAAACACAAAAGAATCCTATTTAGAGTAGGGCGTCAACCTACTCTCATTGAAGTAACCAGACTACATAGTGCCATTGAGCACATGCAACCGACATGCTCCTGATTCCAATATCTTGGTTACTTTTAATGGTCCCAACCAATGTACTTTTATCTTCCTAAGATGGTGCAAAAACTTCAAATCATATGAAATAACTATCTTCCCCATAGCAAAATACTTATTCTTAATATGCCTATCATGCTAAGACTTTTGTATAGTTTTATCTATCTTCAAACTCCATCACACAAGTGCACACCATTCATCTAACTACATCATCTTATCAATATGCTCTCTACTAATTTTTCATCATCCAATCCTCCTACATGTGTAATATTTAGGGAGGATAATATGAATTCCATGGGAAAAACTATCTCTATGCCAAACACCAATTAAAAAGGTGTGGCCTCAATAATTTTATGTAGTTTTATATGCCCATAACACAATTGATACCTTATCGTCACAATATTTCCTACCTGTATCATAGATCTTTGTCAATATTTTTATCAGAATCTTATTGAAATATTTTGCAGTACCATTGGCTTATGGGTGGTAGGGGTAATATTGTGTCAAGCTACTATAAACTCTACTAGTAATATTTTGATTGTCTTATTGAGAAAATGAGTTTCGTTGTCACTAGTAAGGATCAATGGACAACCATACCTACTAATGATGTTTTACCATAGAAAAATCATTATTGTAACTGTAATGCAATCCTGTGTAGGTGTAACTTCTGCCCATCTTTTCAAGTAATCTATGCATGCAATGATGTAACATACACCTATCCTCCACACAACTAGTGCTATTGGGACAATAAAGTCAATTTATCAATTCTCAAATGGTATGTGCTCACTATAGGTTGTTGTAGAATTTAATATTGGTTTCTCAGCTTTCATGACTTGGTATTCTTATAAAGTGTCTCCCATCATAATCCAATAAGTAATATCTTGTGTGCTATTTCTTCTCCTACATAATGACCTCCTCTAATTCCTCCATGCATTTAATCAATTATGGATTCACACTTATGCTCCATCACAAACCTGTGAAATACTTCATCTCTACCCATATTGTAAAAAAAATTCTCCAAGTAGATGGTAGGGTGTTCCACAAATTGCTATCTGCTATTTTTTTGAGGGTCCTCATACCTTCAGGCGTAACTCCTGTGTGCAAGAATACTATAATATATTCTAGGTCATCTGATGCATGGTGTTGTATGAACATCTAAGCATTTGACATAGTGTCTTCTATCCTTTGCACATCCTCACTAGAGATAATATTTGACAAATGATCAGGTCCCAAATTTCTCTTGTTGGGATTTACTATAACTAAAAAATCAAACTCTTTAAACAAAAAGATCCAAAAAAATACACCCTTTTAAAACTATCTTGTTAACTATATATTTAAGTTCCATGTGATTATTATAGAAAATAAATGGCATCACGAGAAAATACTATATAAAATTGTGAAGCGCATATACCATTGACAATGCTTCACACTCTGTAGTTGTATAATTTTACCTAGTAGAACTCAGCTTCCTCTTTGTAAAATAAATAGGATGATCGACATTAATTTCCCTTGGTTATGTTAATACTACTCCAATTTCTGTACCAAAGGCATCCACATGAACATGGAATGGTTTATTCCAAGAAGTAAATTGTAATATGTAAGCAGTGGTTAGCTTCTCCTTTAAAGTCTCAAATTTTAGTTGTTATGCGTCACCTAAATAGAATTATTTTCTTTCCCTTTAACAATTCCTCAATTGGCATGGCAATATTTACATATCCCTTGATAAATTTTTGGCAATAGCCATTATGTCCAAGGAATCCATGCACTTCTTTCTAATTATTTGTCTCCTCTAACTGCAAGATGACTACGATCTTGGTTGGGTCTACCAAAAATCATTTCTTACATATGACGTGTCTAATAAAATTACCAAATGGTGTCATGAAGATACACTTCTTAATATTCAAGGATATATTAAGATTCCTGCATCAGTCAAACATCAACCTCAAGCAGTCACAATGGTCTTTAACCAAATTATACACTCTCTAATCATGCAATTAAACTTGAAGAAATTTATGAATGAATTATTAAAATGCCTTCTCAATAATGTGCAAGAACATTGTTGGATAATTCTTTAGTCCAAAGGTCATAACTGTATAAGAAAAGAATCCCTACTCAATTGTAAAATTGGTCTTTTCCTTATCTTTGCATGTGACCTTACATGATGATAACCTGAACATACATTTATAAATGAATATATTTCACACTCTGCAACACCTTCTAAGATCTCGTCGGTGAATGGTGTGGTAAAATGATTAACTACACATGAAGCATTCATGACTCTATAGTCAACAAAAATTCTTATCTTTTCATCCTTTTTAATGTTCATAACCATTAGGATTATCCATTCCAACTCTTCAATGGGATCAATAATTTCTGACTTGAGAATTTTATCAATTTCATCTTTTACCTTGTTGTAGATTAAGATTCATTCGGTAAGTCCTCTTACAAATATTTTATGTGCCCTCTTTGAGCTTTATTTTCACTTCTCCAGATGATGGATGCACACCCTTTAATTCATGGTATCCCCTAGGAAATAAATCTTGAATTTCATGTAGTAGATCAATGTTTTTTGCTACCTTTGGTTCAGACCAATAATCACCAATTATAGCCTCATTTGGTGCATATTTAGTTCCAATGTTTAGTTTCTTAGTCTTCAATGATACATGGTAGGCTCACGATTTCTCATCTTGTTGAGTCTAGTACATCACACACACCTTCTATATGCTTAATATCTAGATCCTCTACTTCTTCATCATCTATGAGGTAGACAAGATTTCCTTTTTCTTTTTCTTTCCAAGTGTGCCCCAATAATGTCTCCTCTGATTCCATCATATCATCATGCACTTCACTATTAACCTCACCAAGAAATCGAGTCACTAGTTCCTCAACCTTCACGTTATCCCCTAATGTGTTGCACTTCATAATATTTAGAGCTTTATGAAATGATGGTTTAGTAGAAAAGTAATCAAAAGTATGGGTGATACCTGAAGTAAACTCATGCCAATTCATTGTCTCCTGATTCATCTCAGTATGTACATACCAGGAACATGTACAACCGTAAAATGTAGAATAGAAATTATGTAACCATAGGGATAGTGGTAGAGCATCTTGCCATTTCATCCAATTCCTCTTACAATTATGAACATGTGCCATGGAATAATTCTTTCCATCATAATCCTATACAAATTAATTCTTAGGCATCTATTTCCCTTGTTTGGTGCATTCAACCTTAATCATGGCTGATCCCTTATCCTTATTGTTATTCTTGCATATGTTGTCATAAAAATAGGGACAATCCTTAACCTTATGTGCCTTACCACAATACTTGCAATTATGATTCTATGGGAACTCCTACTAATAGTGATCACACGACCCATAAGTGTAACATGTTCCTCATGTAATCATTCCTCAGAAAACATGGCCTCTACCTTGGTATCCACCTCCAAAACCTCCATTTCCATTGTTACGCCCTGCATTATTATATCCTTTTTGTGCCTGCAAGCTACTCTCTACACTATTTTGACACAACCTTATTTCACAGAACTCATGAATTTGATAATTCAAATGATAATTGGCTATGTCATGAGTATTCCCATCATAAATTTTCTAATACAAAGACACGTGCTTTTACGTAGCACATTGCAACAACAAATAGTTACAAAAATCATGGTTCTTGTGACAAATCTTGCAATATTTTAATAGTGTCCACACATTCCTACACAAGCAACTATCCTTTGAGTTCCCCTCCACTTCATAATTGGTACACTAGAGTCCACTATGTGTCTCATGAAATGAATTGGTGGATAAAATTTCCAATTGAGATGTCATTGATATAATTTGAGCTTAAAGAAATGGACTTACTTATGTGTCTATGCTCCCAACCCATTCTACATGTAATATTGCTTGGCAAAGCCTTGGGTAGGCTGGTAAATGTCTTATGTGATAGCTCCCTTTATAAAGGTGTCACAAAACCTCCTGCAAACCATTACACATGCTGAATATAATGAATGTCATAGGAAGGCTTCGAAAAAAATGTTTTGAAATGCAAATCATATTCTATAACACTCTCACACAATCTCAAACTCACTAATAATATGCTTCTCAAACTTGGGGTACATGGAATTCATCTAATAAGGATCCACACAATGTATCATATTCCGTTACATTTCGATGTGGTTATCATATTCTCTAACACTCTCACACAATCTCAAACTCACTAATAATATGCTTCTCAAACTTGTGGTACATGGAATTCATCTAATAAGGATCCACACAATGTATCATATTCCGTTACATTTCGATGTGGTTCAAACTTCTATACCAACTATGCACATGACCTCGAAGTGTGGTATCAAACTCACTAGCCTTCTAATTTGGGGGTTGTTGTTCCTTTGGCCCTCCATGAAATTTCACACTTGTACACATAATCTGTTGCATCTTTCACACCTCAATATTATTACAAATGAAGGGATGTCTCAAAAATGATCTGAGTGGGTTTTTTTTTGTGGTTTTTAAGGTTGTTGTACTTGTTGTTATGGTCCTTGTCTTGAAGTAGGGATAGATCCTGATCCTAAACCTCCACTAGGATTTCCTCTACATAGAGGAGGACCAGAGCCTCCCAAGACTCTTGACATGACTTGGGGACCTATAGAAGTACTAATTTATATCCTTGTAGTAGTTCTTAACTAGACACCAACCATTTTTCCCAGTACTTCGCCTATAGGATTACCTCCAGTGGGTAGTGCACCACTACTTTTTCCTAAATTTTCTCCTATCAAATTACTTCCAAAAAAATTCTTCCCAAACATAGGATCCAGTTGTGATGCCATATGAGCTACCATAATATGTTTTTTCTCTTATACTGATACTAAAACATAACTACCTGTATCTCTAACACAATGTGGTGATCCTTAATTTCCTTATTTCTCACCATCACTATGATGATTGTCTATAAAAAATTCCTAATTATAATCACCATGTGTAAGGGATTTGTTTCCAAACTGGGTCAGATGCACACCAACGGTTCTCATTATTTCCTCAGAATCACTCTCATCAGATGTCAAAGGGTTCCTTCTATTGCACTTCCTTAATACTAGAAATACATGATCCTGTTGTCCCTTTCCTTCTGCAAGGTTCTAATAATTTCCACCTGACATCATTCCTCTCAGTCTCAAGGCCTATTCAAATTCCCTCTCTCATGCATAATTCTACATGCATAGTATTTCTTCTCTATCACTTTCTTCCGCTTAGAGAAACACCATCCTTCCAAAAAAATACTCCATTCTCCTATGCGCTATGGAGTTTTAGCCAACCATAGGTAAATTATCCATCCCAAGTTAAATCATCAAGATATTTATAGCTAACTATAGCATGCATAAACAAGATCCTCTAGGTTTGATAAGAAACCATAACTCTACTTATTTCGGGCATGAATATGTCAAAATTGCATAATTTAGAGTATAATTGTGCAGACACCTTCCAACCAGTGATCTACAACATGCATCCATGGGTTCATCAAAATTAAAGAGTACTCGGTAATTATCCTAGATCCATACCTACTTCTTTCCTAGCCAAACACCCCTATTTTATGCTTAAGCTGATAGCCATTTATACAACTCTACTGGGAAGAAACTTAAGAATGTCTCATATAGTGAATCATATATATTTCATTCCACCCATTTACATGCATTAAAATCTCATCCTATGTTGTATCTTTGAGGAAATTCATCCTGACCTTCGTCTACCAAGCGCTCAATATTCTCCAGCGATAGTTGGAACGCTATATGCTTGTCACATCCCGATGAGCAGAATGAAAAGAGGTACCAAATATGGAACTAAAATGTTGGATTCTAGTTTCCAACACTTCCCAAGGTTGGGAATGCTGGAACTCCACCTATAAAAATGTATAGGTGCTCACCCAAAGTGTGCGCAACCTACCGAGTTCCTCCTTTATTTCACTTTTCAAGATTTGGTTAGCATACTTAACCATTATATCATGAATGAAATAACAAGTATAATAGAGACAACACATATAATAAGGAAACTAATCAATTTAGAAAATAAATAGTAGTATTTGGATCTCCATTACATCACTTTCATCATTAATAACCATAACAATCCATACACAATTGTCCATCATAAGAATCATCCATTACATTAAACACACTCAATGATTACATCCATGCACACATACATAATAATCACACACATAACATACTTAAAACACTTGTTTTTTATAACATGGAG
The DNA here is from genome assembly GCA_019776745.2 of Taxus chinensis. Classification (NCBI taxonomy): domain Eukaryota; kingdom Viridiplantae; phylum Streptophyta; class Pinopsida; order Cupressales; family Taxaceae; genus Taxus; species Taxus chinensis. Next base: position 556,293,687 of record CM034151.1, read on the forward strand.
AGTAACACATATTTATATATGGTGGGAACTTTCCCTTCACCACTTACATGTGTTAATCCTAAGAATTGATTTCCTAAATATAATATGCATGCTTTTCTTTAACTCTATATTGATCTATAAATAGCTCAGCCTCATCCATTCTTTAATCCTATAATTATATGTCTTCCTAGCATGTTCTTTACCTTATGTTGGTGATTTATCCATTCATTGTCTATTCCTAGACCTTTCTTATATGTTATGTCATTTTTTCTTTTTGCTATTTTGATCCTTAGCTCTGAAATCGGCTAATTCCTGAAATCCTTGTGTATGTACAAGACTTCGTGCACTAACCTCATTATTTACATTAAACACACCTTATGTTAGGTACAATCCTTTCACAAATTTTTTTTTTATCTATTATTGTATTCTACACAGTACATAGTCTATTATATAGCCAAAATAATAGAAAATCAAATTCCTATTACATAGGAAGGCATATAAACAAATAGCTCGGTAATAGTCATGGGTAACAAACTAGCCATATACGTGAAGTTGTTAAAAAAACTTCACTTACATAACGAAATCATATTACTATAAAAATATATTGTTTATAACAATATATTTAATCAACTAACGTACTAATGATTTACTACACCATAAAAATATCTCATAAATAATAAATTCCTAACATTTCCAATTAGTGTTTACATGGTGAAAAAATATTCACACTTCTTCTACATCTTGTCGCTAATGCTTTCTCATGATCTTGGTAAAACACTAAAATTAAAGGTAGAAGAAGGAACACATAAAATTCTTATCGACCATGCACTTTCGGGAACACATCTAATCGATGAGGATGAGTACATGATCATGAATCATCTGTTTATCAACAAATCACTATAGGAAACACATCTAACCTAGTAGTATGGGAATTCAAGAAGTAACACATGTGAATATCCTTCAATGGTTTTCCAGAGGCTAACCACAAACCTAGGTATGAACAGGAACAAATATGATGATTTAACCTCTTCAAGACTCATGATGCTTCATTTCACTATGCTATATGTTCTTCACTATGTTATTACATTAGGGAATTATATAGGAATACTCACATACAGAAGTGAAAATGAACATACCACATCTATTCTTATTTTTCACACCATTTTGAAAATCTAAAAAACTAAAATGAACCGCAATTGAAAAACAAAAACTCACACCACAAAATTTTCCACCATAACTGATATGCGGCCCCGTCATTGGTGATTGACGAGAGGTCGCTTGTTTTCCTCTAGCCGTTGATGCCTCCATCCTCCATTGAAAGATGTTTCTTACTCAACAAATATGATCATATCTCTCAAATATTTCCACATTGTAATTATTTTTATGTCCTTAACATATACCATTTATATGTCTAAGTGCAGGATAACATATGACTTATATAAAATTTATACTTATATTCATTAGTTAATTACCCATTAGGTATAAACTAATAATAGTGAAGAGGTATGAACTTTCACACACACACACACACACACACAAGGGTGAGTATTTTCTCCCTATATATGTGAAGAGTTTATTGTAATACTTAGAAGGTTTCCCCTCTCGAAGTGGATTAATAATATATTATATATTCTAATATATCTACATTTATATTCAAGTAATTCCATTACATCTGGTAATCAGAGCATTGATTTCGGAAATAAATGGTTTTTTCACTATATCTCAAGAAAATATGTGATTTTTTCAAAGATTTATTTACCACATCAGGAAATGTATATTATAAAGCTTCAATATAAAAAATTAGAAATTTATTTCACTTTTTTGTGAAAGTTATTACATATATACAATTTTTCATAAAATTGACCTACATGCCGCAATTTTCAGAACTTTTCTAAAATTTGTATATTTTTGGAAAGATCTTCAAATTTCCATATAGGTCCATTCTTTATAGTTTCAAATTTGAGGTCATATACATTAAGATATTTGTTGGTCAAATTCGGTCAAACAAGGGAAATTGAATTGTGTAAGGGCAATCCCTTGTTATGATAAGTCCACAAACTAGAGGGTGGGAGAAAAATTGATACATACCATGGAATAATCCTTATAAAGATAAAATACAATCTAATTTTTAACTAGGAGGTACATCCACCAATGAGGGACCTACACGTTTCTTTCACCAAAATAAATCAACGATTAGATGCTCTTGAGAAAATATTTAATCAAATTTTTCATTTTCAAAAGAATTCAATCAATCCTCCACAATCAAATTTTTCATTTTCAAAATAATTCAATCAATCCTCCACATATATCTTATATCGAAGGTGAAAATCCTATGGTTTTTTGAAGAATCATGAATTGTCACAACTGAAGATGACATGGAATATTCCTTGATGAGGCATGCTCATTACAACTCTTACTTGACAAGTCCAACCATTCAAAAGGTTGATCCAAATATGGATGAAGAATGGAAAACAATAGGGTGGAAGGAATCTCTTGAATACAATAAGCTTAACTTGGAATATTTTGACAAGGGTTTGGTAAACGTGGATATGGAAATTAAATTTGATAGTGGGCTGGATTTTAAATAATTTTTTTAGTGTGGAAGAAGTACAAAAGATATAGCCAGAACATTAGAAAGTCAAGGAATACTATACGAGCTCTATTTTGGGACAATGAAATGAAAAATTTATAGGGAAAATGCCTACTAATGGAAGACTTAATCAAACCCTATCTAAGATGATTGAGATACATCATGCACATGTTGGATGTAAAAACCTTTTATATAGTGGCTATGAAGGTCATTCTACTAGAAGGTCCATTCCATTGTTGAATAAAATGTGAAACCTTAATAATTATGTTGAGCTACAATTGCACATTTCTCGAAAAAAAATGGATAAGGCATATTCTTCAAGTGAAATTCCACATATATATTCAAATGTGAAAGTACCACCGAATATAATCAACACAGCACAAGAGTTACTTACCCATACTCAATTTAAGAGGTTACAAATGAAGGTGATCCCAGTTGATCTCATTAAGGAACAATTTTAGACATACAAGGAGGTGTAATGGGAAGACAACGGTTGAGTAAAGTTTTTTTCCGGTACTATTCAAACATTGAGGACGATGTTTGTTTGAAGGGGAGAAACATGTTATGCCCAATAACATATACCATTTATATGTCTAAGTTTGGGATAACATATGACTTATATGACATTTATACTTATATTAATTAGTTACTTATTCATTAGGTATAAACTAATAATAATAAAGGGGTACGACTATACAAATGATAATCGACATGCGCCCTTCAACCACACTCGACCTTCCAAGGTCGTGTTGGGACATCTGATGTGGATGGTTATGGATAGTGAAATATAGCGAATATGTGGTATGCAGATGAAAATAAATGGGAATGGGACAACAGGTCTATCAATGAAAAACAATTTCCTTGATGCGCAATATCGGGATCTTCTTATCAAGGGAAAACAAGGCCCTTCTAACTTGAATTTGTCTAATGGATGGATCAGAAATGATGACCACATGAAGACTCCAATCAATATCGAGATCTATAGAAATGCCTTCCAATAGTTGTGGGATATGTGGAAAAAAAATGGGTTCCTCGTAATGATTTCCATACAAGGTCATGGAATGAATGAGAGAGAGAGAGAGAGGCATGGTTCCACTAGCTCTATGGTCAGTTAGAATGGAGCAATCCAAAACGTGAGGGATCGGTGAGCTTCTTCATTCAGAAAATTTAGTTGTCTAATGATGTCTGGCGGAAGCGAGGATAGACCTAAAGACTAATGAGTGTAATCCTGTGTCAAGGTCTAACTAGTCTTCGAGCCCCTGTGGTTGAGGAACCCATAAATCACAACCGTAAACTCTATTTCTAGGGGCACTCCACTATTCATAGGCTTTGTAAGCTGCAATGTTTAAAACGTTTAATTGTTCAATTATACAAGGTTAAAACTCTATTTCTAGGGGCACTCCACTATTCATAGGCTTTGTAAGCTGCAATGTTTAAAACATTTAATTGTTCAATTTTATCAACGTATCATGTTGGTGTTCTGAGGAAAATAATACAAAGTCCCGTATATATGTCTGTGATTAGTTGATTCCCATTTGGTTGTTAGACCAATGGATTGCTAGTATATGTTTTCTCTTGGTGTGGTTTGTTTATGGTCCATGTATTGCATTCAAATCATTTTTAATCTAAACAAGGTAAATAAAAATATAATCTAAATAAGAAAATTATACACTATGTTTGTGTTTTTTTTGGAATGTAATGGAAATAAACAATACAAAGAAAATAATCTAACAAAAGGAAATATTTTTGTGCTTTTCTTGAATTTAAAAGAAACAAAGAAATGAAAAGCTTCTAATCTAACAAATAAATCCTATACAGATAAATAACCAGATGTAGTTATTTACCTATGCAATGGTGTAATTAAATCTATTCTAATCAATTAAAGCCTCACTAATTAAATACTATTATTTTCCTGAGAGGCAAGGGAAGAAATCAAAGTTGGTCAAAACAAGCTTTTCTTCCCCTGCAACTTCCTGAAAAAAAGTAAAAGAAATATTTTATGGAGGATCTTCTAAATTAAATATTTCTTTGATTGATTTCTAAATTAATCATAAAAGATTTCTTCTAGAATCACCTATTTGTAAATCTACAGAGATAGGCAAGAAAAGGCTATCTATCCTAAGAAATCTTTTTTTGAAAGAATAGATCTACTATAACTAATCAATGATTGTAATAATAAAAATGAAATGCCTTTTATACTGTAATAAACTAATATGAATAATATTCTAATTTTTTTTTAAAGAAACCCAATTACAATTCCAACCTGGTATTTGCAGTACTGTGGAAATCTAGTTGTGGTGTGATTTTGTGTGCCCTTAGTTTGTAATTTCAATTTCTTGTGCTCACGTGAGTCCGGGACGTTAAGAATGCAATATAAAAAACAAGGAGAAAGTGTTGGATCAATGGAAGATTGATGGCAGTTTAGTAAAAATGTGGAAAAAATAAAGATAACATAAGAAAACAAAGATTGGCTATGTAGTTTCCAGTAAGATTGATGCAGCTCAGCTAAGCAAGATACATAAATAATCTCCAGCCATTTTCTTTAGAATAAGTGATGGTTTTATAGAAGGTTGGATGGGATTTCCACTATCACACTTGGCAGCCATGAAGTGTCACATCAACAATGAAGGAGTAGTTAAATAATCAATTATAAATTACAAGTGGAAGAGGAAGTTTCCATAAGTCAGTCAAGCTTGAAATCACCTAAAATGATTGAGAAACATGATTTAAAAGTGAATTGAAATGAAGCGATCATGTGTCAATTCTCAGGAAAAGAATTCTGGAAAAATCACACATGACTGCCACCTTGTGTGGCAGTTATAGGATTGCTGCGTAGGAAGGGTGGTGGTTTCACAACTAAAGGAAAAAAAAGGCAGAATGGTGTGAGAAGCTACCAAAAAGTGGGGAATGGCTAAGTAGGGTAAACTAGGCTATAAATGTAAGTTGTAAAGAGGTTTAGGGAGCTCAAACACTTTAGAAAAAAACATGAATCATTATTGGGGACATTTTGTGACCGTTTTCCAAAAATGTAGCATCTGCAAATTTGGTTGTGTACATATTGCCCCCCTCAGAGAAGCGTTTTAGTTGTGAAGAGGCGTAAAACATAGAGTCTGAGTATGGTGTTCCCAAAATAGGGAGTTAGAAGATATACCTGACACGCCCTTGTGCCAAAATGTCATCATTCAAGCTCCCACTACCTTCAAAATGAAAGCAAGACTCAAGTACAAATAAATACAATATCGATAAATAAACACTAAAACAAAACGATAAGAGGACTTACCATTTGTGTGGATAGAAGTATACCTACGCCAGTGCTCCAGGCCTTTAAGGAACATACACTCAAAATGAAATTAAAAAAAAATCATATATATAACCAAAAATCTCATTTTTAATTTCATTTACACATATCATCATTGTGATTTTTGAGCTCTAGACCAACTATCACCATTTTGAGTGAGAGTATAGTCAAAACGACGAGTGCGACGACATGACCATGGCCCTTGTGAGTGAGAGTTCAAGAAGAAAAGAAAAATGTTAGTATTTTGCATTTGTTTATTTAAGACCTAAACTGTGAAATTTTGAGAATATATGCCTAGGGAGGTTATTTTCAAAATTTCTCATGTTAAAATGTTCTGTAGGTGGTCGTCTAGATGGGTTTTGTCCTTTTTTCATGTAAAAAAGTCAATTTTTGTGTATTTTTGAACTTTTGGGTGAAAGGGGATGACTTTGTCCATTTTGGACACGACCACCACCCTACCTAGGGCGGTGGTCTTAGGACCTCCGTGGAAATTACAAAACCTCCACCCTACATAGGGCGGGTAGTTTTGTAATTGTCAAGGCAGAGAGTAATTTTGACTTGTTTAGACTTTTTTTTTTGGATTTTATGTTATTTTTTGTTGTTTTTTGATGAGGCTTGCTTAATGAAATATGTTTCTAACTTGCTCATTTTATTGATTTGGTGAATTAAAAAAGGAGTTATACATTTTCTGGAGATGAGTGACAGAGTTTGATTGACTTCCATGTATTATTTCTCAATTGAGTTAGGCTGAGAAATATTTATTGCACCGAGATGGGTTGTGGAGGATTTATCAGGTGCCATACATAGCATCATCCAGTCAGATTCTGTACGGTTTATTGTCTTATTGGAACATCGAATAGAACACTTTCCGGTTCCCTTGTGTTAGGGGAGAGTGGTCTATTACTCTAGAGGATGTTTATAGCATTCTTGGAGTACCTGTGATTGGTAGACATCTAGCTTTGGAGAGTGTAGGGAGAACAACTAGATCTAGTTAGTGGGCTTCCTATATGGGATATGATGGAGTGTCATCAGGTGGAAAGTAGGGTATAAGAATTTTATCTATTGCCTTTACACCTATCCCCACCATTCGTAAGGCCATTATTGGTATTATGGTTTCAATGGTTAGTAGGAAATAAGGGCGGGGACAAGCTATTGTAATGTTGGGATCTGATTATCATGCAGATTGAGCAGTGTGGGAGGATTTATGCATGGAGTGTTGATATTTATGGGGACTACATACCATGACTTATACCAAGCTATATGTATAGAAGGGAAATACCTTCAGCCACCCTTCATTAGTGATGAGTTGGGTGTATGAGAGGACCATCTCCTATCAGAGGTGAGTTGGTGTATAGGATTTGGGGGCCATCAAGGCCACGAGATGGATAGGTTTGTTAGTTCTTAGGGGGCCACATCATCTCATTTCTACACTAAATATAGATGACTTTGTGGTAAGGACCTATCAAAACATGATCGGGTTATGGGGTTATGAGGGTACTATTGTACGTACTTGTGTTACCAATTATCAGTTAGTTGACATGACCGTGAGGGTGGAGTCCCACCTCATTGCTAGAGTACCCCATCAGTTTGGGACACCCTGTGATGATACTCTTTCTGCCATGCCCACCATCTACTAGAGTGTTAGGGAGGCACGAGAAATCCCTAAGGGCCTACATGGATGGAAAATGGTGATACCAGGAGTACCTATCTCTATGAAGGGGGTTACTTTAGATTGATGGGAAACCATGGCTCTCCTCTAGATTGAGGATGTTCCCACTCACATCGGGGAGGAGGAGTAGGATTCAGATACAAAGATAGACACCATGGCAGAGATGGAGGAGGTAGGTAGAGAGACTCATGATGAGGAGGGATACAATGACATAGAGTGGAGGGCCATGGAGGAGATCTCCATGGTAGAGAGAGAGGAGGTGGAGATGGAGATGGATACTTTGGTTTCAGAGGAGCCACTTCCTCATGAGGGAGGTGGCGATGAGTAGTATGTGATGGGCCAAAGAGTTGCCTCAGGAGAGGGGGTGGCCTACCAGGTGCTAGCAGCAACTCTACCACCACCAGTTGCACCAACTGATCCCATCTAGATGCCCAAATATCCAAGTATGTAGATAATCTTCTCTTGACCATGTTAGCTAGAAACATTAAAATGTTAAACATTGTACTTCTTTTTTATTTTTGGATATTTTCTAACTCACCTTTGTTTTATTAGTTTTTACATCCACTATTGAGGGTTGGTGAAATATTATTCGTAGGATCTATTTTGACACTTTACTTATCCCTTCATGGAAGATCCATGCAGAGATGACAGAGGATTTGGGAAAACCATTGTAGGTTGGATGACATATAGATGTGTTTGCACCTCTTTTGAAGGCCGCGGATATCTTGACTATTTAGGACAATAAGATCACTGCATACGAGATGGATGAGAGGATGGTGAGGTAGAGCCACTAACACAATGATACTATGACTAGTGGTTAATGTCATGGTCACTCTTATCACTAGGTGAATTCAAGATATCAGAGTTACAACAGGAGTCCTAGCTGTAGTCACACACCATCTAAGGGTTCTCAGAGAGAGGGATAGGCCATTGAGCCTTTATTGCTTCGATGTCATTTTGTGAGGAATATATAATGTTTTGTGATTTTTTATTTCTTGTGAGTGTTTAGACCACACCTAGAGTGTGATGAAATTTTATACAGAATTGACTCATTACAATGTATATTGATATCTCTTTTTGGTTCAACTATTCTTTCCATCAGAGTTGACTTCATTTATGGTTTAGTTCACATGTGTAATCTTAGATGTTTAGAATTTCCAATTTTATATGATTTTTAGAATTCATGCAGCGGATGATGATATGCTAATAGAATGAATTTATTTTTTTTGTTTTGTTTTATATGATGCTAATGCAAATACAATGTAATGTTGAAACTTTGGGTTTTTAAGAAATATTTAGTACTTCGTGTTTTGTTGGAAAAATGTGATGAATGTAATATGATAAGCAAATGAGCTCACTCCACTTATAACCCCACACAACTAGTAATATGCGAGAGGCAGAAGAGATGTAAGTTGTATGATTTTGATGAATGGAAGTGATGAGAGAAAGGAAAGATTATGACATAAATCCAATTAGAAACCTAGAAAGTAACTCTACACACAATTTACTATACAGTCTAGAATGTGATTTGCTTGCAATTTTATCTAGAATTAGACCCATAGATGGCCTCCTGATTAACAAAATCTAGTTTAAAGGTTTTAACTCTTGTGGAACATGCACATCTAATTCATTCTTCTTGGGATTTATTACTTTAAAGAACTTTTTATTAAATGAACATTGCTTTTAACTTACTAATTTATTTTTAGAGACCCCCTACACCTTGTCCCATACTACTGGTAGGAAGCATGGGATCATCACCAGGGACAAGGCATAGTCAAGTAAGGGCACTTCCATCCTTTTCCAATCTCACACCACTAGTGAGAGGCGCGGACTCAACACCTAAGGTTAGTGGGGCAAGAAAGTGTGTAAATGAAAATTTTGTATTGATTTTGAATTGAGATATATATATATATATATATATATATATCTTTGAGTTAGGATCTTGTGAGAGAGAGCTTGCCCCTATCCTTAACCCCACACAACAAGTAAGATGCGAGGGCTCAACACTGAAGGTTGAGATAGGAAAACAAGTAATCCAAGTAAAAATGTTTAGAATGCTTTTGCTACCAAAGAGGTTTTATTTGGAAAGATATGACTCCAAGAAGCTTCTAGAATAGACTATGGGAAAAGACACCTATGTTGGAAGAAAACTATGAGTAGAACCAAGTATGCAGACCTTGGTAGGATTAGTGTCAAAATTTTGTCTTATCTTGTTGAATTGATGAAATGATTGGAAATGTTGACGATAATACTGCGGATAATTGTAGAAGCATGATTGAATATTTTTCCAATATTTTTAGAAGTTTTTGAAAGTCACTTGAAAGATAATTTCCTTGACTACAAACTTACAAAGTGATCTTGCAGATGAAATGCAATGATGATGAAATAGTGTACATGTGGAAATGTAGATGGATCATGCGTAATAACATTTCAAGTGAAGAAAATTGATGGAATCACCAAATTATTCACCCTCTCGAGTATAGAGGTGATATGCCCCATGTTTGTAGTCCTCCATGACTTAATATGGGCCCAACCACTTGGGCCTAAATTTCCTTCTTTTGCCAGTTTCCTTGTCTATCTAGCTTTCAAGTCTCAATACCAGATCTACATCAAATTTTTTATGTTCATATACATTCTTATTGTATTGCCAGCACATCCAGTTAGTGTAGGCTCTATGGTGTGCCTCAGCTCTAAGCCAAGATTCATAAAGGGTCTCTAGCTCAATGAGCCATGCCTCACAATATCCTTCTTATGCTAAGATTCCTTTTAATGATATCCATAGACTCGGTATTTCAATTTGAAGTGGAAATACCGCTTCCAAACTGAATACTACGGAATATGGGGTTTCCCCTGTTGGTGTTCTTACTGACGTTCTATAGGCCCACAAGGTTGAAAATAGTTTTAAGTTCCAATCATGCTTATTATCATTAAAAGTTTTCAAGAGGATAAATTTTAGTGTTTTATTAGTCACCTCAGCTTGTCCATTGGATTGAGGGTAGTATAGAGAGCCAGTGTGATGATTTATCTTGAATTTTTTGCACAACTCATGCACCTCTTCATTTTTAAATGATGTGCCATTATCAAAGATAATGACATGTGGGACCCCATATCTACAGATGATCTGGTTCAAAATGAACTTTGCAATTACATATCCCGGTATGGTGGTAAGAGGCATGGCCTCAACCCACTTCATGAAATACTCTACGGTCATAATTATGAAATTGTGGCCATTCATTGATGAGTGAGAGAATTTCCCTATCAAATCTAAGAGCCATGTGGAAAAGGGCTAGGGTGTTGCAACCAGTTGTAGAGCTTAGGTAGGAATGTTGATCTCGTGAGAAAATTCTTAGCATTTATGGAACTTGCATACGTACTCCACTACATTGTGTTATAGGGTGGGCCAGAAACAACCCATTTGTGTATATTTATAGTGGTTGAATGTCCTCTAAAATGACCTCCATAGATCCTGTTATGGGCTCCATAGAGGATATTTTTGGACTCTTCCTCATCGACACACCTTAGCAACATTCCATCAAAATCTCTAAAATATATCACTTGTTATATAACTACATACTTGGCGGCTATGACGTGTAGTTGTCTTCTCTACTACGATGTTGTTCCCGCATGGTATGTGTGGTCCATAATAAAATTTACAATATCTGAATACCATGGACACACAATAATGGGAGGTCTAACTTCTATGCAGTATATACACTAGTTGGGGAAAATAAAGTCTACTAACTCTCCACCATCTAATGGGTTATCCACCAACCAATCAGAAATGATTTTTCCCTTGATATACTTTTGGTTAACATAAGTTAACTCAATTCATCCCATTAAGGTTATGAAGCGTCAAAATTTCTTGGACAACAAACCTTGTGTTAGGAATGTCTGAAGACAATATGTTTTAACAATAACCCGCGTTTCTTGGTTAAACATATAATGCCTTAACCATTTTTTTCCAAATAATATAGTGAGGCATTATTTTTCCACCTGCGTATAACACATCTCATCATTTAGTAGCATACGACTGATGAATTAAATTACACATTCACGTTTGTCATTCTCTTCATGTGCTATCATGCAAGCTAATGAGATATATGTGTCCCATGAATATAGAATGATAGTGTGATCTGATTTGGGAGGCATGAGTGTGGGAGGCAACATAAGGAATTTTTTGATAGATTCAAATACCTCATGACACTCATCCATCCAGATGTTGTAGAAATACTTCTTTAACAAATTGTTTATCGAATGAATGGAAAATGTTAAATCAAGAATAAACCTTTGGATTGCACCAAGCTTCTTGAGAAAGGACATGATTCCCGACTAGTCCAATGGTGGGATCATTACCAGAAATACTCATATTTTTTTTTGATTTAAATCAACCCCTCGTGAAGAGATGATGTATCCTAGTAATTTCCCTCCCGTCACACCAAACATGTATGTTTCTGGATTCAATGTAACATCATATTCAATTAGATAAGAGAGGATGATGTAAATCACCTTAGGGTGACCATAGTGCTTTCTGGCCTTAGCCAAAATTTCATCAACATATGATTACATAATCTTTTGAAGGAGATCATGGAACATATAAGTTATTTCCCATTGGTAAGTGGCACCAATGTTATTGAGACCGAATGACATGAATGTGTAAAAATAATTTCCCCAATGAATAATAAAGTTTGTCTTTGTTTGATCTTCCTTGAAGATCCTAATTTGATTGTACCAAAAAAAACCATCCATAAGAGAATACAACTCATAACTAGTTGTTACATCAATGATAACATCAATGGATGGTAATAGGAAATCATCTTTGGGACATGATTTGTTTATATCCCAAATTCAATGGAGATTCAAAATTTTCCATTCTTTTTAAGAACAAGGACAATGTTAGATACCCACATTGAGTAACTGACGAGTTTTATGAACCCCACTTGTAGGAGTTTCATAACTTCCTCTTTAACCATTAGCGCCACCTTTGGTTTCATAAGTATAGATTTTTGTTTGATGGTCTTGGCATCATATTTTGTTACCAGATTGTGGACTGCAACATGAGGAGAAATTCCTATCATCTCCTTGTAACTAAAATTGAGGGCTTTCAAATGTTCATTAAGAATATTCATTTGTATTTTCACCTCTTCAGGAGTTAGGGAAGAACCTAACTTCAAAATTTTTGGGTCCTCCTTTATCTCAATATTGATAACAATCATCCTCTTGATCAAAGAGGCATTACCCTCTTCAAATTCAGGTAAGGCCGAAGGTAGTTCTAAATCCCCTTCCTCTTCTATCTCACAAATCTAAAGACCTTACAAGGAGGAAGGGTGCATCGTGTGATCTCCGAAATAGGAGGAAGAGTAAGGAATGCGAGAAAAGCCTCTATTATGATGTACGCAATGTAAATCTGTATAAGCGTTAAGGTACCCTAAGATAACCTCATCATTTTCTACATAATCTAGGGTAGCAGGCTCGTTCTCTGCCTCAACATATTCAAATATCAGATTTATTGGCATTTTTTGAACTAAGGGTTCAATTTGAACCAAATCTATGAAGTCAATGTCTTCTAAATATTTTCTCAAACAGAAGTGGGAAGAAAAATTAGCTATCAAATCAGTGAGATAGGTTTTTTTCATATGGTATGGATTCAATTGAAATGAAGTCAAAACATTTACTCAAGTTAAGTACAACATTTTTATAGAGCTGTAAATGTTCCGCCCCAATCTCATACACCTCTAAAACTTGATTAGTGACTAGATGAAAATCACCCAACACTTTAATGCTATAAGCGCCCACTTTTTAGCTACTACAAGATGAAACATAAGATCCTCATATTCTGTACAATTGTTTGTACATTTGAAATCTAGGTTAAAGGAAAAAGGCATGACCTTCCCCTAAGGAGAAGTGAGGATCACACCTGCCCCAATGCATCAAAGCAACATTTTTCTCCATCAAAATTAAAATTCTAATAGTTGCCTAGGAAGATTGATGTTGGATCACTTTTTATATCTTCTTCCCTTGCTTCTGAGACTTCAACCATACAAAATTCATCAGTTGGAAGAGAGCTAAGTCCTAGAGCATGTCCTATGCCCATGGAATTGAATGAAAGGTGAATGGGTAAATCATTTTCCAACATCTCAACAATATTCACCATGGTTTCTGTTGATACCTTCTCAACAATTTTGGTTTCATCTTTGACTGCAAGAATACCTTTGATCAAACTGGTAGTTTCTAATTCTGTTGTGGGAATTAGTTTTTTCTCTGGTGTTGAACTTGTGGGTTTTTTCAATTAGTTTGTAGGGAGCTCAAACTCAAAATGTATCATGGGTTTCTTCTTTAGGTTATCTAGGTGAATGCCAAAGGGCTTCGGGTCACCCTGTGCAATGAAGAATTTCCCCAAATGTAGGAATATGACTTCCTGAAAGTAATGTGGAAGGAATCACCTTCATGCGATGTATCCAAGTGTTTCACCTGATTCTAGATGCATTTCTTTGAATGTTGAACAAACATAGATAAGGGTAATGGGCTAGGAGGAATACCTGTTGAGATGTTAGTTGTAGGTTTTTGCACACGTGTGACTTCTGAATCCACAACTGATTGTGAGAGATTCCTTTTTACTTGGAGGAACTACCTGAAATGGAAAACAATACCACCAAATAAAATTTAAACACTATATGCAGTGGACTGCCTAGCATGTGCTAGATCCAGGAAATGTGATACTTCCTAGATGACTGTCAATCCACTATTCAAAATAACATAATGCTAACAATAAAGGAAATCCTACTATAGTTAAAATGATTTAGGTATCTCATTCATCTACAATAAGAAAATTCATTCACAACAGGCTAAGCTATGACTAAATCTAAAGGTCAAGGTCTCTGTTAGGGTAATGGTATTGGTCAGGGTAAAGTTCTTGGATATTTTGGGTATTTGGTGGAGGTTTTAGGCTCTGATCTGGGTTTTGGTCAAAACATAAAGACCGACGTCAGTCTGGTATGACCAGTGTTGTTTTAGGCTAACCAGTGCAGAGGTTGTGGGTAATCGGTGTTGGTATGGTTAGGGTACAGGAAATTCAATAAAACTTGGGAATGTGATAGATTCGGTGCTAGATGAGAATGAAAGGGAAATGACAAGGTTCGTGTAGGTCTTGGATATGCACAAGAATAATGAAAGTCTGGATATGAGTAGTTCAAGGGTGCGGATAAAGAGATGGTCAAGTTTACACGAAGATAAAATGGTGGGAAATGGAAATGAGAATAGAAACTAACAACAGAAGTGAAAGGATCTGCTAAAATGATAAGGAACCAATGTAGGTCAACAAAACTTACTATTTGTACGAGCTTGATCTGTGATTGGAAATGGTGGGTGATCAAATGGAAGGAACTCGGTGTGGTGTTGGCACTTCCCCGGATGCTCCTGTGAAGGCAAGTGTCTTTGTGGTTACTTTAATTACTGGCTATGAATGCTCTGATGTGTGTACTAACGTTGGTTTTGCTTATATGTAGCTCTGGTTTTCATCACTTGCTCTCAAAAGATGTGTTAATCTCTTTGAAATGTGCCAACCCTGAAATAAGGTTGTTTTGGGGGTTAAATGGTAATCGACGGTGGTTTCAGATTAACCAGTGGTGGTTTAGGCTAACTAGCATCAGTTAGGGTGGGATTTCCTAGGTTTACTAAACTAGGTAGATCCCCTTGATTTTATGGGATCTTGTTTCGTTTACTCTATGGATTAGCATGGAAGCTTCTTTTTAACGGGTGAGAATGTGGTTAGAGGGAATGTAGGCATTGATTTTTAGGGATTTGGGTAGGTCTCAGTTAGTTATGGCAACTTCCTAAGAATAGGTATTAGAGTGAGGTGGCTAAATGAGGTGGATATGTGGGCATTATCCCAATTAGGATCTTCAAATAATAAATATTGTGACGATAATTAATTAATTTAATTAAATTAATTAAATTAATATTAGAGTGGGATGAAAGGGGCCATGGTTAGGTGAATGTGTTCAAGGTGTTTATTTGATGGGAGACTAAGGGAAGTATGCCCTAATTTTAGTGTCTATATTTTTCCCCTTTTTGTTATGTAGATTGTATTGGTAAGAAACCCTAACAAAAATAAGATGTGGTTGCCCCATGTGTGGGTGAAGGCAATCCCCCTCAAACCAGGAACTGATGAGACAGAAGGAAGAATTAGATGAGTGGTTTGATAAATGGTGAATGTGATGAAGAAGAAGGTGGGGGTAACAAGTAAAAAAGGGGAAAAGGTCCACTCAGGCAATCCAGATAATGGGTTAGGGCCAAATGTAGTGAAAGTCAAATGCACACACATGTATAAACTACAGCAAAATACCATGTTGAAGAGTAGAAAAACTCTACATTGTCTAAGGTCGATAGGTTTATTGAAACAAGGTTGAAGTGATTTTGGTATCCAATGTATAGGATATGGTCAGGAAACACGACACAAGTCAGGTGTAGGAATGTTTAGGTGTGTTCCGGTACACCAAAGGTAGGGTCAGAATAAAGGGTCACGGCAAGAGGCAAGGTAAGGTCATTAGGTCAACAATGTAGGTAACACTGTCATAAGGTATAACGAACACATGGGATCAAAGGTTCAGTAGCAATGTTTCAAGTCCAAGTATCTAGGTCATGGCACAGGTAGGGCCAAGGTATGGGAAAAATAATGTGTCCCCGAAGGAGGACGAGGTGAGGGGATAAAGGGTAATGTCAATGTTGGGACCTTATTGTAGCTTCCAAATCTTAAAGGTCCGTAGACGTGCACATGGCTAGAGGAAGTGCGCAAGTTAAGGCATGCAAGGTAGGATTTAAAAAGGTTTCTTAGAGAACCAAGGATGCGTGACCATAAAGCACAATTCAGGACTTAGCCATTTTCATCCTTTTGGACAAAACACATGAAGAACGTGTTCCATTTGGATAAGGTTCCAGCCTAGCAACAAGGTGTCCTGGAAGGAATATACCTTGTGATAAGAAGATCCAAAAAGATAATCATGACATGGAGACACATGCACCTAAGGTGATCCACACCTTGACACTTGGGGCCAAATATGAGGTTATAAAGGAGTTTTTTGGAGCTCAGATGCCTATTTATACGCATGCCCTTAGCAAAGAAAAGAGAGAACTAAAGGAAGGAAGTAGAGCTCTGCAGAATTACTGCAAGAACTATGGGATAAAAAGGGTAGATGATTATAGGAAGGATGTAATGAGGGAATGGGGAATGAAAATATTGTCTTGTGAGCATACATGTATGGATCCAGATATGGTGTATGACTGTGGTATGCCACTCTGTGATGTTTTGAAGTAATACTATGAATGAATATGATAAGGTTACCATTGCGGTTATATTAAGATCTCCTTTCTATATTATCTACATATTTCTATTATTATTTTATTCTCTGTATAATCATGAACCTTATTTGAATGTTAAGCCTATTTGTGGATTTATAACTTCCTAGTTATGTTAATTTTGTTAAGCACTTTTACTTTTGATATGACTGAAAGGGTATAGAAGTTGTTCTGAGCTCTATAGCTTTTTCATGTCCTTTAAATCACTAATTCAAGATCATGAATGATGCCTTCCACTAAACTCACATAAAAGAGGGACTCGGCCCCCTCTCGCGCGCCTCAAGTGAGTGCCCAGCGCCCACTGGGTGATAGGCCGGTGCGTATGAGGTTCCCTTGTTCTTGGTGGGTGAAAAAATGACTACAGTCAAGAAGGTCAAGTGGTGTGGCCAAGTGGGTTGGGCATGGGTGGAAAAGTTACATCCAGACAGGAAATTGGCAGGAATTAGTGGCTGACCTAGTTCACACATTCAAGTACCAAAGTACCAAGCAAACGGTTGATGAGGCGTTGCAGGCTATCAAGTGCCTCACTCTGGGGGATTGTGTCATGACAAAAGATAGATTAGTAGACTTACTTGGTGGACCTAGCTTGGAAGCACAGTTCGAAGAGGAGGAACCAGAAGACATACAATTCAAGTGCGCGTGTGGTAAAAAGGAGAAAGGAAAGATGGTATACATTATTGATGGAGAGGAGATGGAGAGCCTAAATGTCGACCATTCGGTTAGGATGTGTGAGGTAGTTTACAGTGTAGATACATGTGTGCGTGTGTATACTGAACCACTCAACACCAAGAAAGTTAACATCGGCTCGGAGAAGGAGCCCAAGGAAGCTATCATTGGGGACTACTGGTCAGATAAGGAAGTATCAAAGATCATTGATGTGTTGCGTGAATTTGAGGATTTATCCCCACGTGGATACCATGAGTTGAAATGCATCCACCATTAATTGGGGGAAATGAGGATAAAGTTGAAAGATGGTGTGTGCCTGGTTAGGAAGAGGCCTTACAGGATGAATACCAACATGCGTGTAAGGGTTAAAGAAGAGCTAGACAAAATGATAGCATCCGGTATCATTGAGGCTATGGAGGAATTAGAATGGATAAGTCCAATGGTGATCAGCTTAAAGAAGGATGGGCAGATAAGGATATTTGTGGATTACAGGGAGTTGAATGATGTTTGTATCATAGATCCTTTTCCCACCCGCTTCACTAAAGATATTTTGGAAGGAGTTGTTGGGTGCGAGGTCTATTCCTTCATAGATGGATTCTTGGGATATCACCAAGTAAGGATTGCCAAGGAAGACCAAGAAAAGACAAATTTTTCCACTGAGTGGGGAAGCTTTGCATACACGGTCATGCCCTTTGGATTGAGGAATGCACCCGCTGTATTTTCACGCATAGTGGTACAAGCATTTAAGGACTTCATCCATAAGTTCCTTCAAGTATATTTGGATGATTGGATAGTGTATAGATTAGTAAGGGACCATTGTGCTAACTTGAGATTGATGTTTGAAAGATGTCGGCAGTTGAGGATTTCCCTCAACATCGAGAAATATGTCTTTGCAACTCCTTTTGGAACATTGTTGGGGCATATCATATGTATAGAGGGCTTACTGGTGGATCCCACGAAAGTTGTAGTTATTGTGGGATTAGGGGAGCCCACCAGCCAAAGTGCCATGTGTGGATTTCTTGGACACACTGGGTACTAGAAAAAGTTCATTAAGGGATACACCAAGATCACTGCACCTTTGGAAATATTACTCAGACATAAGAGTGCCTTTCGGTGGGGAGAGGCACAGTAGAGGGCATTTGACACTCTAAAAGAAATCACCACACCTATTCTATGATTCTCATAATGGGATAAACCTTTCCATGTCCATGTGGATGCCTCTAGTACAACAATGGGAGCCGTTATTTCTCAACCAGAAGAGGGGATTGTTGATCATCCCTTGAGTTTTGAAAGTATAAAGATGACACCAGAAGAACAAAATTATACAACAACCGATCACGAGGCATTGTCAATGATCTACACGCTCAAAAAATTTAGACAATATCTATTGGTGAATCCCTTCATATTCTAAATTGATCATATGGCCTTTAAGTATCTAGTAAACAAAGCAGTGTTACAAGGGCACATATGTTGTTGGGTACTTTTAATTCAAGAATTTTAATTCAAAGTGGTGGTAAAACCTAGAAAGAACAATTGTGGGCCAGATCATTTATCAAGGATTGATTCAGGAGAGGATGCACAAAGTATCAAGGAAACCATGACGGATGTGTAACTATTCAGGTTGTAGCACGTGCCCTTAGAATTAGAAGACAATGTTGTTTTTCTCAAGGAAGGTGTGGCACCCGAAGGGATGAATGCACTGGAAAGGAAAAGGTTAGCCATACGTGCCACGCCCTTCATGTTGATCAATGGGGATTTATATAAAATGGACCATGATGAGGTTTTGCGTCGGTGTGTATTAGAACATGAACGTGTGGCCATAATAGAAGAAGCCCATGGTGGGATTACTGGAGGACCCTATGTGGGGAATGTAGCTATGTGCAACATCCTATTCGTCGGACTATGGTGGGAGATGATTCACCAGGATTACATTGATTTTTGCAAGGCCTGTGACCACTGCTAGTGCCTTAGAAAACATAGAAGAAGGGATGAGATGCCATTTGCACCCCATCGCTAGTGTGGAACCTTTTGAGAAATGGGCAATAGATTTTGTCAGACCAATCTCACTAGTTGTGTGAAGGACTAACTCACAGTATATCATTACTTGTACTGATTATCTGACAAGGTGGGCAGAGGCCATTCCCACTAAGGATTGCACCACAGCCACGAATGCTAGATTTTTGTGGGAGAACATTATAAATAGGTATGGGTGCCCATTAAGTTTAACAAGTTATAGGGGCACTCACTTCTTAAATGAAACCATAAGGATTCTATTGGTAGAATTCATGGTAGCCCGTCACAAGACTACCCCTTATCACTCTCAGAAAAATGGGACTGCAGAGGCATTCAACAAAATCCTTAGTCACACATTGACTAAGATATGTGATGTGGGTAGGTAGGATTGGGATGACAAGGTGTCAACAGTTCTTTGGGCATATATAACAACGTATAAAAGATTGAACAAGGCCACACCATTTCAATTGGTGTTCAGCGCGAAAGTATTTTTTTCTAGTCGAATTCATGCTACCATTTCTACGTATAGCACGCGCAGGAGGGTTGGACGATGAGAAAGCACTGGAAGAAAGAATAGATGAATTGATAAAGTTGGATGAAAGGTGCTCACTAGCAAGATGGAGCCAAATAACTAAGAAGGAAAAGAAAAAGGCATGGCATGACCACCATATTAAGAACAAACAGTTTGAGGTTGGCCAGATGGTATTGCTATATGAATCTAAATTTCTACGCCATCCTGGAAAGTTGAAGGTGCATTGGTTGGGTCCTTATGTAATTTCATACATCCTTGATTTGGGTGCGTGATAGTTATAAGTGCTGGATGGAAAAAAATTACCTGGACACTTCAATGGGAGTAGGTTGAAGCCCTACTATGAATAATTCTTCTTGGTTTTTGTAAATAAGGTAGTTTTGCCAGTTAGTTTAGAATTTCTGTTTATATTTTTCCTTTCTTGTATTTCCCTTTCACGTTGTTGTTTTTTCTTACACCTTGTGCGCTAGTAACCTTATTAATTTTTTACTTATGAATGCGTAGAGGACCGTGCATCATTTTAGTGTGGGGTGAGATGATGAAGAGAAACTTGGAGTTATTTTTCTAGGAGGATTTAGGTCGGTGGAAAAATAAGGTTACATTAGAAATCCACGTACAAAGGAGAAAAAGCAAAAAAAAACATGAGGTAGGCGAAAGTAAGAATCATGAGGATGGAAGAAGTGCCTTGTGTGATGGTAACACACACGCAAGAGTCTTATGTCAAGATGGATTGTTTGCGCGCCAGAAGGTTGGAAAAGTTTTTACACAAGGATTGGGCACTGGTGGAAAAGTTTTCACACAAGGATTTGGCATAAGTGGAAAAGTTTTTGCGCAAAGATTAGGCACGTATGGAGAAATGTTGAAGTCGGGTTTTGTTTGAAAAACACTACATTAAAAATTGTCATACAGTGGTAGGTAGCCTAGCCTTAAATTCATAAAAGTAGGAAAATCTATAAATACAAGAGTGGGCATTTCATTATTTCACTTTCTGAACAAAAGAAGAGTGATTTTCTTTCAAGAGCTAGGGTTTTGAGAACTGACTCGTGTGAAGGAAAATCCTAAGAAATTAAGTGCAATCACTCCATTAGAACTACAAACCAAGAGCAGAAGTGATTCATGGGTGTGAGGAACGTTGTGAAGAAGCACTCGTGATTAAAGGAGAAAAAAACATGAGATTAGGGTTTGTGTTTTAGGGCAAGGGGGGCACAAGGAAAATGCTCAAAAAACTTGCAAGTTAACCTAGGAATGAAATCAAAGGGTGTAATGACGGCCATGAAACCAATTGATAAACCTATAGAACAATCCAAGAAGGGAAATGGTAAAGGAAAAGGAAAGAAGAAACAAGAAGAAATACCCATGGATACAAATGAGGAATGGTACTCGGAGATGCAATACCTAGATGGGGTTTTGCTAGGGCAAGAGTGGGAGTCCCACATAAGATAGATGACCTTGATCAAATACAATCACTGGTCAAGTATAATCGCAAAGGAAATGGTACTGGAGTTGGTGCGCCCCAAAAATAAATGAACACCTAATGGGTTGTTGATCTACAGTGACGTGGTCAAGGTGAAAATGGAGAAGGTAGGGCTTCTCTAACTTTTCAAGTTACCATATTTCAGGAAGCCTGAGTGCTTATACCAGTGGTTGATGATGAACGTACATGAATACTTCTTCTGCTTTGCAAGGCA
Organism: Taxus chinensis; assembly: GCA_019776745.2. Lineage (NCBI taxonomy): Eukaryota > Viridiplantae > Streptophyta > Pinopsida > Cupressales > Taxaceae > Taxus > Taxus chinensis. The sequence goes on from CM034151.1 coordinate 556,315,470, forward strand.
CAAAATGCACATAACTCCCCAACTAATTATGTGCTTCACAGGCCTAAACTGTGAAGGGGACACGCGTCGAAGATGACCTTCGGGATGAGGAGGAAATCAAAGAAACCATAGCATCCCCTAGGGATTGAAGAAGGGATCAAGGTACTACAACATCTTGGATATCAGCATGGTCTACACATCTAGTCTCCAAGCTGAATGGACTGGAAAGGTGGACCCAGGTGAGCAAGCCCTAGCTGAATGTCTGCAGGAAAGTCGCCAAGGGCACCGTATACAACATCTCCCAATATATTGCAGATGAAATCATAAGTAGCGTGGAGAAGGGAGGAAAGATCCTATTTGGAAACATTTTATTGACAATTTTGTTCTCAGAAATCGAGGGTGTCAGATGCATCTAACAAGTTCGTATGGTAGTACCCTACTGAAGATCCCTTGCTTGCGGAGAGATTTCAGAAATACACATGTGAATCAATGACAGGGGTACACAAGGACATGCTTAGACAAATGGTATAAGTGCCTTAGGAATGCATTTCGGGGCTGAATGGTGGATCGCTGAACAAATCCCCATGGTGACCAAAGGAGAAGCAGAGTTTGCATAGTCTACCAGCACTTCTGTATTGGCAGGTTCATTTTGGTCGATGGAAGCTGGAGTCCATGGTGCAAACTCCCATTCTCATTTACTACCCAATTTTACCAAGTGGGAGTAAACAAATACAAGGAGTTAAAGAAATTAAACCTTGAGTTGTCCACCCTTGACAAAGAGCACAGGGAAATGAGGAAGAAGTTAGTCTACCTAGAGAAGTGCATGTACGTTAAAAGTTACATGTCGCAGGATGTGAATTTTGTAAGGCCTTTGACATTACCTATTGCTGGGAGCAATGCTGCAACGATTACCTGTGCATAAGGAAAAAATTTGAAAAGGGCACGTATGTGGAGAATGAGATATACATCCCAGATGACCCTACTAGAAAGAAGAATCCCACGCCAAAGCGTAAGGAGAGGGAAGAGAAAGAGGAATAGAGGGTAGTGGAGAAGCAGGATGTAGGTACCATGGGGACAAGTACCTACGTTTAGAGGAAGAAGAGAACGGTGGTCAGGGAGAAGACCCCAGAACTTGCGAAGCCACCATCCCCTGAGGAGCATTCAAATGAAGAGAAGACCACATCCCTGACTCTAGATTTTTCAGTAGAGGAAGAAGAAAAGGGTATGGAAGAACTAGAGTCTCAAGATATAGATGACCCAAATGCCTATATAGGTGGAAAGGATGATGATGAAGAGGAAGATATGGAGGTAAACCAGGAGCTGATTAATGTCCACGGTTTAGAGGAGGAGGAAGTAGAAGATGCAAATGATGCTTTCATATTTGTAAGGAGGAAGGGCACCTAAGGGGAGGAAGGCACGTAGAGTGAAGAAAGGAGTGAGGGGGCAAGTACTAAGGAGCCAGATATGCCCAAGCTCACTCAAGAGGAGGTGGATGAGAAAGTGGCAAGGGAGGTAGAGAAGATGATTAATAGCTTGGTCAACAAGGAATTCGAGCACAGCGTAGAGCTCATGCTCAATGAATTTAGGGAAGAGAAAAGGGGGAAGAGTGTGGGTAGCACAAAAGGCCCAACTCTTTTAGTAACTATTCCCAAGGGAATGCACATATGAAGTAAATGCACGGAAGGGGGAAGAATAACGATGGGATATGTTGATGACCCCAACAAAGTTTTGCATGCGTGTTTCCAAAGTACCATGCCCACCAAGGAGCTAATCACCATGGAGTCCTTTGATCCTGAGGGTGGATACCCATGGGCATTCGACTCCCACCTTGATGAGCCCAAGTTCAAGGTTAACCAAGGAGTGATACTAGTGTTGTTCGAAGGGAAGGGGGACAACCCCATTATAAAAATGCAACAACTATTAGATGAGCAAGTGTGTAACACACTCAACAAAGTCTCTGTGGAAGTTGAGGCTAGGCTCTTCTGCATAAATGACAAGGTTAAAGTCTTGGAGTACTTGATGGAGAAGAGGAAGGAAGAAATAGTTAAGCTAACAAAGGAACTAATCCTTGAAAAGATAATCAATGCTCAACTACAACAATAATTACAAGAGGAGAAAGCTAAAGTGTGTGAAGTTTCAAAGAAGGTAGAGCTCATCTCCTAGGATATTATCATGAAGCACCTAGACCTTAACCCCCCCACACAAAAATATGGTTCCTCACTGGAGTGTCTTGAGGACTTGACTCGGATCCTCACCGTGGAAAGGCAGCCTTTGGCCTTGGATTTGGTAGAGGATGTAGTTGTGTGCTTGGAGTAGGAGGATAAGTTGAAAGTCATTGCGCTCATAGCTGAATACAACAAAGTGCTCAATAATGTAAAAATAGCTACACAAAACACTGGGGTCGTATACGACCATTGTGTGGATCAGGACAAGGTGACAAGCATGCTACTTGCCAGAGACGAGGACGAGCTAAAGGAATTTAGGGAAAATAATAAAGGCAATAGAGCCAAGCGATAAAAGATCCTAGCCAATGTGGAAAAGAAGTTTGAAGCTATTGAGATCCTACAGGTCTCAATCAAAACCCAGCTAAAATAGCTCTACAAGGTCATTATGAGGAAGATGGATGCCTTGGAAGATCAAGCAAAGAAACTGGAGATGATGGTAGAGACCATAAACACAAAAGGGGAAGGGTTAACCTTTGATGAGGTGAGCACATTGGTTGGCGACCTTTGCACAAGAGTGCAGGATGAAGTTAGCGCATGGAATACACTGGAGGCCAACCTATGGCAGAATTTCCCCCTTCTTCTTCTTTAGGCAGTTCTCCTTCTATTCTTTCTCTCCCCCATTATTTTTTCTTTCCCTCCATTCTTTTCCAAGGTAGGGCCTTGCCTTTTTTTACTACATTCTTTGAAGAGGTTCCTGAGGGCGGAAAATAGGGGAAGTGTGGGGTAATGTTGGGACCCTATTGTAGTTTCTAAATCTTAAAGGCCCGTAGGTACGCACGAATGGAGGAAGTGCGCAAATTAAGGTGCACAAGCTAGGATTCAAAAAGGGTTCTTGGAGAACCAAGGACGCACGCCCACAAAGCACAATTTGGGACTTCACTGTTTTCAACCTTTTGGATAAAACACATCAACTGGGTGTCCTCGAAGGAATATACCTTGTGATAAGAAGATCCAAAAATCTAATCATGACATGGAGAGGCATGCGCCTGAGGTGATCCACACCTTTACGCTTGGGGCCAAATCTAAGATTGCAGAGGAGTTTGTTGGAGCTCAGATGCCTATTTATATGCGTTCCCTTAGCAAAGAAAAGAGAGAACTGAAGGAAGGAAGTGGAGCTTTGTAGAATTACTGAGAGAACTATCTGATAAAAGGGTAGATGATTATAGGAAGGATGTAATGAGGGAATGGGGAATGAAAATTTTATCTTGTGAGCATCCATGTATGGATCTAGATATGGTGTATGACTGTGGTTTGCTACTCTATGATGTTTTGTAGTAATACTATGAATGAATATGATAAGGTTACCACTACGGTTATATTAAGATATCCTTTCTATATTATCTACATATTTATATTATGCTTTTATTCTTGTATAATCATGAACCTTATTTGAATGTTAAGCCTATTTTTGGATTTACAACTTCCTCGTTCTGTTAATTCTATTAAGTTCTTTTGCTTTTGATATGACTGAAAGGGTATAGAATCCATTCTGAGCTCTATAGATTTTTCATGTCCTTTAAATCACTAATTCAAGATCATAAATGATGCCTTCCACTAAACTCACATAAAAGAGGGACTCAGGCCCCTCTCGTGCACCTCGGGTGAATGCCCAGCACCCGCTGGGTGATAGGCCTATGCGCATGAGGTTTACTTGTTCTTGGTGGGTGCAAAAATGACTGCAGTTAAGAAGGTCAAGTGGTGTGGCCAAGTGGATTGGGCACGGGTGGAAAAGTTACATCTATACAAGAAATTGGCAGGAATTAGTGGCTGACCTAGTTCGCACATTTGAGTACCGAAGTACCAAGCAACCGGTTGATGAGGCGTGTCAGGCTGTCAAGTGCCTCACTCTGGGGGATTGTGTCATGACAAAAGATAGATTAGTAGACCTACTTGGTGGACCTATCTTGGAAGCACAGTTCGAAGAGGAGGAACCAGAAGACATACAATTCGAGTGCGCATGTGCTAAAAAGGAGAAAGGAAAGATGGTATACATTATTGATGGAGAGGATATGCAGAGCCTAAATGTCGACCATTCAGTTGGGAGGCACAAGGTAGTTTACAGTGTAGATGCATGTGCACGTGCATATCATGAACCACTCAAATCCAAGAAAGTTAACATTGGCTTGGAGAAGGAGCCCAAGGAAGCTATCATTGGGGACTACTGGTCAGATAAGGAAGTATCAAAGATCATTGATGTGTTACGTGAATTTGAGGATTTATTCCCACGTGGATACCATGAGTTGAAATGCATCCACCATTCATTGGGGGAAATGAGGATAAAGTTGAAAGATGGTGTGTGCCTGGTCAAGAAGAGGTCTTACAGGATGAATCCAAACATGCCCCTAAGGATTAAAGAAAAGCTAGATAAAATGATAGCATCTGGTATCATTGAGGCTTTGGAGGAATTAGAATGGATAAGTCCAATGGTGATCAGCTTAAAGAAGGATGGGCAGATAAGGATATGTGTGGATTACAGGGAGTTGAATGTTGTTTATATCATAGATCCTTTTCCCACCCCCTTCACTAAAGATATTTTGGAAGGAGTTGTTGGGTGCGAGGTCTATTCCTTCACAGATGGATTCTTGGGATATCACCAAGTAAGGATTGCCAAGGAAGACTAACAAAAGACAAATTTTGCCACCGAGTGGGGAAGCTTTGCATACACGGTCATGCCCTTTGGATTGAGAAATGCACCCACTTTATTTTCATGCATAGTGGTACAAGAATTTAAGGACTTCATCCACAAGTTCCTTCAAGTATATTTGCATGATTGGACAGTGTATATATTAGTAAGGGACCATTGTGATAACTTGAGATTGATGTTTGAAAGATGTCGGCAGTTGAGGATTTCCCTTAACATCGAGAAATATGTCTTTGCAACTCCTTTTGGAACATTGTTGGGGCATATCATATGCAAAGAGGGCTTACTGGTAGATCCCACGAAAGTTGCAGTTATTGTGGGATTAGGGGAGCCCACCAGCCAAAGTGCCATGTGTGGATTTCTTGGACACACTAGGTACTACAGAAAGTTCATTAAGGGATACACCAAGATCGTTGCACCTTTGGAAATATTACTCGGACATAAGAGTGCCTTTTGGTGGGCAGAGGCACAGTAGAGGGCATTTGAAACTCTAAAAGAAATCACCGCACCTATTCTATGATTCTCATCATTGGATAAATCTTTCCATGTCCACGTGGATGCCTCTAGTACAACAATGGGATCCGTTACTTCTCAACCAGGAGAGGGGATTATTGATCATCCCTTGAGTTTTGCAAGTATAAAGATGACACCAGAAGAACAGAATTATACAACAACTGAGCATGAGGCATTGTCAATGATCTACATGCTCCACAAATTTAGACAATATCTACTATCGAATCCCTTCATATTCTAAACTGACCATATGGCCGTTAAGTATCTAGTAAACAAAGTAGTGTTGCAAGGGCACATATGTCGTTGGGTACTTTTAATTCAAGAATTTTAATTCAGAGTGGTGGTAAAACCTAGAAAGAACAATTGTGGGCCGGATCCTTTATCACAGATTGATTCAAGAGAGGATGCACAAAGTATCAAGGAAACCATGTCAGACGTGTAACTATTCAGGTTATAGCACGTGCCCTCAGAATTAGAAGACAATGTTGTTTTTATCAATGAAGGTGTGGCACCCAAAGGGATGAACACACTGGAAAGGAAAAGGTTAGCCATACACGCCACGCCCTTCATGTTGATCAATGGGGATTTGTATAAAATGGGCCATGATGAGGTTTTGTGTCGGTGTGTATTAGAACATGAACGTGTGGCCATTATATAATAAGCCCATGGTGGGATTACTGGAGGACCCTATGTGGGGAATGTAGCTATGTGCAACATCCTATTCGTCGAACTATAGTGGGAGATGATTCACCCGGATTACATTGATTTTTGCAAGGCCTGTGACCACTGCTAGTGCCTTAGAAAACCTGGAAGAAGGGATGAGATGCCCTTGCACCCCATCGCTAGGGTGGAACCTTTTGAGAAATGGGAAATAGATTTTTCCAGACCAATCTCACTAGCTGCGTGAAGGACTAACTCGCAGTATATCATTACTTGTACTCATTATCTGACAAGGTGGGTGGAGGTCGTGCCCACTAAGGATTGCACCACAGCCACAGATGCTAGATTTTTGTGGGAGAACATTATCAACAGGTATGGGTGCCCATTAAGTTTAACAAGTTATAGGGGCACTCACTTCTTAAATGAAACCATAAGGATTCTATTGGTAGAATTCATGGTAGCCCGTCACAAGACTACCCCTTATCACTATCAGAAAAATGGGACTGCAGAGGCATTCAACAAAATCCTTAGTCACACATTGACTAAGATATGTGATGTGGGTAGGCAGGATTGGGATGACAAGGTGTCAGTAGTTCTTTAGGCATACATAACAACGTATAAAAGATTGAACAAGGCCACACCATTTCAATTGGTGTTTGGCGCGGAAGTATTTTTTCTAGTCGAATTCATGCTACCATTTCTACGTATAGCACGTGCAGGAGGGTTGGACGATGAGAAAGCACTGGAAGAAAGAATAGATGAATTGATAAAGTTGGATGAAAGGTGCTCACTAGCAAGATGGAGCCAAATAACTAAGAAGGAAAAGAAAAAGGCATGGCATGACCACCATATTAAGAACAAACAGTTTGAGTTTGGCCAAATGGTATTGATATATGATTCTAAATTTCTACGCCATCCTGGAAAGTTGAAGGTGCATTGGTTGGGTCCTTATGTAATTTCATACATCCTTGATTTGGGTGCGTGCTAGTTATAAGCGCTGGATGGAACAAAATTACCTGGACACTTCAATGGGAGTAGGCTAAATCCCTACTACGAATAATGCTTCTTAGTGTTTGTAAATAAGGTAGTTTTGCCAGTTAGTTTAGAATTTCCTTTTATGTTTTTCCTTTATTGTATTTCCCTTTCACGTTGTTGTTTTTTCTTGGGTGCCAGTAACCTTATTAATTTTTTACTTATGAATGCGTAGAGGACCGTGCATCATTTTAGTGTGGGGTGAGATGATGAAGAGAAACTTGGAGTTATTTTGCTAGGAGGATTTAGGTCAGTGGAAAAATAAGGTTACATTAGAAATCCACGTACAAAGGAGAAAAAGCAAAAAAAAACATGAGGTAGGTGAAAGTAATAATCATGAGGATGGAAGAAGTGCATTTGGTGCTGGTAGCACACACGCAAGAGTCTTCTGTCAAGATGGATTTTTTGCGCACTAGAAGGTTGGAAAATTTTTTACGCAAGGATTGGGTGTAAGTGGAAAAGTTTTTATGCAAGGATTAGGCGTGTAAGGAGAAGTGTTGAAGTCGGGTTTTGTTTGAAAAACACTACATTAAAAATTATCATATAATGGTACTTAGCCTAGCCTTAAATGTGTAAAAGTAGGAAAATCTATAAATACAAGAGTGGGCTTTTCATTATTTCAATTTGTGAACACAAGAAGAGTGATTTTCTTTCAAGAGTTAGGGTTTTGAGAACTGACTCGTGTGAAGGAAAATCCCAAGAACTTAAGCGCAATCGGTCCATTGGATCTACAAACCAGAGAAAAAGTGATTCATGGGTGTGAGGAATGTTGTGAAGAAGCATCGTGATCAAAGGAGAAAAAAAAATGAGATTAGGGTTTGTGTTTTAGGGCAAGCGGGCACAAGGAAAACGCTAAAAAAACTCACAAGTTAGCTTGGGAATGAAAGAAAAGGGTGTAATGACGGCCATGAAACCAGTTGATAAACCTGTAGAACAATCCAAGAAGGGAAAGGGTAAAGGAAAAGGAAAGAAGAAACAAGAATAAATACCCATGGATGCAAATGAGGAATGGTACTCAGAGATGCAATACCCAGAAGGGGTTTTGCTAGGGCAAGAGTGGGAGTCCCACATAAGACAAATGACCATGATCGACTACAATCACTGATCAAGTACAATTGTGAAGGAAATGGCACTGGAACTGGTGCGCCCCATAAATAAATGAACACCTAACGAGTTGCTGATCTACAGTGACGTGGTAAAGGTGAAAAGGGAGAAGGTAGGGCTTCTCTAAATTTTTAAGTTACCATATTTCAGGAAGCCCAAGAGCTTGTACCAGTGGTTGATGACGCGCGTACATGAAGACTTCTTCTGCTTCGCAGGGCACAAAATACACATAACTCCCCAACTAATTTTACGCTTCACAGGCCTAAACTGTGAAGGGGATGTGCTTGAAGATGACCTCCAGGATGAGGAGGAAATCAAAGAAACCATAGCATCCCAGGGATTGAAGAAGGGATCAAGGTAGTATGACATCTCAGATATCAACATGGCCACACATCTAGTCTCCAAGCTGAATGGAGAAGAAAGGTGGACCCAGGTGAGCAAGCCCTGGCTGAATGTCTGCAGGAAAGTCACTGAGGGCACCATATAAAACATCTCCCAATATATTACAGATGAAATCATAAGCAACACAGAGAAGGGAGGAAAGATCCTATTTGGAAACATTCTGTTGACAATTGTGTTCTTAGAAATCAGGGTGTTAGATGCATCTGACAAGTTTGTATGGGAGTAACCTGCTGAAGATCCCTTGCATGCGGAGAGATTTCAAAAATACACATATGAATCAATGATAGGGGTACACAAGGCACGCTTAGACAAATGGTATAAGTGCCTTAGGAATGCATTCAGCCCCAGATCCCTAAACAACTCCCCACAGTGACTAAAGGAGAAGTAGAGTTTGCAATCTACTAGTACTTCTGTATCAGCAGGTTCATTTTGGTCGATGTAAGCTGGAGTCCATTGTGCAAACTCCCATTCTCGTTTACTACCTCATTTTACCAAGTGGGAGTAAACAGATACAAGGAGTTGAAGAAATTAAACCTTGAGTTTTCCACCCTTGACAGAGAGCACAGGGAAATGAGGAAGAAGTTGGTCTACCCACAGAAGTACACGTACTTTAAAAGGTACATGTCGCAGGATGTGAATTTTGTAAGGCCTTTGAACTTACCTATTACTGGGAGCAATGCTGCAAGGATTACCTACACATAAGGAAAAAATTTGAAAAGGTCACATATGTGGAGAATGAGATATCCATCCCAGACGACCCTACTGGAAAAAAGAAGCTCGCACCAAATCGTAAAGAGAGGGAAGAGAAAGAGGAATAGAGGGCAGTGGAGAAGTAGGATGTAGGTACCATGGGGACAAGTACCTACGTTCGGATGAAGAAGAGAATGATGGTCAGGGAGAACACCCCAGAACTTGTGAAGCCACCATCCCCTGAGGAGCCTTCAGATGAAGAGAATACCACATCCCTGACTTTAGATTTTTCAGTAGAGGAAGAAGAAAAGGGGATGGAAGAACCAAAGTCTGAAGATATAGATGACCCGAATGCCTATATAGGTGGAAAGGATGATGATGAAGAGGAATATATGGAGGTAAACCAGGAGCTGATTAATGTCCACGGTTTAGAGGAGGAGGAAGCAGAAGATGTAAATGATGCTTTCATCTTTGTAAGGAGGAAGGGCACCTAAGGGGAGGATGGAATGTAGAGTGAAGAAAGGAGTGAGGGAGCAAGTACGAAGGAGCCAGATATGCCCAAGCTCACTCAAGAGGAGGTGGATGAGAAAGCGGTAAGGGAGGTAGAGAAGATGAATAATACCTTGGTCGATAAGGAATTGGTGCATAGCGCAGAGCTCGTGCTCAATGAATTCAGGGAAGATAAAAGGGGGAAGAGTGTGGGTAGCACAAAAGGCCCAACTCTTTTAGTAACTATTCCCAAGGGCATGCACACAGGAAGTAAATGCACGGAAGGGGGAATAATAACGATGGGATATGTTGATGACCCCAATAAAGTTTTGCATGCGTGTTTCCAGAGTACCATGCCCACCAAGGAGCTAATCACCATGGAGTCCTTTGATCCTGAGGGTGGATACCCACGGGCATTCGACTCCAACCTTGATGAGCCCGAGTTCAAGGTTAACCAAGGAGTGATACTAGTGTTGTTCGAAGGGAAGGGGGATAACCCCATTATAAACATGCAACAATTATTAGATGAGAAAGTGTGTAACACACTCAATAAAGTCTCTGTGGAAGTTGAGGCTAGGCTCTTCTGCATAAATGACAAGGTTAAAGTCTTGGAGGACTTGATGGAGAAGAGGAAGGAAGAAATAGTTAAGCTAACAAAGGAACTAATCCTTGAAAAGCTGATCAGTACATAACTATAGCAATAATTACAAGAGGAGAAAGCTAAAGTGTGTGAAGTTTCAAAGAAGGTAGAGCTCATCTCCTAGGATATTATCATGAAGCACCTAGACCTTAACCCCCCCACACAAAAATATGGTTCCTCACTGGAGTGTCTTGAGGACTTGACTCAAATCCTCACCGTGGAAAGGCAGGCTTTTGCCTTGGAGTCAGTAGAGGATGTAGTTGTGCACGTGGAGTAGGAGGACAAGTTGAAAGTCATTGCGCTCATAGCTGAATACAACAAAGTGCTCGCTGATGTAAAAATAGCTGCACAAAACACTGGGGTCGTATACAACCATTGTGTGGATCAGGACAAGGTGAAAAGCATGGTACTTGCCAGCAATGAGGCCGAGCTGAAGGAATTCAGGGAAAATAATAAAGGCAATAGAGCCAAGCGAGAAAAGATCCTAGCCAATGTGGAAAAGAAGTTTGAAGCTATTGAGATCCTACAGGTCTCAATCAAAACCCAGCTAAAAGATCTCTACAAGGTCATTATGACGAAGATGGATGCCTTGTAAGATCAAGCAAAGGAACTGGAGATGATGGTAGAAACCATAAACACAAAAGGGGAAGGGTTAACCTTTGATGAGGTGAGCACATTGGTTGGCGACCTTTGCACAAGAGTGCAGGATAAAATCAGCACATGGAATACACTAGAGGCCGACCTATGGCAGAATTTTCCCCTTCTTCTTCTTTAGGCAGTTCTCCTTCTATTCTTTCTCTCCCCCATTATTTTTTCTTTCCCTCCATTCTTTTCCAAGGTAGGGCCTTGCCTTTTTGTACTGCATTCTTTGAAGAGGTTCCTGAGGGTGGAGAACAGGTGAAGTGTGGGGTAATGTTGGGACCCTATTGTAGCTTCTAAATCTTAAAGGCCCGTAGGTACGCACGAATGGAGGAATTGCGCAAATTAAGGTGCACAAGCCAGGATTCAAAAAGGGTTCTTGGAGAACCAAGGATGCACGCCCACAAAGCACAATTTGGGACTTCACTGTTTTCAGCCTTTTGGATAAAACACATCAACTGGGTGTCCTAGAAGGAATATACCTTGTGACAAGAAGATCCAAAAAGCTAATCATGACATGGAGAGGCATGTGCCTGAGGTGATCCACACCTTGACACTTGGGGCCAAATCTAAGGTTGCAGAGGAGTTTGTTGGAGCTCAGATGCCTATTTATATGCACGCCCTTAGCAAAGAAAAGAGAGAACTGAAGGAAGGAAGCGGAGCTTTGCAGAATTACTGTGAGAACTATGGGATAAAGGGTAGATGATTATAGGAAGGATGTAATGAGGGAATGGGGAATGAAAATTTTGTCTTGTGAGCATACATGTATGGATCCTAATATGGTGTATGACTGTGGTTTGCTACTCTATGATGTTTTGTAGTAATACTATGAATGAATATGATAAGGTTACCACTACGGTTATATTAAGATCTCCTTTCTATATTATATGCATATTTATATTATGCTTTTATTCTTGTATAATCATGAACCTTATTTTAATGTTAAGCCTATTTGTGGATTTACAACTTCCTGGTTCTGTTAATTCTATTAATTTCTTTTACTTTTGATATGACTGAAAGGGTATAGAAGTCGTTCTGAGCTCTATAGATTTTTCATGTCCTTTAAATCACTAATTCAAGATCATAAATGATGCCTTCCACTAAACTCACATAAAAGAGAGACTCAGCCTCCTCTTGTGCACCTCGGGTGAGCACCCAGCACCCGCTGGATGATAGGCCTGTGCGCATGAGGTTCCCTTGTTCTTGGTGGGTACAAAAATGACTACAGTCAAGAAGGTCAAGTGGTGTGGCCAAGTGAGGTGAGTGTAGGATAAAAAGGGATTTAGGGCAAAAATTGAGGCTAGGGGCTAGGGTAAAAGGTTAAGTAGGGAAAAAAGAGTGATAGGTATGTAATAGGGTGAAATTTTGAGAAATGTGGAAGAGAGGGTGACCGATCATGGTCAAGAGTAATAGATGCCGATATAGGGTAACCGACCACAGTAATGTAGGGCACGTGACCGATGCTGGTGAAGGTAAAATCGGCATCGCTTATGTTAGGGATGTTATAAAAAAGAAAAATTCCACGTTTTTAAGATTCATTTGTCCCATGTGAAATAGAGGAAAACAACATGAGAGAGAGGGAAAGGTGGAAAGTGTCCAGTCGGAATGGAAAACTGAGTTGTTGAGGTGAATGATGGGTGATTTACAATTAAGACGTGGGTCCACTAGATGGGATTTTTGGGTTCAAGTGGTTGGAGGTGAGGTGACCAATTGGTGATGGTAGAGGCCGAAGAGGGATCAAGCGGGCCACTGGTATAGCTGTCAGATGTGCCACCATGATGATGTAACATGATGAGGTAAGTGTCAAACCCTTTCTATGTTTTGTGAGATAGATTAGGTGATAGGTAAGGTTTTGAAATATTGGGTGTGTCGGGGGAAAATGAAATTTGAAATGTGGGAGGGTAAATTGGGTAGAATAGGAATGGGGAGAGAGGTAAGTGGGTGAATGAGGGGTGGGATGGGGTTGAGGGGAAGTGTAGGGGAGAATGGGTGAATAGAAGGGTCTGGAGAGGGAGTTATTTAAGAGGGGAGGGTTTGGGGTTGCGGGTTTCACGACGGCAGTGACCGGCATCAGTCGGGGTTAGCTGACATTGGTAGGGTCAAACCGGCATTGGTCACGAAATAGGTGACCCATGCTAATTTAGGGGTGACCAGGGTCAGTTAGAGATAACCGGCACCAGTCAAGTTTTGGAGAAAAAGGGGCCAAAAGGGCCCCAGTTTGAGTGGGTGAGAGAGGTAGGGGGAAAAGAAGGTGTTTTGGTGTAAAATATGGCAGGCAGGGGGTGAAATGACCATGGGTAGATGATAGTGGGTGGGAGTGGGGGTGGGTAGATAGAAATGTGATACGAAGGTAGGTTGGGGAAGAAAGAACAAGATGGGGTAGTAGGTATAGGTGAGGTGTTGAGGTGTGGGTATGATGAAGGTAGATTAATTTTATGTTTGTGTTGGATGGAAGGGAGAGATCAGCTATAGGATGAGAGACAAGGTGCCACCCCTACTCTTGAGAGTGCAAGGCACAGTGACAATTGAGGAGTGGTGGCACATGAAGGAGGTGGGCCTAATTACGGTCCAATGCTATCGGACATGCATTCTGGCAGTTGAGTCTATATGGTCGCCCTCATCAATGGATGGGATTCAACAACAAACACGTTCCACCTACCGACGAGTGAGATGACAGTCACCCTGTAGGGACGTGTGTAGGATCCTGTACGATTACTGATACTAGGGACGCAGATGTACTCGATCTCCTCTAAGGCCTTAGAGGAGTTGATGATAACAGTGTTTGGGGAGGGATTGGTAGACATGACGTTCCATAGTGCCAGCTTGAGTTACGGGGGGATGTACCTAGCTCATCTAGAGGAGAAGAGGGTAGTTGTTTTATTGATGAAGGCAGTGTGTTGTTTTGCACTACCAGAATGTAGAGGGTGGGAGATTTTCCCACTCCCAAATGGGGGTTTTATATGACATGGTGATGGATCAGACTTGCCTTTGCTTAGGTGGCAACATTCTTGGTTTAGTTATACAGAGAGTTGTGGGTGTATGGGTGGCTCCACAGGTTTAGCATATGTTGCACATTTTTACTACACTATTGGGCCTATGAGAACATACTTTGTGTGTGGCTAGTGGGTATGCCCTGAGCAGATGCATTTCCACCGATGATTGGTTTGGGTGGGGTATAGGAAATGGGTGCCCGTGATTGGAGAGCATCGATCAGATAGGGCTACACATGATGTAGCGTATTATAGAGCATCTATTATAGGGGTTGTCTGGGGTGGACATCATATAGATATTGTATGTGGGTTATCCCTGATACAGATAGATGCATGATAAGCTAGATGGCCTTCAACTACTGATATGGATAGAGGGGCACCATGCTGGGGAGCACGAGATAGATCCTAGTTCACAGGGTTAGGCGGAAATTTTGGCTACTACAGGACACTACCTCCACCCTTCCCATTAGTATAAGGAGAGATGACATGGAGAGGCCATTGCCTCTACCATAGCTGACAGTGCCCATAGTGCAGGAGGATCAGGTGGTAGGACCAATGGATCAATGATGCTAGAGTGACAGATAGATATAGACAGTGGTGGGCGGCTCATTTACAAGCAGTACCACCCAGACCTGGGTAGATGGATTTAGCCACTATCATGGTGTAGAGAGATGCCTTACAAGGGTAGGTGGTGACCCTTATTACCCAGTTGGGGATGGTGTAGGGGTAGTTAGCCAGTTCAGAGGTGGAGGTGGCTCGAGGTTACATACACAAGCCTGACTAGTCTTCAAGCCCTAATGGCCTAGGGTGGAGATGGGGACTGATGACGATGGTTAGGTGGCCACCCTACATGCATAGGTTATAGGGCTATAGGGCTTGTTGGCCATGGCACAAGTGCATATTTAGAGCATTACAGGTGTAGGTACAGACACAAGGTGCAAGGCCAATGGCACCTCCATAGGCACTGGGACATGGGCCCAGTTCATAGGCAGGGGCGGGACAGGATCCCAAAGGATAGGTACAGGGGCCGATGCCTATGGGGCCACCATAGACTGTTCCCATATCTAGGTTATGGGCTGCCCTAGGTGAGACTAGATACTATTAGGATCAATTGATGGCAGTCGTGATAGATTTTATATGCTATGGAGAGTACAGGGCATAACATGCCTCAAGTGAGAGGACTAGATACCAGACTCAAAGTGTAGAGAGCATACAGGGGGCCATTGAACTCTAAGACAGGATCATGGAGAGGCCACTAGCTCCAGGTGATGTACCAGTAGGGGGTGGTGAGATGATACCAGGCCGGCGGACATGAGCTGAGGAGGAGACTGGAGATACTGACATGGAGGATGTCCAATAGGATGAGGCTTGATGCCCATTCCTATATTTTGATGTATTGTAGTCATTTTTTGATATATATCGGCCTGCACGCCGAAGATGGTGAGGTTGTATATGAGAGTTTTGAGAGACTGGATTATATACATTGGCCTACGTGCCAAACACATTTGACAGTTATTGTATATGGATACACATGTTTGGATATTGTATTTATATAGATGATGATGATTATGGGCATTATGTGTTTGTGTTGATAACATTTTATTATTATGGCATAGATGGACTTATGGTAGGTGATTTAGGCATGGATTGAGTCAAGTCATGACGTAGGCATGATGAATTTAGGTTATGGTTTTAAGCATGGATTGAGTTAGGTTTTGATATTTAGGCATGATGGATTTAGGTTATGGATTTAGGCATGATGGATTCAGGTTGTGGTTTTAGGCATGGATCGAGTTAGATTTTGGTTTAGGCATGATGGAGTTAGGTCATGGTTTTAGGCATGGATTCAGTTAGGTTTTGGTTGTAATTCATTAATTTTTGCAATGAATGATGATATGGGTTATTTATTAAGATGTTTTATAATACATGCATGATGTTGGTAAAGAAATGGTAATAAAAATAAATGTATTTTTTGATGATGACAAAAATGTGAAGCAATTTGTCATTTGTTTGGTTTAATTTCCAATTTTTGATATAAAAAAGGAAATGAAGTAGGGTAGAATGTGATTTAGGAAAATGAAAGATGAATTGGTTAGAGAGTGGCCGAGCTAACCTCCAAGGGGGGCCATGTCCATTGGAGTGTTTCCTACATAGTCCCCAGGGAAAAGGAACCTCAAGGCCGATGTAGTTCTCCCATAAGATAGGGAAGAATATGAGGAGGTATGAAAAATGAGTTGGTAGGTTTTAGGCATGGTTTTGGTTTTGGTCTGTTAGGGTGTGGGTAAGTTGTGGGTAACTTGTCATAGGTTATTTCAATTCTGGTAGAAGAAGAAGATTACCCAAAGGTAAGCGTCGAGGACCAAGTCCTGTATAAGGTAATCAATACGTAATAAAGAAGGTTAAAAGATAAGAGGGGGCAAGAAAAGCCACATGATTAGTGAGGATCATAACTGGTGGACCATACCGTAGGTAGGCTAGTGAACATAAGACCCTAAAGACTTTGCATGAGTGATTATCCTAAAGGTGATTAATAGTCACATGATCACCAAATGTCACAGTTCTAAGAGGTCCCTTGAGGCGGTGGGAAATGGGGAGTGCGAATGGTGAGAGGGATGAAAGGTGGTAAATATTTATAGGGTATGAGGTAGCATGCTCTTTGGGCAAGATATCTAAGGTCACAATGGGAAAGTCCATGACTAAAAGGATTTTCTGTTTTGACTAATATTTGACATAGACTGATCAATGTGGGAAGTCTATATGGGATGAGGAAATTAAATCCTTGAGGTATTCGTGAAGCTGATCGATGCAAGAAGCTTTTAGATTCTCTCTCTTCTCTTTTTTTTTGAAAGAGCTTTACATTTCTATCCTTCGAGGGAGCAGTCTATTTATAGCAGTGATTGTAGAGAGGAAGATGTTCTTTTGAGGGAGTCATCTTTTTATTGGAATTTTGACTCAAGGAGTTGGGATCCCATGTGAGGGCTTTAAAATCATGGACAAGACCATGGTGAAGAACATGACCATGGGATCTCATCTAAAGGTAACACATATTCAAGAGAAGATAACAAGTGATGGGTATGCACATGATTCTTGTTTAATCATTGGTGTTGGCGTAGGAAGTGCATAGTGCTCAAGGGATGAGTATGGAAAGAGGAAAAAATTGAGGTAGGACTAAAAGTCAATAGTAGAATGGTTTAAGATGCAAGGCATTTAGGGGCTTAGGTTCCGGTTTTCCATCAAGTGAAGATAAACGATAAGCACCTGATCCATAAGTATGGGTCACAATGTATGGTCCAAGCCAATTAGGAGAAAACTTTCCCTGTTTACTTTTTTTCTGCTTTAGTTACATACTGATTTTATTTCAGGATGAGATCACCAATGTGAAAGGTTCATTCATGGAAATGTTTATCATAGGCACATTTGATATGTTTTTGGTAAACTTGAAGGTGGTCAAGAGCATTAAGACGACGTTCATCTAATAACTCAAGTTGTGCTAAACGATCCTAACGAAAGTCATCATCATTGAGTATATCATGGAGAGAAATGTGGAGTGAGGGAATTTGGACTTCAAGAGGAAGAACAACCTCTATATCGTAGACCAGAGAAAAGGGTATGGTAGTAGTGGAAGTACGGATACTAGTGCGATATGCCCACATGGCGAAAGGAATGTGCGTATGCCAGTCCTTCCCAGTATAGTTAACCACTTTTATGAGAATTTTTTTCATGTTTTTGTTGGTGGATTCGGCTTGGCCATTGGTCTATGGGTAATAAGGTGATGAGAAACTTAGCTGAATGCCGAAGACATTGTAAATTTTTCGCAGTGTTTTATTTTTGAATTGTTTTTCCATTATTAGTGATGAGGCAATGAGGAACACCAAAGTGAAAAATGATTTGATGATTGATGAAATAACATATTTTCTTGTCTTTCATGGAGATGAGTGGAATGGTTTCAACTGATTTTTTATAGTAGTCGGTAGCGGTGATGATCCATTGATGGCATTTGGAAGAATGGGGATCGATCTCTCCGATAAGATCCAAACCCCATTGAGAGAAGGGCTAAAGGTCACAAGTGACCTGTAAGGCATGACTGGATGTATGATGAAGGTTGGCATGTTATTGGAATTTGACACAATGCTTGATGTAGTCACAACAATCATGGTTAAGGGTCGGCCAGTAATAGCCTAGGCTAAGAATACACTTAGCAATAGTGAGGCCACTGAAGTGACCTCCACATATGCCATCATGAAATTCCTTGATGGTATAAGGAATTTCAAAATTCATAAGGCATCGCAAGAGAATACCATTAAAGCCACACTTATAAAGGAGGCCACTCATGATGACATAGCGAGACACCTTTTAAAGAAAGGCACGTTTTCCATTACGGGTGAGGTTGGGAGGTAAGACAGAGAGAGAAAGATAGTCTGAGTATTGTTTATACAAAAGGTCACTCGGGTCGGGGGTAGTGGTTTTGATAGAGTAAACATTGCAAGGTATATAATAGGGTGATTGGATTCATTGTACGGTGAAAAATATTTTAGAATCATTAGGAAAAGTGGGTATTTGGGAAGCTAAGAAGGCCATGGTATCTATAAATTTGTTGGTTGAACGGGGGAGAGTTTGAAGGGCGTAGCAGTTGAAGGTGGTCAAAAGTATGTCTATGTGATGTTTATATTTTTGAAGTGTCTTATTACAACATTGGTATATACCATTGACCTAGTTTACAACCAATTGGGAATCACCAAAGATGTTGATGGATTTGACATCCAAGGCATAGGAAACTTGGAGACCTAATACGAGCACTTCGTATTTGGAAATACTATTTATACAATCAAATTTTAGTTTAAAAGACAAAGGCATGGGTTCACCATCAAGCAGAATGAGGATAACACCAACCCCACCCCCACGTTGACACTTGGAACCATCGAAGAAGAGTGCCATTTGGTAAGCGGGTTCGTCCAGGGAAAGGGTAGTGATTGACTCATCTAGAAAGTCAAAATTAGAGGGTTTATCCCTGAAAATATGTGCATCAGCCAATTAGTCAGTGATAGCTTGGCCCTTGATGGACTTTTGATGAATTAATTCAAGGTTGAGGTTAGCCAGAAGCATAAGTCAGCGTGCGGCACATTGATTTTGGTAAGGTTTGGCATACATGAAGTGTAAGGGGTCGGTGTTGGTCACAACATAGGTTTTGTGGTTAAGTAGGTAATGGTGGATTTTTGTGGCAATGAGAACTAGGGCCAAGATAATTTTTTCAAGATGGGTGTATCAGGTTTCGTAGTCCAAAAGAGTATGGATTATATAATAAATTGTCTGCTCTCTGTGTTGTTCATCATGATGAGTGAGCATCGCCCCCAAGGAGTGGTCGTTAGCTGAGATGTACAGGTAGAAAGGTTGATCATCTTTAGGTGGAATGAGGATGGGTGGTTGGAGAAGGTATTGTTTTAAGGCATCAAAAGCTTTTTGGCAGTCATCATCCCATTTAAAGGAGACATCCTTCTTGAGCAGATGATGAAATGGTTGACACCAATTAGATAATTATGAATTGAAACATTGAATAGACTACAACTTACCTTATAGCATAGCTAAGGTT
Organism: Taxus chinensis; assembly: GCA_019776745.2. Lineage (NCBI taxonomy): Eukaryota > Viridiplantae > Streptophyta > Pinopsida > Cupressales > Taxaceae > Taxus > Taxus chinensis. The sequence goes on from CM034151.1 coordinate 556,335,061, forward strand.
TCTTAAGGTTGGTGGGTGGAGGCATTTCAAGAATGGCCTTGAGTTTAGCAGCGAAATTTTTTATACCACATAAGGAAACGATAAATACCAGAGAGATTTACTGAGAGAACCGTGAATACACACTTCTTGGGTTGAAGGCAAATAGAATATTTAATAAGGTGGTCAAATATGGTGTTTAGGATGGTGAGGTGCTTGGAGTAGCATTCAAATTTGTCCAGGAGATTGTCCACGTAATCTTCCAATATACGATGCATGATGTCATGGAAGATATAAGTCATAGCCCAGTGATATGTGGCACCAAAATTTTTAAGGCCAAAAGGCATGAATTAATAGTAGAAGGTCCCCCAAGGGGTGATGAATGTAGTTTTGTGTTGATCTGTTGGGGCAAGAAAGATTTTGTTATAACCTGAGAATCCATCCATGAGTGATAGCATCTCGTGACCTACGGTAAGGTCAACTAGTTGGTCAATACCAGGTAGAGGAAAGTCATCTTTTGGGAAAGTTAGATTGAGGTCACAAAAATCCATGAAAATACAGAGTCCCCTTGTCACCTTAGTGATAGGGACAATGTTAAAAATCCAACAAGGATAATCAATGGGTAAGATGAAGGAAATGGAAAGAAGGTGCTGAAGTTCTTCTTTGATGAGAAGGGAAATGCGAGGGTGCATTTTCGTCAACTTTTATTTGATGGGTTTGGCATCGGGAAAATGGTTACGATATTATGGACCACTATGGTGGGGTCAATACCAAGCATGTTTGTGTAAGACCAAGCCAAAACATGGTTATGATCTTTGAGAAAAGAAGTGATGGCTTCCTATTCAGTAACATCTAAAGATTGATTGATCTTTAGGATGTGCGGGTCGTCTTGAGTATGAATGTTGATTTCGATAGTCAATTCATTCAACATGGTTTGCATCTCAAATGCTAATGACCGATGATATATATGAGTCTTATGCACCAAGGTAGGTGAGTATATATTCATCATCTTGGCATTGAACAATGTTAATCAAAGGTGTATCATCGTCGATCATTTCAGGGTACAAGAAGGGAAGAGAGAAGGGAGCCTTGCCCTTGTGTTGATAAGTCAGAGGCCCCAAGGAGATGGTGTTTATGAATTTTTTTTTTTAGGAGGGATGGATTCGGGATCCATCGACTCCGTCGGTGAATATGGTGGTGGGGATGACGAAGGTGAAAAAGGGATGATGTCTTCAATGATCTCAAAGTGGGCCTTCTTGGTAGGTAGTGCAGCAAAGCCGATATGACTAAATTTGTTATGCTTGTGAGTAGTACATGGAATAACAATATGGTGGCCTTGCTTGTAAAAGCCAAAACCAAAACCCTTACACGTGTACATCGGTGTAGGAAGGTGTGGGTGAAATGGTGATTGGTGAGTGACTAGAGGTCGGTGGAAAATGGGCAGGTTTGTGATGGTGGTTCAGGTGTGTAAGTTGTAGCATCAAGTCCCCCATAGGTGATATTAGTATGAAGGTGGGGAGGACCATAAAAAAGGAGGTGTTCTCTTATATGATGATCATAACGAGGGTGTTGGTGAAGAATTCTGTATTCTTGTGGAGTAAGGAATGTGTTGACACTATATAGGTGATACTCCCCTAGAGTGAGGCATTGAAAAATTCCCTCTAAGGGATCGGTGGTTGGTATGTGGGTAACTGGAATAGAAAATGTGGTAGAGGCTGTATTGGGGTGGAAATAATGAATTGGGAGGCCAATGGTTTGGCTGTGGAGGTTGTGGTAGTGGTAGGAATGGAGGATGTAGGTGTGGTTATGGTAGCGGTTGCACTGGTGAGGGGAGGTGTAGGTGATGTGGAAGTGGTTGTGGAGGTAGATTCTTTGATTGGTATGAGCACATCATTGGGTCGGTAAAGCATGTTGCAAGTTTTGAAAGGTGATGGGTTAGCTGGAATGGTATATGTGTGTCCTTCATGCTTGAACTTCACACAATGATGAAAAGTGGAAGGGACACAACCCATGACACAAATGCAGGGTCTGCCAAGTAATAGGTTATATTGAAATTCCCCCTCCAAGATGTAAAATAACTTTAGAATAGTGTGGGGACCATGTGAACATGGAGGATGACAGTGCCTAGTGTAGAGGTGATAGCGTCATTGAATGAATGCAACATGACAGGATGTTTATGCATGTAATTTTCAGGTATGTGCATTTGAACGAATGCATGGGATGAAATGATATTAATGTTAGCACCCCCATCGATCATGACACATTGTACACGTATATCATCAATGTGGGAATAGATATGAAGGGAGCAAGGTCTGGTTCATCTATTTGGTGTGGTGTGATCTATTCCTCTGAGAAGCTAAGGGAGGCTACTTGGTGAGTAGGTTGAGGTGTGGATAAAGGTGGAAATTTGGTGAGAGAGGATACATGATGGGGTGTGATAATGGAGGCTATAGGTGTAGGGTCATTCTGTAAAACCTCAATTGATTACAAGACCTCTCATGAGAGCTTGACGATGGGATTACAAGGTTTGGATGAGGTCATATAAGGAAATTTTAAGGGGGGATTGATGTAGTTGTTTGAGCATTGCACGGTGTGTGACCCCATTAGAAATAGAATATGTGGGGCCGTGGATAGTTATTTTAGGTTTGGGTGTAGATGGTATGTTGGGTATATGATTTGTTGGAAGGTCAGTTGCCTTTTCCTTTCCTTTATCCTTCTGAGCATGGGTAGCAATGTGGATCATGTTGATCTTAGGTGGGGAGGTAGGCAAGGTAGGTGAGCCATGATAGGTATAGTGACATGAAGGGAAAAATCCCAATCATGGGAAGGAACTTTGTGTGATGAGCTAGGCACATCGACATTTGGGTGGAGGTTTGACGTAAGGTCATTAATGAAAACTATGTTAATTTCAAACCTTGGGGGTGGCTCTAGGAGTTGTGGATGTCTCGGTCACTAAGTGGTCAATGAGGGAAAAATTGTGGGAATAGGTGTTGGCGAAATGGGTTCTTCATCGAGAAGGTCATCATCGTAAAAAATTTCTTTGGGAGGGCACAACTAGGATAAGAACGTTTTTCAAAGCCTTACAGTTCTCTACATCATGTCCTGGCACACGATGGTAGGCAAAAATTTTTGTGTCGTCAAACCCCTGTGATTTGTGTTTGAGAGGGTCATAAGGTCTGAGAGGTGGTAATGTGATGACATAAGTTTCAAGGAGGTTGGTTAAAATTTTGGCGTAGGATCCTGCTAGTGGATCACAATGGGAAGTGAAAGTAGGTTTGGGTGAAGGGCGGCTGATTGTAGAGGAATGGTCCTTGCATGAGGGGGAGTAGGTCGAGCTACAGATTTTAGGTGTTGGTGTGATCTTAGGTGTTGGTTGTGTTTGTTTAGGGAGGGGTATGGTAGATTAACTAGCAAGAGAGTGTGTGGTTATTTTGACTACCTTATTAGAGGGTAGCAGATTTTTGTCTTTAGGTTGCACCTTCTTGGGTAAAGGTGATACATGGGCACATGAGAGCTAGATGGAAAGGTAGATGGTGGAAGAGGGCATGTTACCCATAGGGACAATGGAGGTGCTGTGAAGGTAGATGGTGTAGGTCATGCCAGAGGTGTGAGGGAAAGAGACTGAAGCATCATGGGTAGTGAAGGAGTGATCGATGGTATTAGAGGTATGGGTGGTAAAGATGTTGTAGATGTGGGTGGAAGTCATGGGGTGCTTAGATATGTTTGAGGTTTGCAATGGTGTAATGGGCTGCTGTGTTTTTAGTTTACTAGTGGATGGAGGTTTCTTTCCCGTGTTAGAAGGATGAGGTCCTAAGACAGACAAAGAGGGTGAAGGTGAGGAAGGTGTGATCAGTGAGGTTGGAGTATGAGATTTATGGGGTTGGCTCTTCTATTTGGGTGTTGGAGTAGGTTTGGTATTGGCCTTGGAGGATGTAGCTAAATCTAATTTGATATGGGTGGATGAGTAAGGCTGGTGGTTGGGTTGAACCCTAAGGTAGTGCTAGGTTTAGGAAAAGAAGATGATGTAAGTGTAGGCTTGGGTGTAGAAGCGTGTTGGGTTATGGGTAGGGGTGTGGTTTGAGCCATGAGGGGTATCGTGGAAGAAGTTGTGATAGAGGTTGTTGTTCTTGGTTCAATTGGCTGAAATATTTTTGGGTAGATAGAGGAAGTTTCAGCAAGTGACATCTACATTTTCATTGAGGCAGGAAGCAGAAGATGCCCCCAAATTAAGGCTCTATCCACATAATCTAAGTGATCAGATAAGCACAAGAATGGCACGTATATAGGTGAGGTTGATGAGGACCTAATGGAAATTCCTGTGAAATTTGTCTCAGAGATTGGGAATTTGATAGCTTCAGCTTCCAGTGGGTAAGAGCTCCGAAAGTGAGTCTTGTAGTATCTTGGGTAGCTGATGGAGAATGATCACCTAGAGGCAAAGGTGTCTCTACTAGGTCTTTGATAGGTGGAGGTGATGACGGGTGCTCCTCTATGGGTGAAGGAGATGATGGGTGCTCCTCTATGGGTGGAGGAAGCATCTTCCAAGCATCTTCCAGGCTGGAGAGGTACTGCAGGTGATGGCGCTCTAGGTGGAGAAGCTAAAGGTGAGATAGAATCGATGTTAATGGAAGGCTCCCCTATGGATGAGGAAGGAGGTGAAGGTTGTTCCTCTATGGGAGGAGGAATAGGTGAGGTGGGTTCAAGTGCAGGTGGAGGATTTCGGGCTAGAATTTCATCGATGGAAGGAATATGAGGTAATTGGGTAGTAACAGTAGTTGTATTGCTGAAAATAGCATGGACCTCATGGGTATGACTATCATGAGTTGAGGTCTCTCCCATTTGATTAGAAGAAGGGGCATGATTAGGAAAAGGTTTCTTGAAGATATGTAGGTTTTGATTGGTAGGTGCATTAGGATTATCCAGGGTTAGCTCACCTTTCTTGAGCATTTCTTGGAAAATGTTTTTGAAAGTGATGCAATTGCCATCACTATGACCCTTTACTCGATGATAATTTCAAAAATCTTGCTCTTTATACCATGTGGGTGTGGGGCAAAGCAGGGTCAAAATGGGTGTGTGGTTTCATGGGAGGAAGGGTGATGGCCCCAACTTTGATGAGCTTCTCTAAGATAGAAGAATAAGGTTCCCTAATTGGGGTATATTTCTGTTGTTCCCGTCTGAATTGAAAATTTTGAACGGGTGAGAGACTAGATGAGGAGCTAACCTGATTTGACGGATGATCTGGGCTGGCTTTGAGAACCACTACGTTAGCAGTGCCCTTGGTCTTTGAATAATTGTTCTGTGGTTTTGAAGAAGAAGAGGTATCATTTGACTTGAATTTTGAGTTCTTATTACGTAATTGGATTTTCTTCTCTTCAATTGCTCGAATCTCAAGATTTTGTGCCATGGTGAATGCTTCATCGAAGGTTTGGAAGGTTTGGACCGGCAGAGTCGGTGAGATATGCCTAGAACAAGCCCACGTGAATATTTCGATGAGTTTGGTTTGTAGTAGTTGTAATGTGAGTTGATTGATCAGGGTACGCCAACGAGTAACAAAATCTGCGATGGATTCATTGTCATACTGACATGTAGAGTAGAGGTCAGTCATGGTAACATTCTTAATGATATTAATGGAGAAGTGATCCAAGAAGGCTTGGGCTACCTGATTAAATGAGAATATAGAGTGTCTAGGTAACCCACAATACCAATCTAACACAGGTCTAGTCAGAGACATGGGAAAGGTCCTCAGGAGCAAAGCATCATCATGGGTGATCAGATAACACCCGTGTTTGAAAGACTGAAAATGTTACTATGGGTATTCTTTTCTATTGAAATGTTTGAATTTAGGCATTTCCCAATGTAAGGGATATGGACGGATAGGAATGGATGGGTGTATAGGATCATTACAAATCTCATCGTAGGTGAGAGTGTTGCAGGAGCCAGAAATCGATGCCTCCAATGTCTGCATATTTTCCATCAATAACATGATTAGGTCGTTGGTAGGTTGTGATGGATGGGTGACTCCTGTAGTGTAAGAGGGTTGGTGTTGGGCATATAACAGGGGTGGCATTCCAGTATATGGAGCTTCCATATAGGTAGATTGAGAAGAAGGTAGTGAAATAGAGGGTACGTGCCCAGAGTGAATAATAGATGAAACATGAGGCTACTTATAGTACGTATATGAAGATGGAAGAGATGTGGTGAACCTAGTGGCAATGGGGGCTAAAGATTGCGGAATAGAAAGGATGACATTTTGAAAAGGGGTAGGGGTCATTGACATAAGGGGTGGTCATGTAGCTACGGGTATAAGCAAGACAATATGTGTGGATGAGGCTGTGTTTTGGGTGGTTGGTGAAGGTATAGTGGATGTGGCAGGTGTAATGGATGTAGTAGATGTGGTAGTCATAGCAAGTATAGGGCCTAGCTGCGAAATGACTAGGGGTAAGGTAGATGCGGGCAACGTAGAGACAGATGGGGCTGACGCAGGAGTGGGAATGAGAGTTGGGGGGATAGATATGGGCATGTCGTATATCAACTGACCCGAGGCATCTCTAGTGGACGAGTGGGAAAGGTAAAACTACAAGGTGGCAGGATTTTGGTCAAGGATTCGTGTGAACTCCTCATCTCTGATAGCGATAGAGATAGGTTGGATAGGTTTCATGGCTAGTGATAAAATGGAAGGTGGTGAAGGGCTAGGTGGGAGTGGTTGACAACTAGTGTGGAATACGAGGGTGGTTTCTATTTGACATGTCAGTACCATGTGAACAGGTATTAACGTGGTAAGACTGCTTTCTGTAAATGACACAGAAATACAACACAAATAGGATAAATAGGTGGTGGTAGGTGAATTGGGGTTAAAATGCTAGAAAATTACCTAGGCTAACCAATGCCAGTTAGGTTAAACTAATGCCAGTCATAGGTAACTGCTACCGGTCACTGTGGAAAGTGGACAGTTGGTTAAAAACAAGGTATAAGGCCAAATTTTCCAGGTATGAAAAATGGTGATGGGACTTACCAGGTCAATGGATATGATAAAAGTGATAGAGACTCTAAATAACTAAAGAAGTGGAATAGGTGTCCTTTTGGGTAGGTTAACCAAAAGAATAGTGAACTAACACCGGTTGGATAAAACTAATGACAGTTAAGAGATAACCGACGAAGGTCCCTGGACTGACACTGGTTACTATGAAATTGAAACAACGATGAAGAAAATGTGGTTGTGAGTTAAAATTAAATGTGGAATCAAACCCAAAATTCTGAGAATGATGAGAATAAGGTCTAGGCACATTCATATGAAGCTAGAATACACCAACTGTGATGAGGAGCATGTAACGGGAAATAATAAAAATGAAGAACGTGACCTCTCACCTCAAAATGAAAGCCAAGCAGAAACACTAAGAAAAATACAATCCTAAGGGTGCTTTTTCTATTATGTTTGTTTAGCTTATGCTATTTAAGGATTGAATCATGAACTGTAACATAGAATTTTTTGGTGAGGATGGCTTCCTACGAAGAAGGAGATCTACAAGGAGAGGTTTTAGATATGTTATAGCGGGGGTGGTCCATCCTCTGATGGGGTACAAAACAGAGATAACTAGTGGGGTGCCCACTGTTCCATGATCATGTGATCACCTACAACTTCTTCTGGGTGAGATGTTGTTTAGGAATGTGTATATATTTTAAATTTGTGATGTTTGGTTAAGACTCAGAGAGATAAAAAGAAAGGAAGTTCTTTTCTATGATTTGTTTGTCAACCATTAACTGGGAATGAATTCCAGCATATAGGTTGCCCTCAATTAATGTGACCTAATGCAAAAAGGCAAAATGAAATGAAATGATTTTAAAACCCAAATCGAAATGTAAAATTTGATGCCACAAATAGATGAACAGGAGAAGGGATGCTCTTTCACTAATGTGATACTAATGAAAGGGAAGAAATGTTCATTTTAAGCACCAAAATAAGATTGCTTTTAGACAATAGAGAGAATAAGGTTCCAGGGGAGAAATTTTAATGTAAGATTTTTTTAGAAAAGAAACAAACATACAACGTTTTCACCTAGAAATGAAATAATGCAAAGAACCCCGAATGGGTCCCATCGGGCGTGCCAAAATGTTTTACCTGATTTTAGATGCATTTCTTTGAATGTTGACGGAACAGATAAGGGTAATAGGCTAGGAGGAATACCTCTTAAGATACTGGTTGTAGGTTGTTGCGCACATATGACTTCTAAATCCACAGCTGATCGCGAGAGCTTCTTTTTTTCTTGGATCGAACTACCTGAAATGGAAAACAATACCACCAAATAAAATTTAAACACTATATGTAGTGGACTTCCTAGCATGTGCCAGATTCGAGAAGTGTGATACTTCCTAGACGACTGTCAATCCACTATGTTCAAAACAACATAATGCTAACAATAAAGGAAATCCTACTATAGTTAAAATGATTTAGGTATCTCATTCATCTACAATAAGAAAATTTTTTTCACAACAAGTTAAGCTATGACTGAATATGAAGGTCAAGGTCTCTGTTGGGGTACTGGTACTAGTCAGGGTAAAGTTCTGGGCTATTTTGGGTATTTGGTGGAGGTTTTAGGCTCTAATCTGGGTTTTGGTCAAAACACGGAGTTTGAGCGTTGGTCTGGTATGACCGGTGTTGGTTTAGGCTAATCTGGCGGCGGTTATGGGTAACTGGTTTCGGTATGGTCGAGTTACATGAAATTTAATAAAACTTGGTAAGGTGATAGATTTGGTGCTAGATGAGAATGAAAGGGCAATGACAAGGTTCATGTAGGTCCTGGATATGCACAGGAATGGTGAAAGTTCTGGATATGGGAAGTTCAAGGGTGTGGATAGAGAGATGGTCAAGTTTGCATGGAGATAAAAATGGTGGGGAATGGAAATGAGAACAAAAACTAACAACATAAGTGAAAGGATTTGTTAAAACGATAAGGAACCAATGCAGGTCAACAAAACTTATTGTTTGTACGAGCTTGATGTCTGATTGGAAATGGTGGGTGATCAAATGGAAGGAACTTAGTGTGGTTTTTGTGCTTCCCTAGATGTTCCCATGAAGGTAAATGGCTCTGTGGTTTCTTCAGTTGCTGGCTATGGATGCTCTGATGTGTGTACTAATGCTAGTTCTAGCTTGCATAGCAGCTCTGGTTTTTGTCACTTTCTCTCAAAAGATGTGTGAATCTCTTTGAAATGTGCCAACCTTGAAATAAGGTTGTTTTGGGGGTTAAATGGTAACCGACGGAAGTTTCTAGCTTAACAAGCGGTGGTTTAGGGTAACCTGCATCGATTAGGGTGGGATTTCCTAGGTTTACTAAACTAGGCAGATCCCCTTGATTTTTTGGGATCTCGTTTCCTTTACTTCACGGATTAGCATGGAAGCTTCCTTCTAACGAGTGGGAATGTGGTTAGAGGTAATGAAGGCATTGATTATTTAGGGTTTGGGTAGGTCTTAGTTAGTTATGGTAACTTACTAAGAATAGGTCTTAGGGTGAGGTGGCTAGATGAGGTGGATATGTGGGCATTATCACAATTAAGATATTCAAATAATAAATATTGTGAGGATAATGAATTAATTTAATTTAATTAATTAAATAAATATTAGAGTGGGATGAAAGGGGTCATGGTTAGGTGAATGTGTTCAAGGTATTTATTTGATGGGGGACCAAGGGGAGTATGACCTAATTTTAGTGTCTACACCAAGGATGGTTGAGAATCATATTATAGCTAGTTTCCCAGTCTATAGTATAAAACTTTGTAAGAACCATCTTGGGCCCTAAGGTAACTTGTAGCACTATGGTTCCAATCGATGTTACCTCGAAGCTATCATACCCTCTCAATGTTTTGTCTTGTTGAAGAGAAATTGATTTATCCATAGCCTCAATTATGGAGAAATGTAAAGGGGATAATTTTTACTGTTACACCATCATCGATCATTATGCGCTTTACATAGTTGTTGTAAATCCAAATCTATAGGTATAGAGTTGGGTCACCTCTATGTTCCAACTCAACATCTATGGAAATCTTACTGATGTTGAATATAAACCCAACATATATTTTAGGCCGCCCATGAGGATGTACATCAAAGTCTATATGATTTATTTGCACCTCCAGAGGAGGGGTGACATTGATCAAATGTCCAAGACCCAATGCTTCTAATAAAACAACTCTATGAGTAGAGGATTTATTCAAAATATCTAAGAAGGAGATATGAGAAAAGGTATTTGTTAAATCAGTGATCAAGTCGTAAGAAGCCACCACTGATTTTGGAAGTGTTGGAACATAATATGACATAGAAGGGTAAATAGGGATAGGATGCGAAGAGTAGTCTTGAGTTCTCGTAGTGGAATTTATCCATGGTGTTTGGTTTTCTAACCCTACTAGACCAATGATCTTAGTTTGTTGGTGACCATCCAACTGTGGTGCCACTAATGGGTTTGATGAATTCAAGTCTTTGTTATCATTGTTTCACAATGGGATACCCTTATTTGTGTCATTGGTGTCCAACCTACCATTGATTGGATGCGTTGGAAGGGGATCGTTAAAGATCATGAGCGGTGTGATTTGAGGGGATACATTTCCCATGCTAGCATTTTGAATTGGCCTCATAGGATTCACTAAAAACATTTCAACAAAGAGCTATCTTTGATTCTCTAGTAGATGTTGAATGAATTTATTACACTCACGAAATGTTTTAGCATCATTCTTTCAGTCCCTACTGAAACCACAATACATGTTAGGATCATAATCCTCGAGGTATTTGATATGTGTTTTGTTGTGGTCCAAATTTCTGATTGTTCTTCAATTGTTGGTTATTGTAATTGAATTTTGGAGGCCATTGTCCCTGATTTTGATATTGGTTTTGGTACCCATTTGGGTATTGGTTAGGGACTTGAGCCTAAACTTGTTATTATTGGAGTGGAGACCGATTGAAATCAACAATTTTGATTATAGGAGTGAATTTGTTACTCCTCTGATTGTTACGATTGGTGTTGTTGTTGACATTATTTGTACTTGAGGTGTTAACAACATTTGGTTTCTTTGTTTGGTCTGTAACACCATCGGTCGTAACACCACAGTTTTTGTTGAGGACCTTAGGTCTTTGTTTTTTTTTTACATTGTTGGGGTAACTAAAGTTACCTTGATTGGGAGTGATCAACCTCCTGTTTCAATTGTGGGTCTTTTAACCACTGTTTATTTCCGCCTGATTGATCTAGAGAGCACCTTCCAACACCTCTTCATAACTCCTTAGGGGGAACTTCTATACTTCTTCCCTTTTTCTCTTGGTTAAGAGAGTAAAGGAATAGATCACAAAGATCTATCTGATCCATGTTGGGAGCGTTTTATGAAGAGTAGAGGATGTGGTGGCATTTCTAGATGGAATTCACAACAAACTCATTATGCTCTTTCTTTATATGTAGGAGTTCTCTGATTCCTATTTAATGAATTCAGATACGATTTGTTTAAAGGAATGTATTGAAGCCTCAAGTATCCTAATATACCAGTCGAGAGAAATTCCTTCTAGAGTCTTAGGGAAGATATTTGCTATGACTGCATCCCATTGGAGAAGCTCTTGAATGGCAGTGCCATATGCTTTGATATGCGCATTTGTATCTCCCTCCCATTTAAATTTAGGAAGATCTAGTAGATGGCATGGGAGCATAAAATTCCATATGGTGAAGTTGAGGGGCTCTTTAAGATATTTATAGTAGGTCCCCACTGCGTAATATTTGACCATCGATGACCTCTGATGGGGAGGCGGAGGTGGAATAGGTTGTTGATATGGTGCAACATAGATATTTGTATGGGCTTAAGGAATCCCCTGTGCATGACCATATGAACCTAGAAAATAGTACATGTCCCCCTTTGGTAATTTAGAATAGATGTGAAGGTATGGGGGAGCATTAATCTGGTACGGAGTTAGAGGCACAAAACTAGGGAACGTTTTATTGCCAGTTGGGATGGCATTTGAGAATGTTCTTCCAGTTGGTGTTTGTTGAGGGTATCTACACATGGTCCGAGGGGGCATACCCAAAGTTCCCGATCCTGTGAGGAGATCTCTAGGGCTAGGAATTCCCATGTAAACCAAAGGAGGATTTGGTGTAGTAGGCACTCATCCAAATTTCTATGGATGATAAAGAATCCTTCCTTGCTTAGTAGAGGATGAGACATGAGTAGTCTGGGAAAGTTCCAATTCTCTAACCCTATCCACCAAGATTGAGATGACCTTTCCTGATGATGGTATGGTGTTCTATTTTAGCACGCATTGTTGAACCTTGTTAGGTTGTAAAGGAGTGTGATATCATGCTATGAAATGTTTGTTGTTTGGCCACCCTTTATTAGGAACATTTTTTTTTGTGGGAGGGTTATAGATGTTATTCTGTAGTAAGACATCAAAACATCCTTACATCCTATCTAGAGATTGGTCCACATTTCTGAAGTGTTGTTCACTTCGAGCATAATTTTATAAGTAATCCTCATCCAATAATGGGTGTTGATTAGATTGCATACTAGTTTTTTGTCTAAACAAAACTTGAGGAGAGGAGCTTGAATCTCCAGTGAATTTCATGTTGTTAGAGTTTGAGAGTCCAAGGGGTTTTCCATGTGTAAGTTGATTAATCTCCTTGATCTTGACTGAGGAGCCATTGTTGTTCACTTGAGGAGGAGGAGTTAGAGATGAAGGAAGATTAGTTGAGTAGAAATCTACCCATGCAGAAAGTGAGAGCGACTGTTGTTGCCTACCCATTTGGTAGTAATATGCCTTGAGACCCAAAATGGATTGGCTGTGTTCCTTTCCTGATATATTGGGGGGTATATGAATACCCATACAATAATAAGATATGGAGAAGATGGATGGAATAAATGGAAACGAAACGAGACTAGGTATTCATGTCAGGTTCACCAATTTGTATGGATGAAAATTGACATGTGAACTTCAACCACACTTGACCTCCCAAGGTCGTGCTGAGACAACCGATGTGGAAGATGTGGATGGCTATGGATAGTGAAAGATAATGAATATGTGGTATATATATGAAAATACATGGGAATGGGAAAAATAGGATATCAAGGAAAAATAATGTCCTCAACACATAATATCGGGATCTCCTTGTCAATGGAAAAGAAGTCCCTTCTAACCTGAATAGGTCTAATGGATGGATCAGAAAGGATAGCCACACAAAGAATCCAATTAATATCGAGCACAAAGTAAATTCCTTCCAATGGTTATGGGATACGTGGAAAACTAATGGGTGCCTCGTAATGATTTCTAAACAAGGTCATGGAATGAATGAGAGAGAGGTAAGATTCCACTGGCTCTATGATCTGTTAGTTAGATCTATCCAAAACATGAGGGCTTAGTGAGATTCTTCAATCAGAACATTTAAATGTCTAATGATGTCTAGTGGAAGTGGGGATAACCTAAAGAATAACGAGTGTTATCCTATGTGAACTTCTAGCTGGTCTTCGGGCCCTTACGGTTGAGGAACCCATGGATCATAGCCGTAAACTCTTGGTAGTTGTGGTCCTTACATGGTCATACATGTTTAAACTCTATTTCCAAGGGTAGTCTTGTATTCATAGTCTTTGTCAGCCACGATGTTCAAAATGTTTAATTATTTAATTTTGTCATCATATCCTGCTGGTGTTTTGAGGAAAAACATACAGATTCCCGTATCTATGTCTGTAATTAGTTCCGGTTTGTTTGGTTGTGGGACCAATGGATCACTAGCATATGTTTTCTCTTTTTTTGGTTCATTTATGGTCATGTATGCATTCAAAGATTTTTAATCTAATCAAGGTAAATGAAAATCTAATCAAAATAAGAAAATTCTACACTATGTTTTTATGTGTTTGAAATGTAATGGAAATAAACAATACAAAGCAACTAATATAATTAAAAAACCTCTGTGTTTTTCTCGAATTTAGAAGAGATGATGAAATGAAAAGATTCTAATCCAATAAATAAATCCTATATAGATAAATAACTAGATGTAGTTATTTAATAATGTAATGGTGTAATTAAATCTATACTAATCAATTAAATCCTCCGTAATTAAATGCTTTGCTTTGCCTCAGAGGCACAGGAAGAAACCAAAGCTTCTCAGATAAGATTTTCTTCCCTTACAACTTCCCCGAAAAAAGTAAAGAAATATTTTATGGAGGATCTTCTAAATTAAATACTGCTTCGATTGATTTCTAAATCAATCAAAAAATCTTTCTTCTAGAATCACCTCTTTGTAAATCTATAGAGATAGGCAAGAAAGGCTATCTATCGTAAGAAATATTTTGGTTAAACAAGAGATCTACTGTAACTACTCAATGACTGTAATAATAAAAATGAAATTCCTTTTATACTGTAATGAATAATATGAATAATATTCCCAAACAAATAATTAAAGAAACCCAATTACAACCCCAACCTCTTATGTTCATGTGAGTCTAGGATGTTGGGAATGCAATAGAAACAACAACGAGAAAGTGTTGGAGAAATGATAGCTTGATGGAAGTTTGGTAGTAACGTGGGTAGAAGAAAGATATCACAAGAGAAAAAAACTTGGATATGTAGTTTCTAGCAAGATTGTTGCACCTTAAATAAGCAAGATACATAAATAATCTCCAGCCATTTTCTTCAAAAGAAGTGATGGTTTATAGAAGGTTGGCTAGGTTGTACACTATCACACTTGGCAACCATGGGGTGCCACATCAACACAATTAGGGGCATTTAAATAATAAATTACAAATTACAAGTGGAAGAGGAAGTTACCACAAGTCAGTCAAGCTTGAAATCAACTAAAATATTTGAGAAACATAATCTAAAAGTGAATTAAAGTGAAGCAATCACACATTAATTCTCGGGTAAAGAATTTTGGAAAAATCACACAGGACTACCGACCTGTGTAGGGTGGTGGTTACAGGATCGACGCCCCTGCCTCGGTAGCAGTTATAGGACTACCGCCTAGGAAGGGTGGCACTTTTGATTCTAAAGGAAAAAATTAAGGTAGAATGGTGCGGGAAGCTTTTGAGAAGAAGGGAATGGCTAAGTAGGGTAAACTAGGTTACAAATGTAAATTGTAAAGAGGTTTAGGGAGCTCAAATACTTTAGAAAATATGTGAATTATTGAGTTGTGGAGCTAAATTTTTTCACAAAAAGAATGTTTTACAAACTTGCAGGTTTACACAGTAACTGACATTGGTCACCTAGGAGGGAACCAACATCGGTTAGGGTACTGACACTAGTTACTTGTGCATTTCTGTTTTTATTTTAGACACATGATTAGATCCACCCTTTGATTTAAAGGTGATCTAAAGGTTGTAAATGTATAATTATGATGCCCTAAGTTTGAATATACTTATATAAGCTAGAAACCTAGGGTTAGAAGTAGAATTCCTTATAATTGATTATTATTGCATGTGGAATCCTTGGTTGAGAGGATGAAGAAGAAGAAAAAGAAAAAGGTTACATGAAGACATGGCTTCCATGGAGAGAAGCTGAACATAATTAAATTGCAGGTATATCTGAATGGTGAGAAGAGGGTAATGTCTTCTACTATATTTCCTTTGTATAGTTATTGTCTCAATGTAATTGCCTACATAGTATGAAAAGCACATACAGTTTCTTCTTGTATATCCACATGTTGTTGTGAGATCTTGTAATGTAGATCCATGAGACCATGTTGTATTGTTGGTCCATAGAGATCTAATATTGTAGCTCATTAGATAGCTTGTGGGTACGTGATAATATCCAAATATTGTAGAAGAGGTTGTCTTCTTGTTTGCATAGGTTGATGCAGTGATGGATGAGAGACTTTCTTCTTAGTGGACAGTTATGGTTGCACATTGGTATACCCATTTGAGAGGTCTTGTTTGCAGATCCACATGAGAGCTTGGTTATAGTTTAGAGATGCAGTAGTTCCTGGTTATGTGAGATCTGGTAGTGGTTCAGAGGCACCGTTGTAGTGCACTCATGTAGATATGTTTAGAGAACTCGAGGAGGAAATACTCTTGGAGAGATGCATTGTACTCTTATGCAGAAGAATTTTTTTATACTCTTGTATTATTTCATATTGAGATATCTATATTTGGTGGACATATCCCAAATTGGGTGAACCATGGTACATGTTGTGTTATGTGTATGTACTTTGTTTTGATTTAGATTTTTCTAGTTTATACTTCCACTGTTGTAGATTTTGGGGAATTATCTAGTTCTGTATTTGCATGATTTGGTTTGTTATTGAATCATAACACTATTATGCAGTTTGAGGTTCCCAACACGAATCATCATTGGGGACCTTTTTTAACCGTTTTTTGATAATATAGTACATGTAAATTTGGGTGCGTACAATGAAATTTCACATTCATACCTATATGTATGGGTGAGTAGTTCCTCCCCATATATGTGAAGAGTATGAGTTAATGTCTTATTGTAAGACTTAGGAGGTTTCCCCCTCGAAATGGCTTGATAATATATTCTATATTCTAATATATCTACATTTATATTCAAGTAATTTCATTACAGATTATTCTTTTCTTCCCTCCCACAGTGTAAAACACTTTTTTTTGTTGGATGTCGAATAACACCAAAAATATGTCTGTGAGGGAATTTTTTTATATTTTACACTCTTTACAATTACACGACTTTAACACTTGACAAGACAATAATCCTAAAATCACATATTTGACACATGACAAATGACTAATGAATATTACACTAATAGGAAACATACAATACTTGAATAACTAGAAAGTAATTTTAATTACTTTCTATAAATAAAGACAAATAAAGACTATATCCATTGACTTGCATTTTGATAACAAATAATATTAAAAATACGATTGAATGATACTAATACCACACAACAAAAAAACAAATGTAAATTTACCAAACTACTAAAACAAAGACCAATTTTACTATTGACTTGAAACATAAAATACTAAAAAAGGAAGGCCTAACACTGCTAAATAGAAATTTAATGAGTTTTAATAGATAACAACTCTAGACTTAGTGACTCAATGACAAGCCTTGTGCTAAAGCTGTTATTAAAATCAATAAACACAGAATCTTGACAGTGATGCATGCGAGTTCCAATTAACATGCGGATCATGTCAATCTTGAGACTGGGGGCATGGAATAAATCATGTGAATAACAACCATTAATTCTTTAAATCCAATGTAAATGATGATGTTAAAACGGATGCAAGACATTGAATGCACAACTATCTGTATCCTTGATTCCTTTCTATCAAAAATGCGTATACAACAAGAGGCAATCGAATAATTAGTGGATCTTATAGAGAACACTCAAAATAATTTGCAAACAATTTCTCATATCCACAAATCTGAAAATTCATACACCGTAATTCTGATTTAAATAATATATCTAGATATATTCTATTCATTCCACAAGCACAGAACTAAGAACACGTCTCCTCTGATAAGAAACGGATATCTTTACCCAGTGGAAACATAGGTATGATGAACCTTCAACATAGATGTGGACATGCATACAGTGACGAGGAATAACAAATACCAATCAAAAATTTCGTAGGTAGATTTGTAGAAGCCATAATCGACTACAAGAATTATCAACACTACCGTAGAATACAGGTTGCAAGAAGCATGAAATACACAGAGCCACGTTGAAATTGGAGATCATTATTTGTGAAATTCAAAAGCGCATAGACTAGGCATAGATTAAAGATCTGATGTGGAGGTCTAATTGTTTTGTAAGCTCTGATCAAAATTTCTTATATAATGTCCAAAATGGTAGATCAGTTATGGATGGATCCTTAAAATACACATAAAATCCACTGTAACATGTCTTTGTAAGATGGAAAACGACTAGATATGGATCTCAATATGCTCACAATTCTCTTCTATGTTGGTTAATACGTCAGATGGCATCAAGAATGCATCTATCTCCCCTCTAGACTTGCTATGTTGTTTGAAGAATAATCCTGGAGAAAATATTTTCTTTGTGGTACTGCCCTGGTTGAAATTTGATCTCATCTGGTATGTTGAATCTAGAAATGGAAAAATAACCAAGCAATAGAGATACTATCATGCACAGAGAAATAAAAAAGAATTGGATTTCCCTTTTGCAATTAAATCAACATCTCTACGGGGATCATAATTCACTCTTATGCCAAATGTCAGGGACGATCCTTTCACAGCAAAATAATATTCTGTATTATTATATTCTACACAGTACATAAGCTATTATATAGCCAAAATAATAGAAAAACAACTTTCTATTAAATAGGAAAGCATATAAACAAACAACAAACTAACCATATATATGAAGTTGTTAAACCAACTTCACTTATATACAAAAATCATATTACTATAAAAACATATTGACCACATAATCAACTAACGTACTAATGATTTACCATATTGTAAAAATATATTGAAAATATCCATGTAATTACTAAATTCCTAACACCTTCATGCATTGACCTTCTTTTTATCTTTGTTACCTACGCACACCCTCCTGCGCATAGTATTTTTCATCCACACATGGCTAGTACTTAGCCATTTCTACTACCAACACAACATCAAGTTCCCCGTCACTATTTGAATATACACTTGCCCCACTTTGGCCAGCGAAAAACTCATGGAAGGAGAAATGAATAGGTTCTCCAATGGAATGATTTTCCCCAAGATCCAAGTATTATGTAAAAGTAGTTTATACACTAGGATTTGGGTTCCTTGTCAGAGCATGATCCTCATCATGATGACTATTAGATGGATTTTAGGGATGAAGAGGAATTTAGATTAATACATTACTACCAAATGAAATTAGTACATATAATTGATTACAAGATTAAAATGCTACCTCAAGGAGTGCCCTATGATGGCAATATAGTAAGCCAATACTATGTTCAAAATGACATAACAAGACAACCTCTTCCAACTGTGAATTGGGATGCTCAAGAAATGAAATATTTACATCACCAAAAAGTAGATGTGATGAGAAGAACTCTAAGGTGGTTTTCTTTCTTAGAGTTGACATAAGTCAACAAAATACCATTATCTTAAAGGAATACAAGATCGGTGGCATAATAAATGATGTATTTACCAAGTTTAGAAAAGATAGAGGTATAACTCAAGAAATCCATTAGATATCATTAAAAACACCTATGACTGCTCAAGCTAGGGATGAACTAAGTTCTTATGAAAGAAAATATCAAGATTTCTATATCCTAGTTGTCCTAGATGAGTGAGGATATCTCAAGGAAAATGTTTCCCATTGATGTCACCCCTCTCTAGTCAATCACATCCTCTGTTTCAGCACCCAAATTCTATGCTTAAGGGGAAAAATTAAAGGTGATGTTACCGTTCAATCCTCTAGATGGGATACCAGAAATGGAAAAATTGAGAAGGACGTTCCTCCCCAAAATTATTATATCAAGTGGACCTATCCTAATGCCTATTAATGAAGAAGGGGTGAGTGTGGCTCCTCTTATTAGATAGAAAAGGAAAAAATGAAACAATTTTTTTTATAGAGGAGGCTACCATGTACTCAAAATTTGATGTGACCATCAACATAGAAGTTCCAATTCAAGAATTTAAGGTACCTATTCCAGTTCATAAGTCTCAAGTTACAAAACCCCATGTACACATGTAAATACCTGGAAGAAATATAGTTATGAATTCTATTATATAACCTAAAACATAGTTTTAGGAGGCCCAATTGACCCCACCACTTGAAGATCTAGTTACCCCATAGAGAGAAATTAATGGAGGATTATGACATCAATAAAAAAACTCTTGATCATGGGAAGATTTTGACTGGTTTATTGAAGGATTTATGTATCGATCAGGGAGTTTATGTTTCTTTGGGTACTAGGTAGGAGGCAGTAAGTGTTGCAGGTAAAGTGGATTCAAATCATATTGAAGAGTCTGAGATATAAAAAATAGAAAGTGTAAGTGGAGCCATAAATCAACCAAAAGTTGGACACACTGAAGAAATTCCACTAACAATTTCTCAAAAAACCCTAGTGACTCAGGGATTTATCGATACTATTTTGGAAAATGTTGAAGGTGTTATCATAATAGCTGAAGAAAATATTAAAGGTTAAACTAATAATCCCTCTTAAATAGAATAAGAATCATCACCTTCTAATGAACAAGTGGATAAAGTGTCAAAATCTATAGATACAAGTAGTCAACCATCCCCAATTCTAACAAGAGAGGAGGTTAAAGGCACTAAGGCTGAAGGGAAAAATGTTGTGAAAGTACATAAAATTATTAGTGATTTCCATGTTGTAACTAAGGAAATGGTAACATAACTAATATGAGAAGGTGATGAGGAAAATCCATCTCAAATTGAAGTATCAGTGGAAGAGACTGAAGTTATTCATCTCTCCTTGCAAGATATGATTGTCGTATGAGTAGTGTCTTTACAAAAGAGATAAGAAGGTTAGGATGTGCCAATTGGGAGTTGGTTGGGGTCATATCTCCCAAGAAATAGAAATATGAAGATGCAGGTGGAAATTGATGACTTAATGAGCATAATTTCCTTGAATTAATCAAGGCCTCCAAAGAAGGAAATAATTATGTCTAGAATTATGGTAGGGGTTCATGGTGAAGGGTTTATGGAGATTGTTACTCCACAAACAAATGTTCTTAAAAGGATGAAGCCCCTGTATATTTTCTAAGAACCCATAATCGTGTTGGGCCCCAAAATATCAGCTAAGAACAAGAAGGTGCATGGACATGCAAGACCTAGATAGAGAAGGGCACATGTGTTTGAAGGTGCATAAGGAAAAATGGTTTTTGTACTTAGCCATATTTCGGCACCCTAGGTAGCACACGAGAAAAGCATGACCCTTGTGGATAAGGTATGCAGCCAGGTGACTATGGGATCAAGAATGGAATATTCTAGGAATGCGATGGAGGGTTCTAGAAGAGCATCATCATGGAGAGTGGAGAGCTCAGATATGTGAAGGCATGCTCCCATGGAGGACCACTTTGACACTTGGTGAACAATCTGTAACTTCTGGAAGGCATGGTGGTGGGTGCTAAGGCTATATATACAAGCTCCTGGTAGAAGAAAAGGAGAGAGTTGAAGAGAGGTGAATCCCTGCAGATAAAAATAGAATGGAGGGTGTTATGGCTAGGGATTAGGAGAGATATCTGTGAGTAATAGCATATAGAAGGGGATGGGTTCTCATTTTTTATTTGTAATATGATGAGCATAACATAACTCTGATTGCATGATTTGGCTCTACATAATATGAGGATCTATTATGACCTCAAGGGATGTAATGTGGGTTATTACTTTGATAGTATGAATATAATGCTTCATTATCAATCATCTGTGTTCAATACTCATGCATTTCCTTTTTGTATAAATCATCTCCATATGTTGTTTTCTATTTCTCTTACCTACATAGAATGAGATGACAAATTTTTCCTAAGTTCATAAGAATGTGGTTTAGTTATTTTCTGTCTTACATTTGATTGTCTGTTCTAAGATGATGCATTCTCACAAAACTCACATAAAGGAGAGACTCGGCTCCCGCATGTGCCTTGGGTGAGCACCCAACACCATTGGGTGATAGGCCTGGTGCACGCATGGGATTTTCCTTGTTCTGTGAAGGGTAAAAAAATGACTACATTTTGGTTCCGTTACTGGGACCTATTTTTGAAGTTATTGTGAGAAATGACATGCATCTTTGTCCCTGTGATGTGTGATGACAGAGCACCTGACCTTAGAAAGTGTTGAAACATGGTTCAAGAGCACAGAGGATGAGTTTTCTCAAAGATTCAGCATTGGATCTGAGTTCAATACATGCATAGATGGGTAGAAGAGAACCTATACCATGAGTTATATGAGACATTATTTTGTTGCTTCCTAGTAGAACTATATGAATGGCTTTTAAGCCTACACATCCAGATCAAGCTGGTACTATAGATCATGTGCGTGGGCCCAAGATGACTATCAGAGGCTGCAGGATGCATATCTGACTTGGACACGTGTTATTGATCACTGGTGGAAGAGGGTGCTGACTAGTTATACTTTAGAATATGCCATTTCGACGTATTCTTTCCAGAGATTGCTGAGTTTGAGTTTTTGAGGGAGCCTAGAGGATCATTTTTGCATGTTATTCCTCTAGCTATGAATATCTTGGTCATTACTTTGAGTTTAGAAGCATTCCCCATGGCCGGCTAAGCTCTCTAAGCGTTGGGAGAGGAAGCTAGGGTGGAGGAAGATGGTGGACATTGTGGCTAAAAAGGAAAGGGAGGAAAGATGACTCAAGTATAATGAAGCTTGTGAAAGGGAGATGACTAGACAACGTGAGGTTGTAAGTGTGATGGATCTATGGAGGCAGGACATTATGGGAAGGAGTTGAGGTTCATGCAGAGGACATGGAACCTGAGCAGTCTGTGCTACCCCATCTTGGCAAGTGTGGGAGAGAATCCCCTTCAGCTTCTGATGAGATTTTGTCACATGGAGAAAGAAGAGTCATCGCATGCACATTTGAACCCACCTAGATGACCAATCCCTGGTGCTTGGTTTTCCATAGATCAAGGGAAAAGTATTGTTAACCCAGTTGGTATCGGTGGGAGTAACTGATCGGCACCCAGGAGATATAATTTCTCATTTGGAACATCCATGGCTGCACAATCCTTTCTATGTATTTAGAGGAATCTTTGGACAAGGTGCAAATACACAAGATTTTGGTATCGCATCTGGGAGTGGCATGGGGCACACTACTGGTAGTGGGACATTATCACAGACCATCAACATGTAGTTCAGTGGGACATTGGGAACCCTTAGTGTGACCACTTCATGAATTTATTGACTGCAGGAGGTGGATCTGGTGGGTTAGGAGGAATAGGACCTGGTGGATCTAGTGGATCTGGTGGAGGGAAACACCAGAGGGAACCAAGGCTCTGGATCAGGAGGACAAGGACCCCAACCACCTCCCCAAGTGTTTTTTGAGATGTCTTTGCACTTACCAGACTATAGGGGTATTGAAGATGCTACAGAGCATGTGCACAAGTGTGAGTTACTATGGCATGCGAAGGGGATCACTACCCTAGAATGGAAGGCAAGCTAGTTTGCAACTACATTAAAAGGACACACACATAGTTGGTATAGGAAGTATGACCCCCATCAGATGGTGGTAGACTATACCACATTGAAGAATGCTTTCCTCATAGAGTTCCATATTCCAGAGTTTGAGAAGAAGAGCATCAAGTGCTCTAAAGGATATCCAACAGGGAATGACAGAGAGTGTGTGGGAGTATGATGCGTGTTTCAAGACTCTCTTGTCAAAGCTCTCCTATGACATTCATCCTTCTCAGCATGCTCAATGGTTTGTCAGAGGACTGATAACACCATTTAGAAGGGCTCTATCGCACAAGACTTTCACCAACCTGTGTGAGGCATTGGAAGCTGCCTTGCACGCTAAAGCTATTGGGAGTGTGGATACTGGTGTTAGTCCATTTTTGGAGGCCCAAATTGTTGCAATGGCCAAGCAGTTGGAGAAGTTATCTACAAACTCAGTGCATGAGGTTCGTAGTGGGATTTGGTGTACAAACTACGAAGTGGAGGGACATGTAAAGGATAGTTTCCCTTGGAATTCAGTGCGCGCTATGGCAGTAGACTATGAGATCTGCCATGGGGATCATGATGTAAGTAGATGCCCTCTACTCTAGTGCATAATCCATAAGAATGTTTCTTGCTACTACAATATATGCACCTCTATAACCCATGACACCAAGGATTGTAGATTGATTGATCAGATCCATGATGTTATTGATCTGGGTGTGTGCCAGACTAGCCTTGCTAGTAGTTCTAAGGATGATGACCATCATTATGAAGGGTGCATAGATGGAGGGGTACATGGAAGAGGTTTTCATGGGGGATTTCTTGGTCGTGGTAACCGGTGGAGGATGGAGTGAGTTCCAGTGAGGAACATGTTATAATTGTGGATCTACATAGCATTATAAACGTGAGTGTCCTGATCTGTTATAATGCTCATGGTGCGGAAAGAAGAAACAAGTACGAAGAGTGTCCAGAAACTCTATGAGCATATGAACCAACAACACTGAAAAGATAAGGGCGCTGCTATGGTGAGCGTTAAGAAGGCTGATTCACAATGGATGCCAAGAGTGGCACGTGAGTTAGAGCTAGAACTGTATTGGTGACAATGCGAGCAGAGGCCGTGTGTGTCAGGGAGATGCCAAGACCAAGGACACTAGTTTCTAGAGAGGAGGTAGTACATGGAAAGTACCCAGACCCTGTCCATCAGAAAGAAGTGTACCAGGAGACTATGGATGTGATTTGAAGTTTACAAGGGGAGATACAATGTCTCAAGGAGAAATTGAGGTAGGTGGAGCAATGGAAGGATAACGAGGTTCCAAGGAATGACCTAGATGAGGTCAAAGAAGTGTGTAAAATGTTGAGGCAAGAGAATATTATTCCCTTGCTGGGAGAATGGCTGAGGGAGAAGGTACCATGTGCCAGTAGAGTGCACGAGAGATAGGTTTTACATGCAAACCTTCCTCCTCATAGCCTTGAATATGAAAGGAGATTACTTTGAATGTGGTTGTTGATGGATGGATTCTGAGCAATATCCTCATTGACATGGGAGTCAGAGGTGAATGTTCTTACCTTAGATGCCTGGCATTAGATGGGAAGGCCCGCATTGCAGCCATCTTCAAATGTGGTGTATATGGAAAACAAGACTAAGGAAATTCCCATTGGAGTCCTGAAGGATACAGTTATCACCATTCAAGGGGCCAAGTTCACTAGAGACTTTGAATTCTTGGTGCTCACCGAGGTAGACAACTTTCTAGCATTTCTTGGGCACCCATGGTGTTACAAGAACAATTCTGACATAAGGTTTAACAAAGGGTATATCAGCTTCAAAAACAAGGAAGAATGGGTGGTCATCCCTTTGATGGATGGGAAGTCAGTGCCCTACATAGAGCCATTGGGAGAAGAAGTCCTTGATAGAATCTATGTGTGCTCCATCAAAGATCTTGAGATAATTCACCCCATGGAGGGAGTTATCCAGTTTGAGGATGCTCAGTCCTTAAGTGATACCACTAGTGTGGCATGTGCCAATTGGGCACATGGAACCTATGAGTTAATTGGGTGAAATTAAAAGGACCTGTAACAAGGGTGATAAAGGTGCGCTCAGTCAAGCACCTAGGAGGAAAGAAGTTTCCTAGTTACTCTGGAGGGGCATACCCTAAGATTTTCCTATAGGAAATGGAAGCTCAGTGGAGAAATGAGGATGAAAGAAGAGGAATGCTCAGCTATAACCTACTCAGGACTGTAGCGCACTGGTGGGCTACACATCGGGAGAACCTCCTAGAGTGATGTGAGGTGAGGATCACATTTTCTGTAAGGTTCTCTAGGAAAAACGTGCACCCACGGTTATACAAGACTACCATGGCAAAGAGACCGCTTCATTACATATCCAAGCATGCGAGGAGGCCTGGATGGGAAGTGCAGAAGCATTTCACCTTCATTATGGGTACATAAGTTGTATTCCACCTTACAAGGTTATGTGCACATGCTTGGTACGTTCATTCAGAGATGCATCATCAGATGGGTAATTGGCAAGAGTTGGTGGTTGATCTCATTCAAGCATTTCGAGTATAGGAGTACCAAACCATTAGTGGATAAGGCGTTACAAACAATCAAGTGCCTTATAATGGGAGATAGTGCCATGGCTGAGGATAGGCTACTAGAATTGCTAGGAGATCCTTATTTGGAGATGTGCCTCAATGAGGAAGAATCAGAGGAAGTACATTTTGAGCCTGTGTGTATGGAAAAAGAAAAAGGGAAATTGGTCTATGTCATAGACAGGGAAGAGATGGAGATGTTGGATGTTAGTCATTTAGAGGGTATGCACGAGGTTATAGACATAGGGTTGATGAGTGAGCATGCACCTACCATGAGCCCTTAAAGATGAAGAGGGTTAACATTGGGTCAGAGGTAGAACCTAAGGAGGCTATCATCGGTGACTATTGGTTCAGAAAAGGAAGTTTTGAAGATCATTGATCTATTATTGCATGAAGTTCCAATATTTGTTCCCTCATGGGTACCATGAACTCAAAGGCATCCACCATTCCTTGGGGGAAATGAAGATCAAGTTGAAAGAAGGTGCGCACCTGATTTAGAAGAGACCTTATCAGATGAATCCAAATTTGTGTACGGGTTAAGGAAGAGATAGAAAAAATGATAGCATCTGGTATCATTGAGGTAGTGGAAGAGTCAAAATGGATAAGCCCGATGGTTATCAGTATTAAAAAGGATGGTAGGATAAGAATTTGTGTTGACTACAGGATCTGAATGTAGTGTGTGTCATCGATCCCTTTCCAACCCCCTTTACTAAAGAAATTTTGGAGGGAGTAGCCGGGCGTGAAGTCTACTCTTTCACAGATGGCTTCTCAGGATACCACCAAGTCAGGATTGCAAGGGAAGACCAGAGAAAGACAAATTTTTCCACTGAATGGGGAAGTTTTTCCTACACAGTTATGCCCTTTGGACTGAAGAATGTGCCTACTTGTGTTCTCACGCATTGTGGTACAGGCATTCCAGGACTTCATCCATAAGTTTCTTCAAGTTTATCTGGATGACTGGACTGTGTATGGACTGGTGAAAGACCATTGTGACAACCTAAGACTGATGTTTGAGAGATGTCAGCAATTGAGGATATCCCTCAACATTAAGAAATGTGTCTTTGCCACTCCATTTGGAACCCTGTTAGGGCACATTATATGCAAAGATGGACTTACTAGTGGATCCCACAAAAAGTTGTAGTTATTGTAGGATTAGGGGAGCCTACTAGTCAAAGTGCAGTGCATAGATTCCTTGGACACATGGGGTATTACAGGAAGTTCATCAAGGGGTATGCCAAGATTTTTGTGCCCTTAGAAGAATTGTTGAAACACAAAAGTGCCTTTCATTGGGGAGAGGCGCAGTAGAAGGCATTTGACACTTTAAAGGAAAGGCTTGTAACGACACCCATATTACATTTTCCTTCTTGGGATAAGCCTTTCCATGTGCATGTGGATGCCTCAGGGAAAACAATGGGAGCAAGTGCTAGCACAACCTGGTGAGGGAATTGTTGATCATCCCTTGAGCTTTGCAAGTAGGAAATTGACACCAATAGAGCAGAATTACACAACTACTGAGTGTGAAGCATTGTCAATGATCTACGCACTGCATAAGTTCAAGCAGTACCTATTGGAAATGCCCTTCATATTCTACACAGACCACATGGCATTGAAATACTTAGTCAAAAAACCCATTCTGCAAGGGCACATATGTCATTGGGTCCTTCTATTTCAGGAATTTGAGTTCATAGTGGTGGTGAAGTTGGGAAAGAACAATTTAGGGCCTGACCACTTGTCAAGGATTGATTCAGGAGAGGATGCACAAAGCATTGAGGATACCATGTCAGATGCACAACTATTTAGATTGTGGTGCACCCTCAGACTTGGAAGATATAGCAGTGTTTTTAAAAATAGGTGTGGCACCTAGAAGGGATGAAGGCTCTGGAAAGAAAGTAGTTGGCAATACGCACTGCACCCTACATGCTTATTAGTGGAGACCTGTATAAGTTAGGTCATGATGAGGTTCTACAGCTGATGCGTATTGGAACATGAGCACGTAGCCATTATGGAAGAAGCACATGGTGGATTACAGGAGGACACTATGTAGGAAATGCTACCATAAAAGATTTTATTAGCAGGGCTTTGGTGGGAAACCATCTACAAGGATTGCATTGAGTTTTGCAAGGCCTGTGACCATTTCCAGCACCTTGGAAAACCTGGAAAGAGAGATGAAATTCCCTTGCAACCAATAGCCAGCGCTGAACCATTTGAGAAATGGGAAATCAACTTTGTAGGACCAATTGTGCCATCTACACAAAGGACTGGTTCACGCTATATCATCACTTGCACCGATTACTTGACACGGTGGGTAGAGGTAGTGCCTACAAAGGATTACACCATAACAAAAGCTGCTAGATTTCTATGGGAAAACATAATCAGTAGGTATGGTTGTCCTTTAATTTTAACAAGTGATAGGGGTACACACTTTCTCAATGAAACAGTCAGGATTCTGTTAGCAGAATTTATGGTGGCCCATCATAAGACTACCCCATATCACCCTCAAGAAAATGGGACTGTTGAGGCATTTAACAAGATACTAAGTCATACATTAACTAAGATCTGTGACGTTGGAAGATAGGATTGGGATGATAAGGTATCAGTCATTCTATGGGCATACAAGACAACCTATAAAAGGTTGAACAAGGCCACACTATTTCAATTGGTGTTTGGTGTGGAGGCTATTTTACCAGTGGAATTCATGTTACCATTGCTGTGTATAGCACACGTAGGAGGTTTAGCCTATGAGAAAGCGCTGGAAGAAAGAATTGATAAATTGATGCAGTTGGATGAAAGGTGATCACTTGCTAGATGGAGTCAGAAGATAGAAAAATCAAGACAAAAGGCATGGCATGATCGTCATATCAAGAACAAGAAGTTTGAAGTTGGGAAGTTGGTGTTATTGTATGATTCCAAGTATCTGCGCCATCCTGGGAAGTTAAAAATCCATTGGTTGGGACCTTACATCATCTCGTACATTCTTGATTCAGGTGCTTTCCAGTTATAAGCACTGGATGGGACAAGGTTACCAGGTCACTTCAATGGGAGTAGGCTAAAGCCCTACTATAAATAAAGTCTTCTTGGTGTTTGTAAATAAGGCAGTGTTGCCAATTAGTCTAGAATTTCCTTTATGCTTTTTCTTTTCTTGTGTTTCCCTTTCTTGTTGCTTGTTCCTCTCTTTTGGTTTTGTTTTGCACCTTGTGCACTGGTAACCACATTATTTTTCCAAGGTTGTGTATGCGTAGAGGACCGCACATCTATTTTAGTGTGGGGTGGAGTGATGCAAAGTATAGGCCCGTAATACAAGTTGAACTGGCAGTAGAAGTTGCGGTGAATGGCCCGGTTGATGGATACAAAGTGCGTAAGGAGTAAGAAGCACGTAGGAAAAGAGGTGGATGAGAATGGTTGGTGTCAAAAAGGATTTTTGGAAACCACATACAAAAAGGATGAAGAGCACAGGAACAACATGAGGTAGGTGAGGGAAAAAATAGGGTAAAGGATAGAAGAAGTGCCTTCAGCGTTGTAGATGTCGTGCGTAAGAGTCTTTGGTCAGGTTGAATTTTTGCATGCTAGAAGGTTGTAAAGGGTTTTTCATGTAGGATATGGCTTGTGGGATAAGGTGCTTAGAATCGGCTTAGTGGAAAAAGTTACATTTAATGTTAAAGTATGGTGGTAGGTAGTATAGCATTTAATGTTAGAAAGAGGGAAAAACTATAAATACAAGGTCAGGCAAGTCATTTGTTACCTTGTGTTTACAAAAAAGAAGAAGCTCTTACGACTAGGGCATCCAAAAGTGATTTGTGCAAAGAAAGAAGAACCAGAGAGATCTAAGAGTGCGTGACTAGGGTAAATCTGCAAACCAGTGTGGAAGGAGTACACGGGCATGGGGAAGTTTGTTGAAGAAGCGTCATCTTGTGGAAGGATTGTTCCAGTTAGGGTTTGGTGGCTAGGGCATGGAGTTAGAAGGGTTTCTTCGCAAGATTGAGCTTTGGGATTGGACAGAGTAGTAGAGAAGAGTAAGGGGAAGAGGATTTAAGTGTTAACAATGACCAGAAGAATGACACCAAGGAAACCAACCATTTCACCAAAGAAAACAAAGGGAAAGGGAAAGGGAAAACAAATCGTTGTTGTCGCAAGCACCAATGAAGAATGGTACAAAATGCAGTACCCAGATGGGGTATTGCTAGGAAAAGAATGGGAGTCACACCTATGGAAGATGGTCATAAGTGATTATAATCATCACACGAGCACAACGGAGAAGGAAATGGCCTTGGAGTTGGTTCACCCAACCAACAATAGGACGTCAGATAGGAATGCCCATTTACAATGATGAGGTGAAGGTCAAACTAGAAAAGGCTGGGTTGTTACAATTATATGAGTTTCCCTACTTCGGAAAACCTGAGTGCCTTTACCAGTGGCTTATGTCACATGTGCATGAAGATCATTTTTATTTCACGGGGTGCAAAATGTGCATCACACCACAACTGATATCCAAGTTCACAGGCCTTAATTGTGAAGGAGATAACATTGATGATGATCTAAGTGACAAAGAAGCTATCAAGGAGATTATAGCTGCATATGACTACAAGAAGGGTTCGAGATACTTTGACATCTCAGAAATACCAAACCCAGTGATGAGGATGGCCACATGCTTGGTAACCAAGCTCAATGATCAAGAAAGATGGACACAAGTAAATAAGGCATGGCTGAACGTATGCCAGAAGATATCAGAAGGGACCATCTACAACTTGTCCACTTTCATTGTGGATGAAATTATAAGCAGCGTGTAGGAGGGAGAGAAGATACTCTTTGGTAATTTCCTCCTCACCATTGTGTTTTCAGAGATTAGAGTGCCCGATGGGCCTAGAAAAATTCATTTGGGAATATCCAGAAGAGGATCCCTCACCCACGAAGAGGTTTACAAAATACACTTGTGAAACCATGACGGCTGCTCACAAGGTGTGCCTAGAGAAGTGGTATAAGAAAATGCGTGATGCATTCAAGGCTGAGTGGAGAATCCCAGAGAATTTTCCATGCACTCATGAATGGAGAGGAAGAATTCATAGTGTATCAACACTTCTGTATTGGCAGATTTAGGTTGAAAGATGAAAACATGAGTATGTGGTGCAAACTACCCTTCTCCTTCACCAAGTTATACTTCCAAGCCATAGTTAACCGGTTCAAGGAGGCCAAGAGACTAAGGTTCGACCTTAGTGAGGTAGATGCAGACCACCGTGAGCTATGTTAGAAGCTAGTCTACCCAAAGAAGTGCAGCGTATGTGGAGAGATATGTCTCCCATGAGATACAAATGATGAAGCCTGTAACATTTCCAATCACTTGAAGGGATGCAGCAAGGATATACCTTCACATAAGGCTGAAGTTTGAAAAAGGTCACTTATTTGGAGAATGATGTCTCCATCCCTGAAGACCCCACAGGAAGGAAGAAGGTTGTGCCTAGAAAGAGAGAAAGAGAAGAGGTGCAGAAGGCACCAAGTGTTCAAACTACACAGATGGTAAGCATGCCAGAGACAAGTGCTAAGCCTAGTACTTACGTGCGGAGGAAGAAGTCTCCAGTCAAAGAAAAGACTCCAGAAGAAGAGGCACCAGAGCATGAAGAACCCCTCACTTCAGGAGGAATTTCCAAGGAAGAAATCACCTGCCAAGGGAAAAAAAAGAAGAATCTCTTGTACTGAGAATCCCCAGTAAGGAAGAGGCAGAAGGTGATAGATGAGAATGATTCAGAAGAACAAAGAGTCTAGATGCCTACATCGATGATGAGATGATGATGATGATGAAGATGAACTAGGAGGTGAAGACCATCCTATCTATGAAATACATGATTCTGAGGAAGAAAGAGATGAGGAGTATAATGAAGAAGAGATGAGGAGGATGAAGAAGAGGATGAGACCCAAGGCAAGGGGGTGAGTGGGGAAGAAGTTACAAAAGGAAAAAGGACCCCAAGCCTCACAAAGGAACAAGTAGATGAGGCCGTAGAGAAATAAGTGGAAAATATCATCAAGGACCTGGTGGAACAAGAAGTGGAACACGTGGACCCAGATGTGGTGATGAAGGAAACTGAGGAGAGAGAGTGGGAAAAGAATATGGCAGCATGGGAGGAGATCCCAGTTTGGTTGTTAGCTTTCCAAAGGCTACACGCATAGGGAGGAAGAGTGCATAAGCATCACAAGTTCAAGGAATGGGCTACATTGATGATCTAAACAAGGTGTTGCATGCATGCTTCCAGAGCACCATTCCAACGGAACAACTTTGTAGCTATGAATTCATTTGATGAGGAAGGTGCATACCCTCAGACAAGGAAAATGTTGTCATGGGCATTTGAGTCCCACATTGATGAGCCAAAATTTGAAGTAAGCCAAGGGGAATTGATGCAAGTTCCAAAAACAAAAGGGATAAACCCCTTGGTGAATGCTCAGAGGCTGTAGATGAATAGATCTACAACGCACTCAACAAAGTCTCAGTTGAGGTTGAAGCCAGGCTCTTCGAGAGAAATGACAGGGTAAAGTTCCTAGAGGCAGAGCTGGAGAAAAAGGAAGAAGATCTCTTTGAAAAGACCAAGGACTTGAAGTAGGAAGAGCTAATCAATGCTCAATTAAGGCGTGAGCTAAAATATGAAAAGGAAAGAGTGCAGGAGGCATACAAGAAGATAGAGATGATCACGGATGCCATTGTCCTAAAGCATCCAGACTTATCACCACCCACAAAAGTATGAATCATCCTTGCAATGCCTAGAGGACTTGACCCACATACTCACCATGGAGAGGTGACCACTCACCCTAGAATCACGGAGGAGGCATTGGCACACCAAGGAGAAAGAAAATAAGATGAAGGTGGTGGAGATTGTTTCTCAGTACAACAAAATCCTCTCCGATGTAAAATCCATTGTCACGCAAGTTGTTGAGGCTGCCTATGACAATTGCAGACAGAGATAAAGTGGAAAGTATCCTAGTTGCCACCCATGAAGTGGAACTCAAGGAGTTCTAGGAAAAGAACAAGGGGAACAGGGTTGAGTGAGACAAAATCTTAGCTAAAGTGGAAAAGAAATCAGAAGGCCATTGAGACCTTGTGGGGCTCAATCAAGAACCGGCTAAAGGAATTGTACCCTCAAATCACTCAGAGGATGGATGCATGCTTGAGGATTTGGGCAAGCATACTGGAAGAGATTGTGGAAACAATGAGTGCTAAGGGAGAGGGGTTGAGTTTTGAAGAAGTGAGTGCCCTGGTGGGGGACCTCTGTCAGCAAGCTCAGAGTGAGGTCGACACTTGGGGAAAACTAGAAGCTGATTTAAGAAAGGATTTCCCTCTCCTCCTCTAGAAGTAAACTAATTCCCCATTCTTTCATTCTTTTCCCCATTTCTTCATTCCTTATTCTTCCCTACCATTTGTAAAGATCTTCCATTCTTTAATTCCTTTATTGAAGAGTGTTTATGAGGATGGAGAACAGGCATAGTGTGGGGTGATGTTGGGCCCCAAAATATCAGCTAAGTACAAGAAGGTGCACGTGGGCACGTGGGACCTAGACAAAGAAGGGCACTGCAAGGTTGAAGGCATGCAAGGAAAAATGGGTTTTGTACTTAGCCATATTCGGCACCCCAGGCAAGCACATGAGAAAAGCATGACCCTTGTGGATAAGGTGTCAGCCTAACGACTATGGGATCAAGAATGGAATATTCCAAGCATGTGATGGAGGGTTCTAGAAGAGCATCATCATGAAGAGTGGAGAGCTTGGATCTATGAAGGCATTCTCCCATGGAGGACCACTTTGACACTTGGTGACCAATCTGTAACTTCTAGAAGGCATGGCAGTGGGTGTCAAGGCTATATATACAAGCACCTAGTAGAAGAAAAGGAGAGAGTGGAAGAGAGGTGAAGCCCTATAGAAAACATAATGGAGGATGTTATGGCTAGGGATTAGGAGAGCTCTGTGCAATAACATATAGAAGGGGATGGGTTCTCATTTTTCTTTGTAATATGATGAGCATAACATAACTCTATTGCATGATTTGGCTCTGCATAATATGAGGATTTGTTATGACCTCAAGGGATGTAATGTGGGTTATTACTTTGATAGTATGAATATAATGCTTCATTATCAATCATTTGTGTTCAATACTCATGCATTTCCTTTTTGTATAAATCATCTCCATATGTTTCTTGCTATTTCTCTTACCTACATAGAATGAGATGACATTTTTTCCTAAGTTCATAAGAATGTGGTTTAGTTATTTTCTATCTTAAATTTGATTTTCTGTTCTAAGATGATGCATTCTAATAAAACTCACATAAAGGAGAGACTCGGCTAAGAATGACTACACCAAGTACTTATCCCTAATGTCACTAATATAATTATGAGAAATGTAGAGGATATAGCTGCAAGAGGTGAAGAAACTAAGCAGTGGAATGAAGACCTATTATCTAAGGGATAAAATTTGATTAGGGATAGTGTGGAATTCCACACTAGAATTATAGAAAAAATAGAGAGAGCCAAGGACTTAATTGATAAGTTTCATTCTGAGATTGAAATATGGGAATGTATGATACCTAAGATTGAATCTCTAATTCTCTTAGGGTTTGATTTGTTGGCTAAAGAAGAAATAATTTCCACTGAGAATGAAGGGAGGCAACATGACTATTATATTGCCATAAATCTAAGAGTGGAAATCTTATAGGAAAGCATAAATAAAATCAAAAGTGTCAAAGATAGGAAAAAATCATATTTTGATAACATTGATAGTTTGATGAATATGTTGTTGGATATGAATAATATCTCTTTTATAGAGGGTGCATGTATGGAAAATTTGATTCAAAATTTTAGAGCTAATGTGACTAGAGGACAATACCCATCATAATCCTTTTCTAGGTCTATCATCCAGGATTTTTTCCATGGAACCAATCTTAGACAAAATGATTAAGAAGGGTAGAAAAGAAAGGATTATCACCAATACATTGGAAAGTACTTACTTAAGGGTATAGGTGGTCTTTATCTATATTGTTGGTCCCGATGAACATTCTATCATAGACATGTTCAAAAAGTTTGATGATTACATAGAAAGAACCAGAAAAAAATCATAGGAGCATGTGATAGATCTTGACTCCCTAGTTTAGGAATAATACTACGGAGACAACATTTGTAATCATAAAAATGCATACATATTATTTATAAAAGGGAATCATCTTCAAGACTAGAATGAAGGTTTTTGAAACTTGAAGGAACATTATTTATTATTTAAAGTATTATTTTTTCAAATTTTTAGGTGTCTAGATACATTAAAAATGTGAAACAAAAAAGAAACAAGGGACAAAATGATCAAATACAATCCATCATGTAGTGTAGCACATTTTGTATATATAAAACCAAAATGGGGATTCTATAGGGGGGCCGATCCTTGGAACTATATACGAGAATATACAAAAGGTACTATGATTTTTTGCATTATATGCCAACTTTTGCAAATTCCCTTGAGAAAATTGGAAGAGGAACCATAAGTTTGTGTTTGTGAAACTCAAAGAGTCAAATTTATTATTTCCAATAGAACCAAACACATACTGGATATCACCTACTAGTCATTAGGACATCCTCATTTACCATAAGTTCAAAAATTCTCACTTGGGGTCCCTCCACAATCCAAATATAATCAGATTTATTTTCAAGAGAGGTGACTACCTCCAAAATATTTTCTCCCCCTTTAAGATATGTTTTGGTTCCATGTCAAGCTACAATATTTTATGCCGAAATTGGTGTGGAATTTTCAACAAGCTAGCTTGGGATAATCAAACATTTATTTTGTGGAGGAGAATGGGATTTCATTGCAGTGATTTTTTTAGAAGATGACTTCACAAGAACCTCCTTGAGGGAGAAAACTCTCTTCTCCAATTAATCCAGTATTTGAGAAATTGAGACTATGTTGTTTTGGGTCCCACTTACAGGTTCATGGTAAGGGATCCCACGCTCTATTATTTCATTTGTGAAGAAGGCCTTGGAAACAAAAATTTTGTATCATAGATGAAAGGATGGACATGGAGCCAAAACTTCTTCAAGGTGTCATTCTAAATATGATATTGTGGGTGAAAAAGATTGTAAAACATGACTTGGAAAGATTAAAAATACGGAGGTGATCCTAGAAAGTGTACTCATTAAGTCCAATCTCAATACAATATGGATTAAGATCTCAAAGGAAGGCTCCTGTTGATTAGGAATCACAAGTAACATTATAAAATAGGCTTTGTTGGGGCATGAAAGGTGAAAAATGGTTTACAAAGATGAAAAATATAGATTTGATAGTTTTTTTCCCATTCCTGATGTTGTCATTTTTCAAATATGAGTATGCATAAAAATTCACAAGAGTTTTATTTACCAAAAAGGATAAAGGTATTTAGTTCATGAAGGAAGAATGGAAATTTAAATAAGAATGACTCTTGGGATGGCATGTATGGGCCATTAATTTCACATACCATTGCAAGTCTTTGTAAAATATTCGACATGAATTAGAGGGATGAGGATCAATCCATTCATGCATAAGGTTGTCTCTATGACTTTATTATAAGTTGGTATCCCTGTAATGTTATATTAGAAAAGGCCATCAAGATACATGCTTTCATCCTTTATTGTCTTATTTGAACATTCATTCAAAAAGGGAAAAATAAAATCCAATGATTACAAGTACAACATACTCTTTGGTAATGTGCATGAGGAATGATTGCATAAGTATAACACACTTTTCCTATGAGAAAACATGGATTGATGACATGACGGTAATAGAAAAAATGGTTTGTTAACAACAAAGGCTATTTATCATGCATCCACAAGAATAATCACAAATAAAAAATGTTCCATACTTGGTGCATCAAAATGGGATATTTTCAATTAGAACTATCTCTCCAACCTTTCTTGGTACATCTTGGATCAAAGTCCTAGATTTTCTAGAATTTTGGTTGGGCATTTGGGTATATTCCTTTAGGGGAATTTTTTATAACAATGAAGTCCTATGTTTCATTCTAAGGGTTATAAATTTAGGTTTTTAGGCTAAGGTGATTGCATTTGTATAGTCATTAGTAAACATTGAGAGCATTTGATGCATGTCTCCTTTGTCTAATTGAAATATATTGAGATGTATGCCATTTTCATGTAAAAAAATTCTTAGTTGTATGGAAGCATAGTTGAGCAATGTAACTTTTGATATGATCTTATGATTATGGAAATGGTTAAATATAAAGGAATTGTTCTTGGTATATGTAATATATTCAAATGTATTTTGTTCTTTAGTGTTATTTTGTTGTATTTATCTACTTTTAAAATCCTTTCTGCATTATCATTTAGGGATAATTTCTTCCAATCTCATGAGTGTATTGTGAGTATTATTTGGTTTAAGAAGTAGATGTTTTATTGATATTTCATGAAAAAGTGTTTTTGGTTGAAATCCAAAAGGTTATGTTGTAGTATTTGCAATAATTTGGTATCAATGAATACAAATTCTCTATTTAGAGTTACATTATTTTGATTTTTTTCTTCCTACAACTCAGAATGTAACATGATGAATTGGGAAACACCATTATTTATCCCCATTTTAGATCCACCTTCCCCTCTTTCTAACAAAATATCCTACCATCCTACCCCTATAAACATGTCAACCTTGTTTATCATACTTGTATTTGTGAATATTAGCATTCCAACATCATCAAATTCCATTTAAGTGATTGTTTACTCAGAGATGATGTTTGTGAATCACATTTTATCTATCTTTAGTAGATTTTTTCTGATACATTAAGTATGTGTAATGTTTTTGTGATAAATATTTGAGTGAACATTATATTTATGTTTATGTTTGGCTCAGATTGACCTGTCAATAATTTGTAGGAGATTGAATCATAAATCCCTCCTTCATTCAAGTTACCCCTTAGGTGCTCTGATCCTAGTTCAGAAAGAGTCAAAAGAAATAAGAGCTACCCATTCCATTTTTACATGTATCCTAGTTATTTCCAAGAAATGGTGATGAAATAATGTTAGATATATCTATGGTAAAAAAAAATACACCCCTATCTATCATTCTTTAATCCTTTTGTTTCTGAATTATTGCTAAGGATATGGGGTGTGAAACTATCAACCAACACCTTTGTTCCATATATAGAAAATTTTTGGTTGGTGGAACTTGTATGTTCCATGGGTCTAAATTTTTATGCATATTTTCTATGTTGTGTAGTAATTGTGCATTCTATAGCTACTAAGAAACCCGCAATAAACTAGATGAAACTCAATTTTTTCCTAAGACCGTAGACTGATTTAAAGTGTCACGTGGAATTGAAAGAATAGGAGGAAATATTACATCCATCTACCTCTTCTTAGATCTTGTGTTGTTTTCCAAATGGAGATGTTATCTATTTATGTTTCCCACAATCTGATTAACTACATTGAAATCTACAAGTCCAAAGAACATGAAGTTGGGTTTAGGGGAAGTCTCTTGAATCTCATATACATTTCTTTTTGATGGGGTCACAAATTTTTCTTCTAATAAAAATTGAGTTTTAACCATGATAGCTTTCTCCCCCAAGGAGTTCATTCCATCCTCATATGTATATTGGCTATGTGGTTGATCACATGGATAATACCATTGAAAAATTTTATCCATGTTATTTTGAATTGAAAATATGGCTTTATTTGAGCTATAAATAGGAAGGAGTTGTTTGTTAACATTTGTAAGTATTATTTAGGGGTAATTCTATGGAAACATTTGTTTTAGATATTGAAATCCTTATTTTGGATAACCTTGAGGAGGGTTAGAATAATTTTTGGTAGCTTTATTATTTCCTTTTGAGGGAAATAATATAATTTGTTAAGTTCTTAAGTTGAACACTAAGGCTTTCAATTTCATCTTGTTTCCTAGAGGAACTTGATGGGGAAGAAGAAGATGAAGCAAATGGTTAAGGAATAAGAGAAATGGTAGGTTGGGTATTATATGGAGATTCAGGGAAAATGAGCATAGGTAACTTAGGGGCTAGCTTTCTTACTTGTATCAAATTTTTTTTATCCCTAATGGATGTTTTATATGAATTTGGTAGTTAAGTAACACCCACATATTGAATTTTCATAGAAATATCATAATTTAAAGATATAAGAAAGTATTAAAAAATATACCTTTCGGGGTTGGTTTTAGTAGCATAATAATTTTTCCCATGTCTTTAGGATCCTAAAATTGAATTATGTGATGAGCTCATTTGGAGCTAGCTTGGTTGTGGTAAGTTTCTCAAGAATACAAATGGTGTTTGCTTTCTCCTCAAATCATTGAAAAAGAGATGTGTCAAGCTCATACCAATTATGAATGGAAGAAGGTCTCAAGATTCTATACCATTGAATTGATTTACCTTTAGGTGAAGAAACAAGAAGCCTAACTGTAACATCATCTTCTGTAACCAGATGAACTAAATTTTTTTTAACAATATCTTGAATATGATTAGCTAGGGTAGTAAGGTTTTCAGTAATGAAGAATGTAATGCTCAAAAGGGAAGACACTAGTATATAATGTTGGGCATTTAGAGCCAAGGGAATACCACCATTGAAATTTACAATTGTAAATTTCTTTGTTGTGCCACAAATGGAATGGGTCTTAAAAACCTAGAGGACAACAAGAAAGGCCTACCAAGAGGAGTAGAAATATTTCCATTTAGAGGAGACGTTAATCTTTAAATTACCCTACGTCTTCTTCCTCTCCTTAGTGACAACTGTAAATATTCAAAAATATCACCGATTGTTGTACTTTGCTTTGTCTATACTCTTCTCATGAAAATGGGCAATGAGTTTCTTATTTAGTAGATTTGAACTTGGGAATAGTTAGACGCATTGAAATATTCCTCTAAAGGGATGAAATATATTAAGACACACACCAACCTCAATAAAATGCTATAAAGTTCATCAAACGTCCCATTGGGTGTGCCAAAACTGTTGGAGCTCAAAATTACACCTGTCTTTTAATAAAGGAAGATCTAGAATTTTTAGGAAACATGGGACTATGTCCATGTGTGAGACTTACAACTTGAAAAATACCTCCAGAGAAGTCTGACTTCTTTGTTATGTGGATTTTGGAAAACCCATGTAACACAACATACTTCTAATTCTAAACTACTCGTACAACTAATCTAACTCAAACACTTCCAAGGGACTAGGGAGAGAGATGCAAGGAAGGTAAATCCTAAGCTAAGGGGTTAGTGACAGAACCAAAAATAAGTTGGAACTCCTCCAATCCAAATAACAGAGATGCAAGGAAATGAAGATGGGATCATGAAAAGACATGTAGTTTAGATGTAAACAAATAAAGAACATGAAATATGCAATAGGGAGAAATATTCACATGAAACATAATTTATTTGAAGGAAAGAGATAAACCACATTCACATTGATTAATATTCTATAGCTTACATACATATTCGAGGCAAGGAAATCCCCATTCACAAGTTACAAAATGTTGGAAGCATAAGGTTTTTGTTTTCATAGGGAAGAGCTCAAACATATACTATGGAAAGAAAGGAGAAGAACCCAGAAAAAGTGCACAAGTAATTTAATTTATACAATTTTTAGGATGAATAAAGAGGAGGAGAGAGGATAAACGACCACCAAGTTAGAACTGACTATTCTAAAAATTTATTGAGTAAGTGTGGGTGCCAAGAATTATTACAAATCTTTCTTGTAATATAGGCATGGATTCCCCTAAATATAACCAATGACCTCAACATGATATTTTGATTCTATTACACACCATCAACCTTCAGATAAGGAAGCCATGCTTCATTACATTTTGGTGGTTGGATTGGTTGGCTTTCTAGTTTAGAGTCTCGCATGGATTTGACACCTTTTGCAAATTTCACTTTCTCCCGCGGTGTTTCAAATTTTCACCTTCCATGGATCCTAACAATTCCCCTTTACTTGCCCTGATGAGAAGAAATTATTCACATGACCTATGAGGTTCTAACTATTCAATCCATGGATTTTGAATCAGTGACCAATCTCCTTTTTTTTATAGGTTTATGAGAAACTTGGAATAGTATTAATCAGTGCACGCACAAAACACTAAGCTAGTGTTCAATGGCTTCTAAACTTAGTTTCATTTTCAACCTCCTACAAAGATACAATTTTTTGGTACACCTACTAACTTCAACCTATAAGGGAATTTATTTATTTAGCTCAATAGCTTCCACAGGACACCAAATTCACCAAAATTTACATAAGTCCCTAAACTAATCATTCCTTCTTTTTTTGTGGGTTAGGAGAACTTGCAGAACATAATGTTCCTACATTCTGCAGAAGAATGAATTAGTATCCCACATATTTTCTAAAGAATAAAAGGGTTACATCCATTTTGATAAGTTATTCAAAATTACATGGGGTGTAAGTTTGGACAACAATCTCCTAGTGCAATTTTCTAGTCTTCTTGTGGCTACTTTTAGTGGTAAAGTGTAACATTTGAATGTTATCGTGTTGGTGATAACATTTTTTGGGGGACAAATTGGTGGGTTTATTTCTAATGCTTTGGGAATCTAAGTCCCTCTACTTAACCAGTGCAACTTTCATATATACATGCGCGATTATGGTGAGTTTTCTTTAGGTTGGCCTTGTGGCCAGAGATCCAACAAGGGCACCCACTAACCTTGTAGAAAAGATAATAATTTCTTTCTAGTGAGAAATTTGTAAGAAAGTGGGAAAGGGAGTGAGAATATGAGGTAGGGGAACTAACGTTGCAGGTAGAAAATCAGATTCATACACACAATAGTTATAAACTTCATCACATGCACTAAAATTAGGAAGAAAAAATATTGCAATTAAGAACAAGACCAATTAGAATTTAATGAACACAAAGTAGTCAATAAACCCCTTAGTCAAAAAAGGATAGAATTTCCTTCTTCTTATATTGATGCTCAAGTAGAAACTGTACATAGTATGAGAATGGAAGACATTGAGAATAGGGGAAAAGTGGATAAATATTTTCACTCACAAGTGAGAAACATCTCTCTCATGAAGTTACAAGAATACAACCAGCTAGAAGAATTTTAGAATTAGAACACCTTTGGAATGAGGAGGTCATTCCAATTTATAGAAGAGGAACAACTCTTCATCTTCTCAGTGAACCTCCTTATTCCTTATTTATTACTTTAGGCTATTCATATTCCTTTAAAATATTAAGTCCCTTTTATAAAATCAAGGTGAATTAATTTACATAATGTTTCTAAAGTCACTTTTAGATGACTTAAAGGCATATAAAAAATTGTAAACCCCAATGAAGAATTAGAACATTTGAAGAGAGATAAAATTGGGGGGAAGGAAGAGGAGAGAGAGAAGAAGAGATGTTGCTCCGGATGAAGTTTGATGATCCTTGTTGATGGAAAACTCCAGTGTAGTGAGAATTTGAATCTCTGAATCTGTTTCCTATAAGAAACTCCTTCAAATTGGCTCACAGATGCTTTGGAATGAGTGTTTAAAAAACACTTGTCAAATGACTTCACTGATGACCATGAAACACGACTCTGAAGAGATAAGAACTCAGAATTGATCATGTCAGGTTGAATGGACTTGTTTTAAAAATGACCATAACTTCCACCCTTCCTATGATATACCTGTGACATGAACCATGCAATGCTCCAATGTAGTGAAACCTGGATCCTTGAATGTCTTATACCATGAGAGGATTCCTTTAGATAACACATGAACACCATGAGCTAAGTGTTTAAAAACATATCAAATGATTCCATTGGTGACTGTGAGCATCACTCATGGAGATCCCTTTAGGAAAGACTGAAGCTTTGGAACATACCTTGTCATGATTCCCTCGTACATACTAATTGAGTGTCGAAATACACTGTTGAGATCCATGAAGATAGAGACTTCATTGGTCCCCCTTTCCTTGGTAGTCATGAAGATATTTTAGGTCATTTAGATCCATGCAAGAGACATCACTATCTTCTATCTCATATTCAAAGGAAAGGTTGCACCTAGCTTCTGTCCTATCCACTCAAACTTCATGGTCCCTCACACTTACTTATTTTTAGAAAAAGTAACTTGCTATTTTTAGTAAGTGTAGAAAATTTCCTCTGAACTCCTGATGAGGTTGTTAGATTGATTTCTCCCCTCTCAGAATTCTCCTCTTGTGAAGATCCACCTTTTGGGATGACTTGCTATTTTTAGTAAGTTCCAAAAAAGTAACTTACTATTTTTAGCAAGTGTGAAAAATCAGCCCTTTTGCTCCTTGACAAACTGAGGCAATTGGAAATCTTCCTTCCTTCTGTGCTCCCCTCACCTTCTGGACCAGTTTTCTATTTTTGGCAAGTTCTCATGAGTGACCACTTACTATTTTTATTAAGTTTTAATTTTGGATTGGGATGAACATTTCAAACAATTTCTCCTCGCAATACACCTTTGGTG
This sequence comes from Taxus chinensis, assembly GCA_019776745.2. Lineage (NCBI taxonomy): Eukaryota > Viridiplantae > Streptophyta > Pinopsida > Cupressales > Taxaceae > Taxus > Taxus chinensis. The sequence continues at coordinate 556,378,111 of CM034151.1, forward strand.
CTCATGGCTTCCTTCGCAGCTGCTTCAGTTGGTGACTTTCTTGAAATAACAGTCCTCTGTATAGAAGAATTATTATTTTTAGAAATTTTACTTTCTGTGTTGTCAAAATTCCATGGAATGAAGTTTTCTGATATGGGTTTTTCCCAATATCACCCCTCTAAAAATTTAGACTTTCCCGATCAGTGGTTTGGGAGATTTTAAAGTTTTAAAATTTTGACCTAGCAGCGCTTTTGAACATGACAACCATTAATGGACCTCAAAAATTGTAGGTCTGGTTTTTTTATTCCATTTTATAAAAAAATTACCTTTTTTTTGTGGTTTTTTCTTATGATTCTACCAGTGAAATTTCTCTTCGATCTGGTTGTCGGTTTGACGAGAAACTAAGTTTTTTTCTTCATTGGGATGGAAAGAGGATTTCTTTGCTGTGAATGTTCTGTACTGTGGAAGGAAGGTTTGAAGGTGAGGTCTTGATGGATTTTGAGAGAGGAAAGAAGAATAAAAATTTTTTTTGTCATTTTGTGTAGTGGTTTGCAAGATCTCTTCAAATTTTGGTTTCACGACAATGAAGATTTTCAAACTTCTTCTTTGTTCTTTGTTTCTTCTTCTTCATTTGATCAATCTTTCTTTTGGGACCTACGTATTATCATGGAGTGAAGGATTTATTTTCTTTGGTGGTGTCTGGTTTGAATTTCACAAATGGTTGAGTAGTGGTGAGAAGCTACAGAGACAAGTTGCAGAGTGAAGTTGTGCACAGGAATGGAGAGTAAGAAGTTAGAAGCGGGAAGCATGAAGGATTTGAAAATTTTCAAAAATTTCAAAGTCAGGGAGTGAGGAAAATTTTCATGTCCCTACATGTCCCTTAAGAATTAAGGTATGAGAGGGACATAAATTTTCATGTGAGCACCTGGTTGTGACACATGGCAGAGATCTAATGGCTAGGGGATTTGAGCAAAAAATGGGCTTTAAAGCATTTGGGGGATGAAAACTGGTCATATGAGGAACCATGAGGACTTCCTAGGGGATGGGCACATTTTTGTGTCCTTGATGTTCCTCAGCAAAAAGGACAAGAGGGACATAAAATTTCATGGTGTGCCAGGTGATGACATGTTGGCAGTGATCTACGGTTGAGGATTCAAGCTCCACTAGCTCTTGGGGGCTGAGAAAAAGCACTGGAGAGGGTCACATGGGTGACTAGAAGACTCCCTTGGGGCTGTGAATTTTATTTTCCCTGATTTCCCCCAAAAACAAAGGGACATGAGGGACATCAAATTATACGGCACATGCTAGAATCCACCACTTGTCATGATCTGAGCGAGCGAGGGAATGAGCTTGGCAGAACACTTGGGAGCTGAACTTGTGGTCCGAGAGGTCGTATGAGGATCCATAGAGGGATTTTAGGGGATTGGGAATTTTTGTGTCCCTCATGTCCTTTTCTTGAGGGATTTAAGGGACATGAAATTGTGCCAGGATCCTGGAGCTGACATGTGTCCTGTTCAAAATTTGGCTAACTCCCAAACTTGCTCCTAGAGGGCAACTTGAAACAGGTGATAACTTGAGCTCTCTGATGGAATTTTTTGATGAAATTTTATATGATATTGACTGAAAATGACCTTATAAATCCAATGGTTGGGGTACTTAGGCCTTTATTCCTCCATTTTCCCTATTAAAAAGTAGGATTTTTGATCTGGCATGCTAGTTATGCATGGAAAAATCTAGTTATAAACCTATTGCTGCCAAGGTGTTGTGAAAAATATGATTTCACCATATTGTAGGGATTGAAATTCCCTTTTTGATGATGTTTTTTTTGGATTCTAACTCCATCCAGAGCTCCTAGAATCACCTCCCAAAGCTCAACAACTCTTTTGATCCTATGCACTGCCTAGGCCTGTGAACCCTAATTTTGGTGAAACTACCCCAACTTCTCTGAATCCTTCCTGAAATATTCCTAAATAACTTCCATGATGTTCCTAGGCCTTTGATTCACCTCCTATGTCCTAATCTTAGTATTCTCTGTTCCACTCCATGGGGTTGACTCCAGTCCTAGGAAGGCCAGTGATAGCCCTTCCCACAATTGCTCAAAGTTTGCATTTTTCAAAGAACTCCTAAAATCACCTAGGGGTTTTGAATTGAATTTCCTAAATCACCTAGGGGACTGAGTTAACATCAATTGGAGGTCACTAGACTGACTGGTAGACCTGGGATGTCTTGGAAGGGTAAAACTTGAAATTTTGACACAGGGGTATAGTTGTCATGCTTGGAAATTGTCAATTTCCCTGTTGCACATTTGCACGTGAAAACAATTGCTTTAGCTTGGGGACATGACATGGGATTGAGTGTAGTGAAGACACATGACATGGAGAATCCAAAATCTCTACTTTAAACCACATAAATCATTGACCAGTGCCTTATCCATTGGTCCCTGTGGAGTCATGTACAACTTACAACTAGAGAGAGAGAGACAAGAAGGATACACACACACACACACACACACCAACAATGACAAAAAGGAAAACACACAACACACAAAAAAAGGAAACACACCTAACAATCACCTATAGTAAAGGAGGGGGGAAAATCCAACTTTCAATGAAAAATGTTTCATTTCTCAAAAGTTACCCCTGAGTGGGAAACATTAAGTGAAGTTGTTCTACAAAGCCATTGAATGGTTCTAGAAAGTATCCTCTTTCCTCAAATGCCTATGAAGTCTGGGTGTTTTTTGTGATTTTCTATGTACTTTGTAGGAATGAGCCTATATGAGACTTTTGTTTTTCAGGTCTTCACCTAGAAATTCCCTTTCTTTTATGTCTTTTGAGATCCTTTTGGAATGTTGACTTCCTTTCATGCTCATCCATAACACCGATTCATCATTCCAAAGCTGATATTTTTTCAACTTGTTTAAATCTTTTGATCTCTTCTCATCACCATATTCATTCTCTACATTTGCAGAAAGTTCCAAAGTGATGTGATCGAGTTGATTTTGAACATGTTCCCAATGCTCCTACTACAGGTAACTCTCTTCAACATGAGTTGGCTCAATATTATCTCTACCACCTTCCATCATGATGAAACATTGTTCTTAAAATTGAATAGGTCCACAGGAGTTCCGAGGAATTTTCTTATTTTACATTCATGAACTTCCTCATGCATTGTGGAAGAATAAAACATGCTTTCATCTCTCACATTCATCATTTAGGAATTCATCTGGCCTATTAAACTGATTCATCTCCACATCAAACATGGGTGTATCGAAATGAGGAACCCTCATTTATTCACAATTGTCTTGTATCTCCATGGCTCGAGTCAAGAGTTCGAGGCTAAGATTTTGAGGATCTTCAACTTCTTCTACAAATTTTAAAATATCTTACACAGATGGCTCTTCCAAATTCATCACAAATTCATCTTTGTTTTCAAAAGATTTTATGTATTGTGACTCAAGAGGAGTGGTAAAAAGTTTGATCCATACCTTTCCATGATTTATTTGAGGTAAATCCATTTTCTTCTTCTATGATTTGTATTCCCCAAGGTCTCTCCTTCATATAGACACAAACAATTTTGAATTATGAATCCTTCCAGGATAAGGAGAAGAGGTCCATGCTTTTTGGAAATGGCACACCTTTGAGTTCAAAATCCATATAGTCCTTTTAATAACCATCCTACTCCTCAGATTTCAAGAGTGAAATTGTACCTCTTCCATATGTTTATCTATGATTGAATCGTGAAGAGAATTTGATTCTTCACTCATATTTTCTTCTTCACATATCTCCATCTCATCATAAATTGAAAAATCAAATTCTAAAAAGACATTACTTGTGAACACCCCAGAGTCATCATTTTGTATTCCTTCATCATCAGTGGAGTCTTCAGAGAGCATCAAATCATCCATTATGTAACTAGGATCTTCCTCTATTGAATATGTCATTCCTTTGATGAGTTGTAAATATTGTATCTCATCTCTCGTAAGACACGTTTCTTCTTCTTATTCAATGGTGAGGAAAGGAATATTTTCATCTCACACCGATGTGAGAAAATAGTTTCCTATCCCGCCACCTTGGAATAAAATTTTCGCCCTTGGATCATCTAATTTTTCTACTGTGTATTTCATCTTACGCACCGAAAGCAGCTTCTTCATCTCCCCTTTCATAGGTATGGTTACAGAAGACCAATCCATTTTTATTTTACCAGCTAAATCCCTATAGAAAATCTTGCTTAAAATCATGTCTAATGATGTTGGAATTTCAGTGTTGTCATGCAAATGTGCAATAGGGAAATTGATAATTTCCGAGCACAACGATACCCCAGTGTTAATTTTTTCAAGTCTCATCATTCCAAGACACCCTGGGTCTATCCAATCAGTCAAAATTACCTCTTGAATAATGTAATCTCATCTCCATAGGTGATTTAGGTAAGTCTATTCATCACCCCTAGGTGATTTTAGGGAGTTTTGAAAAGATACTATCTTCTAGCAGTATTGGGAAGGGCTATCGTTGGCCTTCCTAGGAATGGATTAACCCCTGGAGCGGAAGAAAAGGAAAAAATTCAACATGGAAGTGAATATAAGACCTTGGAACATCATGGAAATGATTTTTGAAGGTTTGGGGAAGTTCTACAAGACTTGGAGTAATCTGAGTAAAAAACAAGGTTCATAAGCCTAGGCGGTACACAGGCCTAAAATCACTACTGGGCTTTAGAAGAAGATTCCGGGAGCTCTAGATAGAGTTAGAAGAAAAATGAAATATATCCAAAAAGATGATTCCAATACCTACATGATTCTGAAATAATTTTTTTCACAACACTTTGGCTCATCATGTCTGTAGGCAGTTTTTCTCAGGCATAGGTGGAGTAAAAACTCAAAATCCTATTTTTCAAGGATAAAATGGAATAATAAAGACATAAGACACCCACCATTGGATTTATAATTTCATTTCTATTTAGTATCATATACAATTTTTCCAGAAAGGTCCATCAGGAGCTCAAGTTATCACTGTTTCAAGTTAAATACTTAGCTAAATTTTTGGGAGGAGACGTGTTAGCACTAGGAGCCTGGCAGGATTTTGTGTCCCTCACATCCCCCAAGGTTAGGGAAATAAAGTAATGAAATTTTTTCCCAATCTTCTCCTTCCATGATTTCAAAAAATCTAACTGCTGCTCAGTGCTTCAGTTGCTTCCACTCCCGTGCACAGACAATCTTCATCTTTCCTCTACAACATTCTACCATCATTACGCCATTGCAAATGCTCAGACCTGCTCAACCCAAGAACTGAAACACATTCCCCACAGCTATTTCTAGGTCTCAAAAGGATTTTTCATTGAAATGAGAAGGAGAAATGAAGAACAACATGAAGAAAACAATGAAAATCTCTATAGCCTAAAAACGAAGACCTAAAGAAATATTGCAAGACGGTGCATGAAACAAAAAATCATTTGTTTCTATTCATTCCTTTTCCCAAGAACATAAAAACGACACCTTCAAACTCCCCCCTCATGTGACAAAGCATCCACAATGAAGAAATATCCTCTCTGGCTCAACGAAGAAAGAAGTGGGATTTCCCGTCAAACCAATTACCGGATTGAAGTAAGATTGCACATGCAACAGCAAAAGAAAAAACCCACATCAAAAATATAATTTTATTTGCAAATGGAGGATAAAACCAAACTTGCAATTTTGAGGTCCATTAATGGCTGCCGTACCCAGAAGCATTGTCAGGTCTAAAAATTAAAATGTTAAAATCTCTTGGATTATTAAGCGGGTGGGATCGAAATTTCAGAGGGATGATATTGGGCAAAAACCCATATCAAAAAAACTTTGTTCTGCATTAATTTGACTCTTAGAGGCCAAATTTCTAGAAATAATAGGTCTAAGCACATAGGAACTACTATTTTAGGAAAGTCATTAATAGAAGAAACCTGTGAAGGAGATGAAGATATCGAAGGTGCACTATAGCTGAGGAATTCACCCAGAATGGGAAATTTTTGGCACTTACTAAAAATTGTAAGTGGGCGCCCTCGAGCACCTACTAAAAATAGAAATTTGATCTAAAGAAGTGAGGAATGCAGGGAGAAAGGAGAATCAAGGTCACAACACTCAGCTAAGGATCAAGGGAGTCTAGTTTTTTCAGACTTATCAAAAAATAGTAAGTTACACTCAAAGAGAAGTTTTGGCACAATGGGATGTACCAAGGCTAGAATCATTCGGGGGGACATCATTTTTCAGGAGCATCCTAGCCATTTTTTCATAGGGAATTCAAGATCCACCTTAGTTCATTCAACTAGGTGAGCGTTTGGGAGCTAATTTGGAGGAGTTTCACAGTGTACAAGGAGTTCGAAGATTCAAAGTTTCACTACATTTGGAGCTTTCCATCATCAAGGATCAACGGACTTCATCGGGTGACATATCCTCTTCTTCTTCTCTCTCTCTTTCTCTCTCCTCTTCCCCCCAACTTTCCTCTCACTTTCAAATGTTCTAATTCATTGTCGGGGTTTGCACTTTTTTGATATTCCTTTAAGTCACTTAAAAGTGGACGTTAGGAAACATAATGTAAATTAAGTCACCTTGCTATTATAAAAGGGACTTAAATATTTAAAGTGGAATATGAATAGTCCTTAAGTCATATTAAGGCATATGGAGGGTCATGAGGAAGACGATAAGTTACCTCTCATTCTATAAATTGTAATGCCATTCCCATTGCAAAGGGTTGGTGATTGATCTTGTAAACCTCAAGAGTATATTATACCTTGAGAGGAATAAAGGAGATAGCCATTTTCTTCTATTCCCCCCCCCCCTTCCTCAATTTCTTCCATTTCTCCACTATGTACAACTTTTGTGTAAAGCAATCAATACAAGAAGAAGGAGTTTCTAGCTCTACTTTGACTAAGGGGTTTCATGATACTTTATGTTCATCAAATTCTATTTGGTCTTGTTGCTATTTGTAGGGTTGTTTCTTTCTCATGAATGCATGTGTTGAAGTTTCTAACTAGTGCGTGAAGGAATCTAATTTTCTACCTGTAGCCTTAGTTTCTCCTACCTCTTTTCCTCACTCCTCTTTCCTGCTATACAAATGAATAATTCCCTAGTAAGATATTGCTAGCTTTGTCACAGGGTCAGTGGAGTGCCCCTGTTGGATTCCCAGTCGAAAGACCACCACAGAAATCCACACTTTCTCATGCATGCACATACAAAATCTGCACCAATTAAGTAGAGGGATTTAGATTCCCAGAGCATTGGTAAGAAATCCACAAGTTTTTCCCACCCAACAAATTTTCCTCGCCAACAATATTTGGCACCCCACCATGGGGTAGATTTAGCAGCATCTGCACCCAATATACAACCGCAAGGTCTAAAAAAAAAAGATATATTTGAAGGAAAATCATTTTTTTGAAGGTGACTCCATCAAGGGAACAAACCCCTGTCACGTTCATTTCCTGCATCATGAAGATATTTCTAGATTGGAGTGAATTACCAATGAGTGATAGTGAAGAAGAAGAATAAGATGTCTTCCCAGAAAAGAATATCGTTGATCAGCCATGGTTCCATACTAGTGTTGACAAAGGAAAGAAGAAAGAGCCTGTCATTTATGAAGACGAATGGATTCAAAGGAGACATAAGATAAGGTGTGAAGCTCGAGAATATGTGAAATTCTTGCAAGAGATGAATGAGCAACTTGAAGCAAACCCATAGTGAGATAGAAGAAGAGGATAATTATCCTATAGAGGAAACCCCTGAAGATCATTCATACCGTAGGGTTTTCATACCTGAAAGGTTCTTGAATGCCGCTAAATAAAATCATATCCTTGAGCCTTCTAATGAAGATAAAATCAGCATTCAAGAAGATGAAAAAAAGGAAGGATGGTGCAAGAATCCGATGAAGAATATTTTTTACAATCTTTCACAACTCACTACAAAATTGAGAACGTTGTCCTTCCACCATCCTCTAGATGAATTCATTACATATGGTGATGAAGAAATGAACATGTTGAAAAGAGAATATGTGGAAATACTTGAGATCATAATAAAAGGAAATTCTGAACCCAAAGTCTTTAATGAAATTTGGAGGTATGCTTTAGCTCTATAGAGAAGATATGAACATTTTGAAACTCCGCATCAAATGGAGGAAGAAAATGAGATGTACCCTATGGAAGAAGACTCAGATTTCTGCCCATACTATGAGGTTTTCATTCCCTAAATATTCTTGGATTCTTCTGAAGAAGATATTGTCATGGAATCTCCCAATGAAAGCCAAAGCAACGTCATGGAGAAAGAAGTTGAAGAGACAAAGATAGGTTCACCATTCAACAATTCCATTTGGCTCAAGTCATAGCCCATGGGGGGAATAATATATTCAGTAAAGGAATATCCTTTCTGCATAATGGATGATCTAATGCTCTCCGAAGACTCCACAAATGATGAAGAAGATGGTCAATTCAAAGTAAGCATGGATGATCTCTTTTCAAGTTTTTATCTTTCATTTGATGATGAAATGGACAGATGTGAAGAATTTCAAGAAACTTAGCTGACATCATGGCCCAAAAATGATGAATTCAAGATGATCATAGATAATCCTTCTGATTCCTCAAGTGACATAAAAATGTTGCATGAAGAAATGAAGGAATTCAAAGAATCAAACTCTCTCCCTGATGCAATCATGGATGATCAAATAGAAGAAGCCCACTCTATTTTCAAATCCAAGGAGAATGAGTAATTTAAACACAACCTCTACTCACTCAAGGAGAAGAATCATCATCATGGTGAAAACATATCCTTTCATCTTTCACCTGAGCAAGAAGATTCGATAATGGATGGTCAAGATATAGCAAAAAATTCTTCTCATACTGCTGTCCCAACATGGTTCTCTGCTTCTTACCAAGAAGAAGCTGATATGGATTTTGAGCTTGAAGGATCACCCTTCTCACGAATCTTAGATATCTTCTTCTTATCAGTAGGTGTCAAGTATGCCTGTATTTGCAAGAAAGTGAATATTTGGCAACGTAAAGCATGGAAGAGGTGAATGAGGATGTTTCAAATGAATAATGGACCCATATGGATCATATTTTTAGCCATCTCATTGAGACACAACAAGAAGATTCTTTCAATGAAGGTAAAAATGATCCTATGGAAATTTCAGAAGAACTATCTATACAAGATATCTTAAAGGTTGTAGAAGAAACTAAGGATCCTCAAATTAGTCTTTAACTCCTAACCTAGGCCATGGAGATACAAGAAAAGTATGAGTCAATTTGTGCTTCCTATTTTGGTGCAAAATTTTTTGATGTTGAAATGGAGCAGTGGGATAAACTTGATGACTTCTCTAATACTTTGGTTGACAAGAATAAACATGAAAACATGCCTTTTCTTCCACATTGTGTGAAGAAGTTCATGAGTGAAAAAGAAGAAAAGTTCGTGTATCTCCTTTGGACATCTCCATTCTTGAAGACAACACCTCCTCCATGGAAGAAGATAAAAGGGAAAACATTGATCTGATTTGCATTGAAGATATTTTTTTAGAACATGGTGAAAATCTGCTTTGGGGCAGCAATGAGATGCTTGATGGAGAATCATCTATATGGATAAACATGGAAGGAAATTGGCACAATGAAACTAATTTCATAAGGGATGAAGGCAATGGAATTTCCAAGCAAGGACCTAAGCATCAAGAACCTCACATGGAATCACTCCTACCAAGTACAAAAACAATTGTGAAAGCACATGGCTTTCATAAGCAGCTGAGGAGGGGAGGCTACTTTATGGAACCCGTCAACAGCTTTGCAGAACATCATCACTCAGTGTTGCCCACTCATGGGTAAATTTTGAGAAACAGAAAGTGCTTCAGTGAAAGTGGGTTGTCCCCCACCCTGTACCATAGGTGATTTCTAGGTGTGTTTCCCTTTCTGTTGTGCGTGTTTCCCTTCATGTTGTGTGTCATGTGTTTCCTTTCATTTGTTTTGTGTGTGTATGTTCCCTTCTTCTCTCTCTCTCTCTCTTATAAGTTGTACATGACTCCACAAGGCCCAATGGATAAGGCACCAGTCAATGAACTATATGTTCTAAAATTGAGATTCTAGATTCCCATGTCATGTCTTCACTATACTTAGTCCATGTCATGTCCTCAAGCTATAGCCAGCTATTTTCATGCAAATGTGCAACAAGGAAATTGACAATTTCCAAGCACGACAATGATACCCCAGTGTTAGTTTTTTCAAGTCTCATCATTTGAAGACACGCTGGGTCTATCCAATCAGTCCAAATGACCTCCTAAATAATGTAATCTCATCCCCCTAGGTGATTTAGGTAAGTCTATTCATCATCCCTAGGTGATTTTAGGGAGTTCTGAAAAGATACTATCTTCTGGTAGTATTGGGAAGGGCTATCGTTGGCCTTCCCAGGAATGGATCAACCCCTGAAGTGGAAAAAAAAGGAAAAAATTCAACATGGAGGTGAATTTAAGACCTTGGAACATCATGGAAATGATTTTGGAAGGTCTGGGGAAGTTCTGCAAGACTTGGAGTAATCTGAGTCAAAAACAAGGTTCACAAGCCTAGGTGGTACACAGGCCTAAAACAGATGCTAGGCTTCAGAAGAAGATTCTGGGAGCTCCAGATGGAGTTAAAAGAAAAAATAAATATATCTAGAAAGATGATTCCAAGACCTACATGATGGTGAAATAATATTTATCACAACACTTTGGCACATCATGTTTGCAGGTATTTTTTCTCAGGCATATATGGAGTAAAAACTCAAAAATCCAATTTTTTAGGGACAAAATTGAATAATCAAGACATGAGACCCCCACCATTGGATTCAGAATGACATTTCTAGTTAGTATCATATAATTTTTTTTATAAAGGTCCATTGGGAGCTCAAGTTATCACTGTCACAAGTTCAGGACTTAGCCAATTTTTTTGGAGGACATGTGTCAGCACCAAGAGCCTGGCGGGATTTTGTGTCCCTCACATCCCCCAAGGTCAGGGACATCAAGTAATGAAAAATGTGCCCAATATTCTCCTTCATTGATTTCAAAAAATTCAAAAAATATAACTATCATTCAGTGCTTCTAGTTGCTTCCACTCCCGTGCACAGACAATCTTCATCCTTCCTCTACAACATTCTACCATCATTATGCCATTGCAAATGCTCAGACCTGCTCAACCCAAGAAGTGAAACACATTCCCCATAGCTATGTTTAGGTCTCAGAAGGAGTTTTCATTGAAATGAGAAGGAGAAATGAAGAACAAGAGGAAGAAAACAATGAAAATCTCCATAGCCTAAAAATGAAGATCTGAAGAAATATTGCAAGCCGGTGCATGAAACAAAAAACTATTTGTTACTGTTAATTCCTTTTCACAAGACCATATAAAATACACCTTCAAACTCCCCCCTCATGTGACAGAGCATCCACAATGAAGAAATCTCCTTTCCGGCTCAACGAAGAAAGAAGTGGGATTTCCCGTCAAACCAACTGCCAAATTGAAGTAAGATCGCACGTGAAGCATTAGAAGAAAAAAACCACATAAAAAATATAATTTTCTTCATAAATGGAGGAGAAAACCAGACCTGCAATTTTGAGGTCCATTAATGGCTGCCGTACCCATAAGCATTGCCAGGTTTGAAAATTAAAACTTTAAAATCTCCTAGATTATTAAGCGGGCGGGCCCGAAATTTTAGAGGGATGATATTGGGCAAAAACCCATATCAAAAAACTTTGTTCCACGTCAATCCGACTCTCAGAGGATAAATTTCTAAAAATAGTAGGTCTATTACATAGGAACTACTATTTTGGGAAAGTCATTAACAGAAGAATCTACGAAGGAGATGAAGATATCGGAGGTGCACTATAGCTGAGAATTCACCAGAATGGAAAATTTTGGCATGTACTAAAAATAGTAAGTGGGCCCTCAAGCACCTGCTAAAAATAGAAATTTGATCCAAAGAAGTGAGGAACACAGGGAGAAAGGGGAATCAAATTCACAACACTCAGCTAAGGATCGAGGGAGTTACTTTTTTCGCACTTACTAAAAATAGTAAGTTACACTCAAAGAGAAGTTTTGGCACAATGGGATGTACAAGGCTAATCATTTAGTGGGACATCATTGTTTAGGAGCATCCTAGCCATTTTTCACAGGGAATTCAAGATCCACCTTAGTTCATTCAACTAGGTGAGCGTTCGGGAGCTAATTTGGAGGAGTTTCATAGTGTCCAAGGAGTTCAAAGATTCAGTTTCACTACATTTGGAACTTTCCACCAATGAGGATCAACGGACTTAATCCGGTGACATCTCCTCTTCTTCTTCTTCTCTCTCTCTCTCTCTCTCTCTCTCTCTCTCTCTCTCTCTCTCTTTCTCTATCCTCTTCCCCCCAAATTTCTCTCACTTTCAAATGTTCTAATTCTTTATTGGGGTTTGCACTTTTTGATATGCCTTTAAGTCACTTAAAAGTGACTTTAGAAACATAATGTAAATTAAGTCGCCTTGCTATTATAAGAGGGAATTAAATATTTAAAGTGGAATATGAACAGTCTTAAGTCATATTAAGGCATATGGAGGGTCATGAGGAAGATGATAAGTCACCTCTCATTCTATAAATTTTAATGACATTCCCATTGTAAAGGGTTGGTGATTGATCTTGTAAACTCACGAGTATATTGCACCTTAAGAGAAAAAAGGAGATAGCCATTTTCTTCTATTCCCCTCTTCTCAATTTCTTCCATTTCTCCACTATGTATAAATTTTGTCTAAGCAATCAGTACAAGGAGTTTCTAGCTTTCTTTGACTAAGGGGTTTCATGATACTTTGTGTTCATCAAATTCTATTTGGTCTTTTTGCTATTTGCAGGGTTGTTTCTTCTCATGAATGCATGTGTTGAAGTTTCTAACTAGTGCGTGAAGGAATATAATTTTCTACGTGCAGCATTAGTTCTCCTACCTCTTTTCTCACTCCTCTTTCCCACTCTACAAATGAAGACTTCCCTAGCAAGAGATTGCTAGCTTTTTTGCAGGGTCAGTGGAGTGCCCCTATTGGATCCTCGATCAAAAGACCACCACAAAAATCCACACTTTCTCGTGTATGCACATATGGAAGCTACACCGGTTAAGTAGAGGGACTCAGATTCCCAGAGCGTTGGCAAGAAATCCACAAGTTTTTCCACCTGACAAATTTTCTTGCCAACAGTCAACTACCAAGATAGTGAGTTTAAACTTTCTTCTCGGGGGAGTCTACCAAAGAAACTTAAGCATCCTTTATCCTACCCACTAATGACACTTCTTTGGATTCCATGGAATAACAAGATCTGTTTACGCTTTTCAAGGTGAGTCCTAAGGCATTTTTAATTTTCATGGGCATCACATTATCATAGGCTCCAAAATCTATAATGCAGTTATTAAGCTGGTAGCCTTTGATTAAGAGGGATACGTAAAAGGGTTCTACTTTAGCACTACCACCATGGACTACATTAACAAACCTATCAAATTGGGATGGTGTGTTTGCAAATATTCAATCTCTATGATCTGGATGTTATTCTTGATTGCATGTTCCACGTAGTCAAATGTGGTCACGACAGATAAATTTGAGGTCCCATGGATGATGAAATATTTACATGACATTGGTGCTACTTTAGATGATTTTGTAGGAGTGGCATTTGCAGAAGGATTATTCATAGAAGTAGATTTTGTATTAGATGACTTACTTGGCATGAAAATCAAATTCTTGCTTGTCAGGTGGTATGGTTTTTCCTTAGCTTAGTCCATTGATTGTGGTAGTAGCAATCCTCTCATGATGATTTTATTTTGAGGAATTAATGTAGGAGAATATTCATTATTTTTCTTTACCACAGTTGCTGCAGATGAAGCTTCTTTCTTCGATTGAGCCCGTGTGAACACTACACATGAGAAGCTTGGAAATTATTCTTCATCATCATATTCATCTCCTTCAACATACTCAAGAAGTCCATTTTCAGTCTCGCCATTAAATTCTTAGACCTCAAGGTAGTCCCTATCATAATCACCTTCCTCTTCTTCTTCTGGTCCATTAGTGTCACACGTAGAATTGACCGGTGGTGCTTTGAGAGTAAGCCTACATGAGGAGGCGGAGGTGATTCTCATGGCATGGTTTGGAGGATTTGGCTCTCCTCGGAGCATTCCACATGGATATTTGAGAAAGTTGTTTCTTCGAGGTAGAATAAGTCATTTTCCATTTTTTGGAACATTGGGTCCATGGTAACTAAACTCACACTTGGACTATTTTTGTTTTCCATTGGGGGCTTTCACTTTATCCAGAAAAGTATCAGATCATCATTCAGTTTCTAGTAGTAAAGTCATTGAGCTTCCCTCAAGTTTCTAGGTTGGGATTTTATAAGGAAGAAACTCAGCTTATCGATGGCATAGCGCTGATAAAGAATATTTTAAAATTATTTTCGGGAGGCACAAAATCTTTAGGAATTCTCCTTATTTTCCTATTATATTTTGCTACATGAAGTCTCTCATTGATTCGGAATTTTCATTCTTCATTTGAATCAAATTGGACCAAGAGATCTTGATAGTCCTCCGCATATTTGATCCTATGTTCAAATACATTTCTTATACCTTCCCAATAGTTAATAGATCTTGGGGGAAACATTTAGAACCATTATGCATCCTTCTCTTGGAGTGACTCCATAAAAATCTCAGACTGAATACATCTTCATGTTTAATTCCCAACACACCACAAGCGGTAATTAACATTGTTACATGATCCCCAGGAAGTTGAGAACCATACCCTTCTTAACTTTGGAAATTTTTGTCTTAAGCCTTTTGGTATCTCATGGAGAGGTTAAGAAAGGGCAAGTGGACCGGTGTTTCCACCCCATGGTACATTTAGCCTACATGTTCTTCATGGTATATGATTTGTCATTCTATTTCTGAGCTCAAGCTACCATCCTTTATAAGGATAGTAGCTTCATTTGATGCTACTCTTGTGGTTCCACTTCATCTTGAAGTCTTTTAATTTATTCAATTTGAGGCTCTTACTTTACACTTCTACTCTTGATCCTCTCTTTCTTTTAGCTTCATTATTAATTCTCTACGCCAGTGAAATATTCAAGGTCCTCATTCATGTATGGAAACTCAATGTCAAATCGATTGGATACACTTGGACCTTCTGATGGAGCCAGCTATGTGACGAGAAGGAGACATATGAATTCAAAGAAGATCTTATATTCTTTGAAGATCCTAAAAAGTGGGATCAGTCTGTCCTCCTTGCCTCTATTGCCATGGGTGTTTCTTATATCTACCAGTTTTGAGATTCTTGCAGTGGGATTATGAAAATACACATGCAAGAATCTGCAGTGCACTTCTCAGTATGATGGATATCCATGATTTTTCTCTAAATTTTTTATATTTTTTGGACCTTACAGATCATATTTTGGGTGCAAATGCTGCTAAATCTGCACCACGGTGGGTGCCAAAAATAGTTGGTGAGAAAATTTGTCAGAGGACAAAATCAATGGGTCATTTTTTTGCTAATGCTCTAGGAATCTAAGTCCCTCTACTTAATAGGTGCAAATTTTGTATATACATATGTGAGTATGGTGAGTTTTCTACATGTTGGCCTTATGGTTGAGGATCCAACAAGGGCACTCCACTGACCCTGCAACAAAGCTAGCAATTTATTACAAGTGAGGAAATTGTCAAGAAAGTGGGAAAGGGAGTGAGAATATGAGGTAGGGGACCTAATGTTGTAGGTATAAAATCAGATTCCTACACACACTAGTTAGAAACTTCATCATATGCACTAAAATTAGGAAGAAACAATACTTCAAACAACAACAAGACCAATTACAATGTAATGAACACAAAGTATTAGTAAACTCCTTAGTTAAAAAAGGCTATAAACTCATTCTTGTATTGATGCTCAAGCAAAAAATATACATAGTATGAGAATGAAATACATTGAGAATAAGGGGAAAAGTGGACTAACTCTTTTCACTCACATGTGAGAAAAATATCTCTCATGAACTTATAAGAATACAACCAGCTAGAAGAATTTCAGAATTAGAACACCCTGGAATGAGGAGCTCATTACAATTTATAGAAGAGGAGCAACTCTTCATCTTCTCGGTGACCCTCCTCCATATGCCTTATTTCTGACTTTAGGATACTCATATTCCTTCCAAATATTAATTCCCTTTTATAAAATCAAGGTGACTTAATTTACATAATGTTTCTAAAGTCACTTTTAGACTACTTAAAGGTGTATAAAAAAGTGCAAACCCCAATGAAGAATTAGAAAATTTGAAGAGAGATAAAATTGGGGGGAAGGAAGAGGAGAGAGAGAAGAAGAGATGTTTCTCTGGATGAAGTCTGATGACCCTTGTTGATGGAAAAATCCAGTGCAATGAGACTTTGAATCTCTGAATTTTTTTGCCTCCTGAGAAACTCCTTCAAATTGGCTCACAGATGCTTTGGAATGAGTGTTTAAAAAACACTTGTCAAATGACTTCACTAATGACCATGAACACCAAATCTGAAGAGATAGGAACTCAAAACTGATCATGTCAGGTTGAATGGACTTGTTTCACTAATGACAACAACTTCCACCCTTCGTATGATATACATATGACCCGAACCATGCAATGTTCTAATGTAGTCAAACCTATATCCTCAAATGTCTTATACCACGAGAGGCTTCCATTGGATAACACATGAGCTAAATGTTTAAAAACACCGTCGAATGATTTCATTGGTGACTGTGAGCATCACTTATGGAGATCCCTTCAGGAAAGGATTGAAGCTTAGGAACAGACCTTGTCATGATTCCCTCGTACATACTGATTGAGTGTCGCAAGAAACTATTGAGATCCATGAAGATAGAGACTTCATTGGTCCCCCTCTCCTTGGAATTCATGTAGGTTTTTAGGTCATTTAGATCCATGTAGGAGACATCACTATCTTATATCTCATATTTAGAGGTGAAAGGATGAACCAGACTACTAGTCCTATCCACTCAAACTTCATGGTCCCTCACACTTGATTTTTTTAGAAAAGGACAACTTGTTATTTGTAGTAAGTGTAGAAACTTTCCTCTGAATTCTTGTTGAGGTTGTCAAATTGATTGCTTTGCTCTCAGAATGCTCCTTTTGTGAAGATCCATCTTTTGGGATGACTTTCTATTTTTAGTAAGTGTTGAAAAGGAAACTTACTATTTTTATCAAGTGTGAAAAATCAGCCCTTTGGTCCTTGATAGACCAAGGAAACTGGAAATCTTCCTTCATTTTATGCTCCCCTCACCTTTTGGACCAGTTTTCTATTTTTTGCAGGTACTCATGGGATCACTTACTATTATTAGTAAGTGTCAATTTTTTACTGAGATGAACATTTGAACCAATTTTTCCTTACAATACACCTCCAGTGTTGATGGCCGCCTTTGCATATGCTTCAGTTGGTGACATTCCCGAAATAACAGTCCTCCATGTGCACAAGAATTGCTATTTTTAGAAAGTGTGCTTCTAGTGGTTAGAATGGCATGGAATGAAGTTTTCTGATATGGGTTTTTTCCCAATATTTCCCCTCTGAAAATTTAGACCTTTCCCAATCAACGATTTGGGAGATTTTAAAGTTTTAAAATTTTGACCTGATAGTGCTTCTGAACATGCTAGCCATTAATAAACCTTGAAAATTGCAGTTATGTTTTCTTATTCCATTTGTAATGAGAATTATTACCTTTTCGTTGTGGGTTTTTTCTTCTGATTCTACCAGTGAAATTTATCTTTGATCTGGTTTTCTGTTTGATGAGAAACTGATATTTTTTTCTTTGGTGGGTTGGAAGGAGGATTTCTTCACTGTGCATGTTATGTACTTGGAAGGAGGGTTTGAAGGTGAGGTCTTGATGGAATTTGAGATATGAAAGAGAATAAAAAATGGGTTTTTATTTTGTATAGAGGTTTGTAAGATCTCTTTGAATTTTTGTTTCATGACAATGAATATTTTCAAATTTCTTCTCTTCTTCTTCATTCTTCGTTTGATCAATATTTCTTCTGGGACCTATATATGCCATCATGGAGTGAAGGATTTATTTTATATGGTGGTTCTATTTTGAATTTTATAAATGGTGTAGTAGTGGTGAGAAGCTATAGATAAAGTTACATCGTGAAGTTGTGCACAAGAATGGAGAGTAAGAAGTTAGAAGTTAGAAGAGGGAAGTAGGAAGGATTTAAATTTTTTTGAAAATTTCAAACCAGAGAGTGAGGTGCATTTTCATGTCCCTCATGTCCTTTAAGAATTAAGGGATGAGGGATTTAAATCAATTTTCACATGGTGCTTGGTTGTGACACATGGCGGAGATCCAACAACTGGGGATTTGAGTGAAAAATCAGCTTTAAAGCATTTGCGGGCTGAAAACTGGTCATATGAGGAACCATGGAGACTTCATAGGGGCTGGGAGTAGTTTTATGTCCCTGATGTCCCTCAACACAAATGGATGAGAGGGAAATCAAATTGCATGGCATGCTAGGTGATGACAAGTGGCAGCGATCTAGCAGTTGAGGATTCAAACTACAGTAGCTCCTGGGGGCTGAGAAAAATACTCTTGGAGAGGGCCACATGGGAAACCAAAAGACTCCCTTGGGGATTGGAACATTTTCTTGTCCCTAATGTCCCCCCCTAAAAAAAGGGACATGAGGGATGTCAAATTACATGGCACGCCAGAAGCTGCCACTTGTCACGATCTGAGCAAGTTGAGGTAATGAGCTTGACAAACACCTGAAAGATGAACTGGTGGTCTGAGAGGTTGTATGAGGATCAAGAGGGATTTTAGGGGCTGGGATATTTTTTTTGTCCCTAATATCCCTTTACTTGAGGGACGCAAGGGACATGAAATTGTGTCAGGATCTTGGAGTTGACATGTGTCTTGTTCAAAATTTGGCTAACTCTCGAACTCGCTCCTAGAGTGTAACTTGAAATGGCAATAATGTGAGATCCTGAAGGACTTTTTTGATGAAATTATATATGATCACGACTGAAAATTTCCTTATGAATCCAATGGTGGGGTTATAAATTCTTTATTAGTCCATTTTATCCCTTAAAACATGTATTTTGGATCTCACTTGCTAGATGTTTATAGAAAACATAAGTTATAAAACTATTACGACAAGGTCCTTGTTTAGAATCTGATTCCACCGTATTATAGGGCTTGGAATTACCTTTCCAAAGATGTTTTTTTGGCTTCTAACTCCATCCATAGATCTCAAAATCACCTCCTAAATCTCAAAAACTCTTTTGATCTTGTGCACTACCTAGGCCTATGAACCCTAATTTTGGTGAAACTGCCCCAACTTCTCTGAATCCTTCCTAAATATTCCTAAATAACTTCCATGATGTTCCTAGTCCTTTTATTCACCTCATTGTCTGGTTTGGATTCTTTTTTCAACTCCATGGGGTTGCTTTCATCCTAAGAAGGCTAGGGATAGCCCTTCACACAACTGCTCAAAGTTTACATTTTTAAAATAACTCCTAAAATCACTAAGGGGTTTTGAATTGATTTTCCTAAATCACCTAGGGGAATGAGTTTGAATCTACTGGGAGGTCATTGTATTGACTGGGTATACCTAGGATTTCTTAGAAGGGTAAAAATTGAAATTTTTGACACAGAGGTATAGTTGTCATGCTTGGAAATTGTCAATTTCCATGTTGCACATTAACATGACAACAACCCACTAAGTGCTCATGCTATACGCCCTCAAGAGGTTCTTTCCCTTATGCATGTTATAGGTGATCTCTAATACAAGGTTTTCACTTTGAATTTAGAAAGCAAATCATATTATGCCAATGTTCATTTTAATGTTATTCGTAACAATCCTATTCCAAGTACAATACTTCAAATACTATTTCCTAGAGATTTTATCATTCCTTCCCTCCATTTGTTTGATGGAAATATAGATCCATACCTACATCTTCAACATTATATAGCATTCATGTATCCTTATGATAATAACATGATACTTCATAAAGTTTTCTATAGGAGTCTCATTGCTAATTCTCTCTCATGGTTTGATCATCACCCTAGTGTCTCTTTAAGTACTTTTGTAGAACTTGAGGATGCATCTTTAGCTTACTTTAGTTGTAGTAGAGACCCCGAGGATACATATGAGCATTTAATTTTTTTTACATCAAGATGAACATGAATATTCTTCTAATTATATTTTTATGCATTAAGGACAACATGCATTTTCTTGTCTATCAACCTAGGATTTAGAAATGTAGTTTATATTTTGTAGGGTAATTGTACCACCCCTCAAAGAAAAATTACATTATGATTATTTTGATTCATTTTATGATCTTTACATATGTATCTTTTATTTAAAATAATATATTATTCTAACACATAAGCCTAATATTTTAGATGTGAATGTTACAACCCCTTCAATTACACATGATTATATTACTCACAATGATAATTAGGTAAAAATTTTTACATCATGGCAATATTTATCCACATACTACCCCCTTATCCACAATTACAACAACCATATCCTCCTAAGTAGAATCCCATCTATTTTGATAAGGCTCATGATAGGCCTCATGACATATTACTTACATTACTTAATAAGAGGATGATTTAGTTACCACCTATTAATCATCTCCTTGCTCATTGACTTGAGCATGAGAAGGGTCAGTCTTTTTTCAACTTCCATTGTATTAATAGATGTCGTGACAATGGTTGTTATGTGATATTTCATAAGATTAAGTTATTAGAGGATAAAGTTATCCATGCTTATAATTTAAAACATGAAGATAAATATACTTCAACTCCTCCGTGGCACATTATTTTAGGAAGCATTACACTTGATGAGCATGTTTCTACTCCTACTCATCTTTCTCGCACTGATACTATTTATCCACATGAGCAATCTTGATCCATCTATAAGTGGATTAGTGAGGAATGTGGGTTATTCCCCCAAAGTTACACACATCACTTTGACAGACCCATCATTTATTTCCAACATTCATCCCATCAAGTTGAATGTTTCATGTAGTATCCCTAGGGCATATTTCGAATCATACACACCTCATTCATACTCACCCACTATTTTTTATTCTACCTAATTTTTTAAACCTCTTTTCTGTAACCTTCGCACTTGTTCTGTTATGTCCATATCTAAGGATCAACATTCCTTTATTATTATGAATAGGTTTCCTCATCTAATAAGTGTAGGAGGATCGATGTATGTTCATGTTTCCATTATTCCTCTATTTTTTACAACATATCATCATCACATGGGTCCATTTTATCTATACATTATATCATATCTAATACCACACTGCAATTAATCACAAGACATCACAAGTCATCACTACATCACTACAATATACATTATATTTTACCTCAACATGCATAATACAACTAATATTTATAGTAATTAAATAACCACACATATTCATAAATATGAAATAATGCACTAAAATCCAAATTCTCTACACACATGCACACACACACACACATACAAAAATGGTGTAGAGAATGTGGATTCTTCATACACATAGTGCTAATCCTCATTACTCTTAGTATATACATCAAAAAGATATTGTGATCCAAAGGCTCCTCCTAGTTCTCTCTTTCCTCAATATTTTGACTTAGTCTAATAGTGTAAAACTTTCTCTCGCAATGTCAAATTATCCACTATTACATGGGTATATTGTGCCTAATACATTACCACTCTCACCAGTAGACTCTCTTGCAAATTACCCTTAGGATGACCTACAGGCTGACTCGATAACTCAACATGAATCGCATCCCTCTTGCATTGTAGGCACCACACAAGTGGCTACTGCAACTACTAGTGGGTGAAACAAATAGGTGTGCTCACCTAAAATATCATCTACTCTCTTGATAATTCTGCCAATGAAAATAAATATCCCACAAAACATTTCAAAATAGATTATGAACTGAGGAATCCAAAATGGTGTTCAAATAAGTATCACATGTAATCATCACACAAAATGTATTAGAAAATTTCCAACCAACTCGCTAACATGTTATCAAAAAATTAACTCATTTACAATAGATGCTTACGTTGAGTTACCAATGCCACTATTTGTGGTCTATTTTCTTTACTTAACCCCTATATGCATTGGCCCATCACTCAAACATATTTGAGTGCTCACTCAAAGCATGCAAAGGTACCAGGTCTCTCTATTATACCAACTTTGACAAAGTATTAGCATGATCAAACAAGCACTCCATATTCATAACAGACAATTAAAGATTAGATATAAAAAGTATCAACTCATGAACATATTACAGAATGAATAAAAAGGACCAAGATCATATTTACCATGAAATAACCAGTAATATATATATCAATAACCAATATCCAATCGCAATGATCATTTTATTAATTCATCACAATGTAATAGTCTAAATACATATCAATTATCATCACAAGGTCATGCACGCAAGTATACCATCAACATAACTCTAACATAACATGATCCCAGTGTGTCTAAACCATAAAAATCAATACATATATATATATATATATATATATATATATATATATATATATATATATATATATATACATATATATATAGGTAGTGGGGACATTTCCCTTCATTACCCATCCAATCTCAAAATAGGTTGCATGCTAATAATAGACATGAATTGCTACAAAAGTAACTACAAAAGCAATAAAGCTTCACCTAATAATAGATTACCTATAAAAAAATATAGTTCTAATCCTATTATTAGCTCAAACTTTACATGACTCTTGATCACCTTATTATTCCAAAAAAATCTTGGCACGTCTTCCAAGTCTTCTAACAAAACGTGTTCATCACTCAATCCATTCTTAGCCTGTGCATGCAAAACAACTAAGTCCCAAACTCTAACTTTCCCCTTGGCACACCCTATATATGCTAATATTTTTTGTGCACATATGCGCCCACTTCCTGCACACCCTTATCCCATGCACCTCTTGTATTTAGGAATAAATATGTCCAACTAACATTACCGCACATTCGTTTCATTTATGCCCTTGGCAATGGGTAATCACACATTGTCTTTCTAAGAATAAAGAATAAGGAATAATTGTACAAAAAGAATAAAAGAATACATGGGGATCTCTATTCTTTTGAAGGCAACAACAACTTAGGGTACTCACTCTTAATTTATGCCTCCAATCATTCCAGTCACTGAGAGCCTTTTTTGTATTTTCAAGGATATCTACAAGTACTCCATCCATCTCATCCAAATTCATATTCTTGCCCGTCATTTTGTACTACCCTAAGAACATTTTCTAGACTTGAGATCATCACATACATTACATCCATACATCAAGCTATGAGTTTCCTAACCTCCTTTATCTTTTCTTTGTGAGGGTGTTAGTGTTTTGTGAGCACGTCATACTTCTTTTCCACTAATTTAATCCTCTCATCATGCCCAGAGTGTTTCATTCTTCTTCGTAATAAGGACCTCATTTTCCTTTGCAAAATTCCTTGTCTTAATGATTATCTCCAGGTATTCACACATATTCAAGGACGAATCCACCTTCTTCATCTCATCTCTCAGAATCTGAAGAAGAGACTCATACCAAAATTTTCTTCTTGCTATCAGAGCATTTGATTTTTCCCTCTCAGCTACAATATTGTATTCTTTTGGTGCAAGTGTTTCCATGGTCTCACGTGGCACACCCAACTTCTTTTTTATCTATACATAGTCTTGTAAGAAGTGCAAAGAGGACTATTATGTCTGTTCTGTCTACTCATCAATGTATTGGATGTGTGTCTATAATATCCTTCCCAAATTCTACCATAAAATCCAGAATTCTTTGTTCTTTTTACTCTGCTTCTATTAACTTCTCCACTTGTTCCTTCAGGATCATATTTTTTTTCAAGAGAGCTCTTAGCGTGGTTGATTTTTCTATATTCTTTCTTGCCACCTCTGCTTCTATTTTTTTCAGCGCAATACTTTCCTATTCATCGGTAAAATCTATAGGCTTAACCATCTAGTGCACAATATGAGCCTTTTTCTTCATCTATCTCTTAACATACATCAAATTTTGGCTCGTCAATATGCATTTGCATACTCCAAGACCACTACTTTTTGGTGCATAAATTAGCCACTTTAGGGTCCATAAGATCCAATCCATAAATTTCCTTAGGATTCAAATTAATTTGAAACCTAGCATGAATGATCTTTGTGGGATCATCAACAAACCTAGCTCTGGGAGTTTGATACCTCTCCTCCTTATCTCCTCCTAAGCACCTACCTTTTAGAACATTCCATGCACCCCAGCATTAAGCATTGGTCCTTCACCTATATGTACATTAGTAGGCTCACTAGATGGGCTCACCCTTATCTTCATCCTTCCCTACCTACCTCACACTATTCAAAATTCTCTACATCATGCTTCAATTTTTCACCCTAAGGTTCCTCTGCATCTACAGTAATAACATGGGTTTCCTTAATGGTCTGCGCATTGTCATTTGAATTCTCACATTCACTATCCTTAGTGGGAATATATGTTTTCCTCTTTTTTTTTTCTGCCTTCATTGGAGAGTTTCTAAGTGACCTCCTAGGTGGCTGTAAAAGCCTTGCGCTTGTGCCTTATGGTCTTTTCCTTCTTAACACCCTCCTAAACTGTTGTTCCTCAGCACCATCACTGTACCCCTATCTCCATAGTTCCTATTTTCCATTCTCACTTCCTTACCTTCCTATTTGTCTTAGAGGCATTGCTTCTTGTGATCTCTTTTCCCCCATATTCGGTTGCCTTCTTGTACTATGATCTAGGCCACCACTATCTTCCTTTAGTTTTTCCTCCTTTTCTTCTTCTTCATGGGGAAGATTAGAATCTTCATCCTATAATGTCCCCACAAAATTCTTCTTCTTGGGTATTTCAGGAATCCTGAACTCATTCTAAATATATTTTCCATTTTCTAATTTAGGGTTAAGGTAGATGTATACCTTAGTCACGCAAAACTTCCCAATTTACAAGCTTATAGAATTAATAATGGTATCATCTAAAATCAACTTCTCTTTATAAGAAGACTTACCTGGATATACATATGTCTTCCAGATTGTATGGTAATCACAATCTAGTTTATCTGCATTAAAAATCATCTCTATGCGCGTTTTAAACCCTGTGCACTGAAGACTTAAAAAATCATGCAGTGAAGGCATATAGGAGCTTGCACCAAGGGCTCCACTTTACATCCTTCATGCCAAAACACCCTATGTGAAAATTTTGATATACAACAAACTGATATTGTTTCTCTAATACCAAAGGAAGGTCCTTGGGTATTCTCCATTCATACTCAAAAGAAACTTGCAATCTCTCATACCAGAGTTCTAACCTTCTGCTTATAGGGTCCAATCATGGATCCATCACATGTATACTTTGAATATATTTCTACAAGAGACTTATTCTCTTCAGGGAATTAGAAAATATTGTCCTTTGGCCTGACGGGAACTCCAATTTCTACAAACACTATAGACAATAATATATCACCAAAACTTATCTTGTCTCCCTGGAGTGCTTCTGCAATAACAATCTCAACAATAAATGAAGACAAGTTATATACCAATCCTTCTGTCATATTCTTTGCGATGTGCAACCATCACCTTTTTACCTATGTCTAGCATTCTTGGTTATTCAACTTGGTGAGGGCCTAAATCACAGGGTACTTCTCCAACTTGTAAATATCCATTCTGTACCCTCCCTTTGCATAAGCTAGTGCAAACCTTGTCACCTCTATGCCATCATCATTGCAAAGATGACTACCAATATAAATTCCGGAGTTTCTCAATCCTGTCAACCTCCTGATCAAGGAACAATAAGTCACATTCACTACCCAAAAAAATTAAATAAGTCTTCATGGACTCGGGTCATTAGCCATTGGTACATATTTTCTAGTTTCCCAAAATACAGCAGCTCATAAAGCTTTCTAATTTCCAACATTTAATGAAAAATTATCTCCTACATCATCATACATGGCCATGTCATTATCTGTCCATAAATCTATTTTTACCACTAATAATTTGTCCAATTCATCCTTGTTATCCTTATTCTGATGATTGTAGTCACTCACTTTGCTGGGTCAAATATGTGACTCCCAATCTAATCCCATTATAACACTTTCTGAGTACTAAATTTCTGAAAATCAAATTTCGGGGCTATCTTCCACCTCTATTTCCACTTATTTTTTCTTCCTACCCCTAGTGGTTACTCTAGGTGTTTGTTTTGGTCGTCATTGCGAATGATAAAAATATTTTTTTGTACTAGATTCGAGCTCTATAACTTAAACTTGCATGCCCTATCTTTTCTTTGAACCCTAGCTCCACAGACTTGTTCCCCACACACTTTATTTTAGCTCAAATACCCTCTCTGATGGATATCTAAACAATTCCGTGGAAAATAACTCTAGTTTGATGTCTTTACTTTCTCTTTCACACACTCCATGTACATAACTCGCTCTTTAAATCGCCTCGAACACTACACTTCACAATGTAAGGTAAAAATGATATTGCAACCCCACCTTCTATAACTTTTGTAAATTTTTCTACATGTATTTCTCTCCATCTACCACCATACTCAACATTAAATGGCATTTTGTTCCTATTTCCACGTTGTGTTTTTTCACGCCCTAGTCGTAAAATTCTAGCTCACCTACTACTCCTTAGCCACAGACATCCTTTCGCGTGCCCTTCATGCACCAAAGTACCTATCCATTACACCTCTCACAAAGTAGTTTCCCATGTTTTTTTCCTACCTTGCATTACAATGTGTGTCCATCCATCTACACGACGTCTTCATTTATGAGCAATTTTCCCCCCTTAATTTTCACCTTTACCCCTCAAGCACCTACATAATTCATACTAATATTCATCAAATAACTAATCAATTTCTGATCCACCCCACACTAAAAGTATATGTAATCCTCTGCGCATGAATTCAATAGATATTGATTAGCTCTTGGGGCACGCAAACACGCTTATTATGAAAAAACATTGGACTAAATTGACAAATCATATCAATGATGAAAGGAAACACATATAATGGAAATGCATTAAAGGAAATATAATCTAGCTGACACCACTTCCTTCCTACAAACACTGAGAAGACATATTTATAGTAGAGCTTAAACATATTCCCATTTAAATAACCATGCAACCGTGTTACATCTAGTGCCTGTAAATGAAAAAAAATTGAATCAAGTATATATGTCACCACATATAGCCCCAACCAATGCACCTTCAATTTCCCAAGGTGGTGCACAAACTTGGAGTCATAAAGAAGAACCATCTATCCCACTTCAAACTTCTTATTCTTAATATGCCTATCATGCCATTCCTTATGTCGAGCCTTCTCTGTCTTTTGGATTCAACATGTTATAGCACGCCACTCATCCAACTACATCATCTTATCTATATGTTCTTTAAGTGTGTTCTTATCATCCATTCCTCCTATGCATGCAATATGAAGGGATGGTAATATAAATTACACTTGTACACAACGTATGTGCCAAATACCAACTGAAAAGGAGTGGCCTTGTTCAAATGTTTGTATGTTGTCTTGTATGGCCAAAGTACATATGATATTTTATCATCCCATTCCTTCCTTCTAACTTCTCAAATATTTTTCAATGTATGTCCCAATATCTTGTTGAAAGCTTCATCAGCTCCATTAGCTTGTGGGTGAAATGGTTTTGTCTTGTGATGCACCACCATAAACTTAGTCAATAATATTCTGATAGTCTCATTCAAAAAATGTGTGCCCCTATCACATGTAAGACTCAATGGACAACCATGCCTATTGATAATGAGCTCTCATAAGAACCTTGTTGTTGTAGTTATCATGCAATCATTTGTAGGCACTGCTTCTTCCCACCTTATTAAATAATTTGTGCATGTAATAATATAGCGCAATCTATTCCTTCATGTCGGTGGGGAAATAGGCCCCAAAAATTCAATTTCCCATTTATCAAAATGTTATGTACTTGCAATAGGTCTCAAGGGCATATCATCTATATGACTAGTCTTCCCAAGGCACCAACAATGATCACACACCCTTGCATACTCTTCACAATCCTTGTATAATGTCTCTCACCAAAGGCTAGGCAGTAAAATATTATGCGTGGTGGCATTTTCTACATAATGTCCACCTGTAATTCCACCATGAGCTTCCTACAATATAGCTTCACACTCATGGTCAAGTACACACCGGTGTAAAACCTCATCACAACATAGCTTGTATAAATCCCCACTGATCAACATATAGGATGCGATGTATATGATGAGTTGTTTTCTTCTCTAAATTCTTCATCCCTTCACACACCACACCAATACATAAAAAGATAGCAATGTATTCTAAGTCCAAGGGGTGCGCAGTTCAATCTAAATAGTTGTGCATCTGACACTGTGTCCACAATGCTCTATACATCCTCACCTAAGTTAATCCATGATAAATGATCTAGTCTTTAATTACTCTTTCCTAGTTTCACAACCACTGTAAATTCAAATTCTTGAAACAAGAGAATCTAGTGACATATGTACCCCTATAAAATGAGCTTATTAACCAAGTACTTAAGTTTCATGTGATCTGTATAAAATATAAAGGGAGTTTCTAGCAAGTACAGTCTAAACTTGTGCATTGCATAAATCATAGACAATTTTTTTGAATCTGTAGTTGTATAATTTTGTTCAGCTGGTGTCAATTTCCTACTCACAAAATAGATAACATGATTAAAAAATCCCCATCTCTAAGATGTTCTTATGATGAGTGTATTGTTTTTCTCATTAATATAATTTCTTCAGGCCAAAAGCACTCTTTTTGATATGACTTATTAATACATGGGGATGTTTTGTGTAGTTATATATTAGCAGGTTTGATGCATTTTCCTTACTATAGTTTATGAAAACTGATTATCACATGAACCTCCTACTAACTGTCTTTGTGAGATCAAACGTGATGATGTGTGTAGGAAATGATGGAAGTTATTGGTGGTTATGGAGCCCGAGTTTGAAGAATGCGGCAGAAGACTGTTTCCATCAAGTTGACCTATTATTCTGGGCTTGTTCCTAATGGCCTGTAGAAATTTATGTGTTTTAATTAGTATTTGGTGGACAATGTTTAATGCCGCCTGATATGGTGGATCTTCATAACTCAAAAAATATCTATATGAAGACTTCATCCTCAAAACTTGGTAGTACCACTTTTTTTTATATAATGAAGGAGATTATCTGCATCCAATTCGGGATCATTTTTACTATCTATGTTATGAACTTATTTTGAGTTAATGAAAGCCACAAAATTTTAAGAATCAGAATTTGTTAATCCCTCTATCTTGAGGAAGAGCAAGGGCCCACTTGACCGAGGAGATAAGAGGTTATTTTGAGTTCATGCATACAGTTCTTTGATTTGATTTACTGTAATTTTCATTTGAGAAATCTTACATGTGTGCTTTGATTAATTGTATCTATTTTTTTCATTATTGCTTTTATTTGTATGCTTCTGTTATGAAAATCTAGTTAACAAGTAATATCGATTTATGCTAAGTTTCATTTATGTAGTTGTAATTTCATTTGTTAAGAATAGGGTGTGCGTATTTCATTTTACAACAGAAGATTAGTTGTTAGTTTCCTTTCATCGCAAATATTTTAATTCCATAGAACTGTATTTAAATTCCATAGATTTGAATTACATTTCCATAGAATAGTCACTAAACTAAATAACCCCCCAACAGACCCAACAGATAACTGGTTTCCCTAGACTCCATTGCATACTACCTAGGACACAACCCTAGTTTAGAATGACACTGACATAAATTATGTCAATTAAATGATTGGAAGAATACAATGACCCATCATTTTTGGTGCCATTCTTGGGGAAATAACCATAAGCTCCATTATTTTTATTCCATATTTTATGGGTGCTAATGGAGTTCATATAGGAAACCAGTAGTTCTCTTGGACCTCATTTTAAACTAACCAACCTAGATGCATAGGTTGTGAGATAACCAAGGGAGATTTATAGCACACAATATTTAACAAATCTCTTTAGGCACTTCACAAGGAAGAAACACTGAGAGTGATTCAGATTCCAACCTAATGCCTAAAACCTCTCTTGATCATTCTGTATCCTCTTCACACCACTCGGTAATGGGTGACCTTGGGAATGCTGAAGACCAACCTTTAGGGCAAACCTCTACATATCCCATTTTCCTCGATGCAGATGAGGATTCACCCATGAAAAACATCTCACCATCCATCCTTCCCCTCTTTCGAGGAATGACCAAAGAAGACCCTGATCAGTTTCTATTTGAATTTAAAATCCTGTGCCAGACATATGATTACCAAACTGACAATAAAAAACTCAAACTGTTTCCCTCCACTCTCAAATATTCTGTTTTGAGATGGTTTATGGGGTTACCATCTAACTCCATTGATTCCTGGGAAGCCATGGAAATAACCTTCCTAGATAAGTACCAAGACTATTATAGGGGAAGGGATAGGAAGTAAGAGTTCTTCCAAATACAAAAAAAGGAAGATGAGAATCTAGAGGATTATCTAGATAGATTCCTCTTTCTCCATAAACATAGTGGGTATGAGTTACATGCAGATATCACTAAAATAGTCTTTCTTAAAGGACTGGATGAGGAAACCAAGGATTCCCTCCATCTCACGGGAGGAGGAGACGTGCATAAACTCACCATGGAACAAATCATTTAGCTATGTAGAAGATACTCTAGAACACATGGAGGAATATGAAGAAAAAAAACATCCAAGTCTTTGGGTACCTCTGAAATTCTAGAAGAAATGGCCAACATGAAAAAAGACATTCTACTGTAATTAACATCCACCATAGATGGACTCAAGGAAAAAGCCACCCCTACCAAAGAAACATTGGACATGTATTTACCTAAGTGTCAGAAGAGACACCCCTTGAGAGAATTTCCTTTAGATGTCATAGACATGTGCTTAATCTACAAAGTTACTGACCATGACACTAAGCATTACACACTTTTACCACAGTTGAAGGGAGGTTTGAATGCCATCTCTCAAACAAGTGCTAAATTAAAATTTTTCCAAAGACCAAATAATTATGGTGGGTTCTCATCTAAACCAACTCAGAATCCTTGGAGGATGTCATGGCCGAATCAAGCCTCTCAGTCTTCTTAGGGACAACCTGAGTGGGCAAACTCAAACTGGATGACTTATCCATATCCACCACCATGGAAAAATCCCTCCACTCAGCCGGGTTGGGCTCCACCACCCATAGCCAATCCTTGGCACAATCAACAGTGGGGTCCTCAACAAAATTTTAGCCAAAATCAGTCCTAGGCACCACCACAAAACAGTAATCAACAACACAGGTTCCGGCAACCACAAAAAGCTTTAATGCCTCCACCTCAAGCCTACCAAAATCAAGGACAAGCAACACAAACATAACTTTCGGCTTCGCCAATATCCAATCCTAAAAATCAATAGACAACTTCGATTGATGACACAGACCATGGTAACACCATCTAGGTTAACACTATTGGTAATTTACGACTACGATCTAGCAAAATATTGAACCCTCTTGTTGTTATCACAGAACTGCCTACTGATGCCGATAAGGAAGAAAACCTTGAGGGCAATATTGGTTATTCACTAATACCATATATACCGGATGATCAAATACCTAAAAAGACTATAGCCCCTTTTCCTGAGTGATTACATAATACTCAAACTACAGATGAAACAAAACTAGTTCAGGAATTGAAAAAAGTACATATTGAGGTCCCACTGCTGCGAGAAATCAGGGACATCCCTGAACTGAACCAAACCATTAGAAATGAGTGTATAAAGACACTAGGAAGGAAAAAGAAATACCTAAAGACTGTCAGAGTCGAAGGGAATTTGGCTGATTTAGTTGCTAGCACCCTTATCTCACCAAAATATGGGGATCTTGGGAGTCCTGTCATTACTATTTGTTTAAACAACCAGTCAATATCTAACGTTTTGGTAGATCTTGGTGCTACTATTAATGTCATCATAACAAAAATGTTTAATCTACTATCCTTAACAGGACTTCAACTTACCAACACTATTATGCAGTTAGTAGATCAATCCATTACTATACCTGATGGTGTGGTTGAAGATATAATGGTCACTATTAAATCATGGGAGTACCCACTTGATTTCATGGTTTTGCATCCTAAAGCTTTGAATTTGGGATATCCAGTCATCTTGGGAAGACCTTGGTTGGTTATGGTTGTTGCATACATTGACTGTAGGTTAGGCACCATGACAATTCTAAATGGGTAGAAATATAAACACATTTCATTATATCCTCCTACTCAGCCTTATACGAACAATTGTGACCGGGCATGGGTGGATTCTTTGGATGCTAACTCTTTGAGTTCTTTTCTGGCCACTATTGCAGTACATAATCATATGGCGGAAGTTGTGGAGTCATATACATTGACTGATTCTAAGGAATCTATGACTACAAAAATCATCACTATTGCTATGGAATCCAGAATACCAACATTAGACATCTCTTCTGCTATTTCTCTGGTAGACATTACCTTTGCTAAATCTGGTAGGAAAATCTATGCTTATAATTCCAAACATTTAGTTCCCGATTTCTATTGTCTTTTAACCAAGATTTTTTCTTTTGATAACCTACCCATCTTGCACATTCTTCAGCCCCATGTTTTCCCATTGAATTATTTTATCACTAGTATAGAGCTTTCTCTTGCAAATGATATCAAGCAGGTGTTTGTCAGTATGGGAAGAGAGCTGACCATAGGTAATGACTTGGAGGTCAATCAAGAATCTAGGGTGCTTGATGTTTTGAATAAACATTCCCATGCTTTTTCTTGGGATTACACTGATATGAAAGGAATTCATCCTAGCATCTATACACATCATATTTACACTGATGACATCAAAACTATAAGGCAGCCACAACGAAGAATCAATCCAACATTGAGAGACATAGTCAAAACTGAGATCGAAAAACTCATAAAGGTAGGTTTCATCTATCCTATATATGATAGTCAGTGGGTCTCCCCATTAGTTATTGTTCCTAAGAAGAATGGTAAGTGGTGAATATGTGTTGATTATAGGGAACTTAACAAAGCCACCAAGAAGGATTATTTTCCCCTACCTTTCATTGACCAAGTCCTAGACAATTTGGTTGGTAAGAAATATTTTTCTTTCTTGGATGGGTTTAGTGGGTATAATCAAATTAGTATTGCCCCTGCTGATCAGGATAAGACTACTTTTATGTGCCCTTGGGGTACATTCTCTTAAAGAGTCTTACCTTTTGGGCTTTGTAATGCCCTTGCTACATTTCAGCGGGAAGTCTTGGCCATTTTTAGAGATCTTGCTAATGACCGTGTTGAGGTTTACATGGATGATTTCACTGTCCATGGATCCACTTTTGAAGAATATTTGAACAATCTTGAGAAAGTACTCACTCGATGTGAACAACACCAACTATATCTGAGTCATGAAAAATGTCTAATGATGGTTGATCAAGGAATTGTCTTAGGTCACCATGATTTAGCCCAAGGTATACAGGTGGATCCCAAAAAGATATCAGTCATCGCCCAATTACCTACACCAGCTAATCAAAATGACATCAGAAGTTTCCTTGGTCATGTAGGCTATTACCGCCAATTCATAAAAGATTTTAGGAAAATTTCCACCCCAATGTTTTCACTGATAACCAAAGATTGTTTTTTTGAATGGTCTCCTCAGTGTCAACAAGAATTTGATTCTATCAAAGAAAAGTTGACGACGGCCTCTGTCTTACATGGCCCTGACTAGGGACAATCTTTCCATATCCAAACTGATGCTTCTAATACAGCCATGGGCACTGTCCTTGGACAAAAAGACTTAGAAGATCATATGTATGCAATTTATTTTATCGGTAAAAATCTGACTCCTATGGAAAGGAATTACACTACTACAGAAAAAGAGTTCTTGGCTATTGTCTATGCTTTGAGGAAATTTTTTCATTACATCACTGGATATAAATTTTTGTTTACACTGAACACTCTGTCATTCGATATTTGATGAACAACCCAGTGGTTGGCGGAAGGCTTATTCACTAGTTACTCTTGTTGCAAGAATTCAATCTTACCATTATAGATAAGCCTGGTAAATCTAACGTTGTTACTGATTTTCTTTCTAGAATAAATGTTTTAGGTAATAACGAACTAGTCCAAGACCAATATCCCGATGAACACTTGTTTGCTATCTCGACTAAGACTCCTTGGTTCACTGATCTTGTGAATTATTTAACAATAGGGAAGTTTCTTGCCTATTTTACTCATAAGGAAAGAAGGTGATTGGTTAAGAATAGTGTAACATATAAATGGTGTAACAGATTCTTATTTAAATGTTGTCCTGACATGGTTCTTCGTAGATGTGTTCGAGAGGATGAAGAACATGACATATTGTGAGCTTGTCATGATGAGCCAGGAGGTGGACATTATTCAGTGAAATGAACAATTCACAAGATCCTTGGAGTAGGGTACTATTGGCCTTCCCTCCATAGGACTATCAAAAAGTATGTGTGGTAGTGTGATGTATGCCAATGAATGGGAAAACCTACACTTTCTACAGAAATGCCTTTAAATCCTCAGCTAGTTCTAGGACTATTTGAGAAATGGGGTATTGACTTTGTTGGACAATTTGATCCTCCATCTTTTGGGAAGGAGTATCTCTTGGTATGCACGGACTACGTCACCAAATGGGTTGAAGTTCAAGTGTTGGCATTTGTCAACGAGGATGTTGTTTCTGATTTTTTGTACAATCAGATATTGCTACAATTTGGAGCACCAAGGGCCATTGTATTTGATCAAGGTCCTTAATTTGTTTCAAATATGATTGAAGCTTTCTTGGAAATATATAGAATTATGCACCAGAAATCCTCACCGTATCACCCCCAATCCAATGGTCAGGTGGAGGTAAACAATCAAGAACTAGAGACTATTCTAACTAAGGTGGTCAATACCAATAGAAAGAATTGGGTACCAAAGCTTCCTGAGGCTGTCTGGGCCTACAACATTACCTAGAAGATAACTATTGGGTTTTCTCCCTATGAGCAGGTCTTTGGGAAGAAACCAATGTTACTTGTTGAGTTTGAATTTCACACCTGGCGAATAGTGTTGGAAGTTGGGATCAATTTAGATGAGGTACAACATGAACAAGTGCTACAGCTGAATTAATTAGATGAAATGTGAATGGAGGCACAACAGTAGACAGAAATTCTACAATATTAGTGGAAAACTTGACATGATTCTCACATCAAAAAAAGGACATTTCATGAGGGATAGTGGGTTTTACTCTTTGATTCCCATTATTAGCAGTTTAAAGGCAAGCTGTGTACATGTTGGTTAGGTCCCTATCAGGTAAACCAAGTGTTTGATAATGGTTCTGTTTGATTGATACCGATTGATGGAGACAAACAGACTCTTCTGGTGAATAGGCATAGGCTCCGAGTTTATCACCAACCGCTAGATAAAAAGAGTTTCACCGATGACATTCTATTACACAAAGACATGCATGCTGAGGAGGCTCTTTACCTCTCAAGCATGGAGTAATCAATCTATTGCAAATTCAATAAAGGAAGATGATCCTTCATTTGATCTTCTTCCCTTAGAAGTTTTTTGTTATTTCCAATAAATGTAGGAATTTTCATTATTTCTACAACTGCTAATAACGCTTCATCTTGAACTACAGGGCATAGGAATCTATGGATATCGACCAACTAAACGTGGCATGGGTAAGTGCATTCTAACTTGCTAACGATATCTCCATGAAAAAAATTTCCCCATGTATGCATTTGTCATCATTATGCCATCATGAAATGATTGCTATGTTCATTTCAGATCTCTTTCCAAATTCAGTTCTATGGATGATGGCATAAAAGGAGTAATGGCGCATAATCACCACATGCCTTGAATGTTTCGTAATCTCCAAAGTTAGGATGGGTGGCACTTGCTCCTCAACCATGGGATATGCATCGTCGCAAAAATATTAAACTCACACGGGTGGCTGGTCTCATTCACTATTTTTTCACCACCACCTTCACTCGATTTTGTGCCACCTAAGGAATATAGTGCCATTTTAAATTTAATGCTTCTATAACTACTTCTTACCATTGTTTTATGCACATCAAGCATGATTGGTTTTATCAGTCACTAAATGGGAAGTGGGAGATACGCTCTATTCTAGTTTTTCTACTACCTGGTATTACTCACCTTCGGCTTCAGCATGGGACCACAAAAGACATCAAAACTTGATTCACCAGTTGCCTTACTCCGGAATGCCACCCTTTCATAGGTATTTCATGATTTTGGATGGTTGGATTTCATTCACCAATTTTAAGGTTTCGATGAGGGAATTGTGGAAGAATTCTTAAACAATTTTGAGTCCACCTGTTCACAAGTTGGTGGAAGACGGGTTGAAATTACCAATCAGGTCATTTCTGACCTATCTGGCCTACCAGAATTTGGTTTAAAGGTTATGATGAATGCCCCTTTATAAATCCTGATTGCTCTATTTCACGATGAAGGAGAATCACTCCTGGAAGTCATCCTGACTCCATTGGGTGTCCAGAAGGGTGTTAAGTAGACAATTTTACCTAGAATCTGGAGTGAGATTGTGAAATGGGTCGACTGATATTTTATATACGATGGTCAAGCCTCTGTTCTGGGTGGTGATGCACTGAAAATGCTATTCTGGGTAAATCTACCAGAATACCTTGCAGACTCCATTATTAAAGTTTGTCAGAAGTACCAGTCCAGTGGAAGCAAGTCTGTAATTAAACACCCGTGCTTGATTCATTTGTTGTGTTCACACCAAGTCTTCTTTAGACCAAAGTAGAGGCTTGAGGGACATGTTGGTGGCGAAGGGTCCAGACCAAAGTAATTAAAATCTAGTCTCTCTTCTGCACCTCATTCTACCCTTGCACCGGGCCCTTTCCCTTCACACAACCAAATGGAGGTAGTCAATGTTCCTGATCATGCGGACATAGTTGGTACTCCTGAGGGTCCATTCCCTTCCATTTCTAATTCAAAAGGCAAGTGTGTCATGGCTCCGTCTTCTTCCATACAGCTACAATCTTGGTGGCTTAGTTCATTTTTATAGACTGGTGGTTCCCAATCAGAGACTTTGTATGAAGAACAACATGAGGAGGATCACCTGGCCACTCCGGCATCTGTTATTCCATCCTCTATAAAAATTCACCCTATGGTTCTTGAAGTGCTTGACACCCAAGTTTCACCTTCTCACAACTATTTGGAGGAAATTACACTATTGAAATCTCAATTTCAAGGTATGGAAGAAACAAACCTTTTATTGCAAGCTGAATGTACACAACAAACAATAGATAAAGTTCATGAAATTGCTGCCCTGTAGCTTGAAGTAAGTTGTTTAAAGCAACAACGTGATAAGAGTCTTACCCTCTTGGATAGTTTCCATCAGTTATCCCTTCAAGAAAGGGAATTGTGAAAGGAAAATGAAAAATTAAAAAAAGAAAAGGAATCTATATAAGAGGAAAAAAAAAGTGACATCTATTTTAGAATTTGTCTGTCCTTTGGCCCTCAAACTTCTGTCTTGTAGGAAACCCTCTTCAGTCAATAGCATGTTTGTCCAAGAACAATTTTATTCCTGGCAGTTATTTCAATTGTGTTTTCAAGATCCTCATGACATTCCCAATGGCCCTAGTTTTTTATTAGTTTACAAGTGCAGTACTCCAGAAATCCAAAATTTACTTTGTGAATTCTATCTTCATAACATGATAGTTACCAATGTCCCTGATTTCTTAATCAATTTGTTTGTGGGTGATTTTCAAATAAAAGCCTTTCATTTTGCATTATGAAATCAGATCATTCGGGGTCAGAAAATAGACATTTTCAATCACACCACTCAATCCATTAGATTCCACATATACCAAACTCATCACACAGATGTAGCCCTATGGAAAAACTTTCGCTCACTTTACTATCAGGAAGGAGTTGGGGTACACACTTCTCAAATTTTACTTCAGTGTGTCATTGATTTTTAAAATTACAGTCAAGAGAACTTTGGGACTTCTTGGCAGGCTTGTGATAGGAGGTGGGATACTCTGAGTTTTCCCTTGAAACACAGGGAGGTTCTCTCTCCCAAAAACTTGAGCTAGAGCATGCGCAGGGGTGATTCCCTCATCACCATTATCAAACAAACCACAGAGCAAAACAACTAGCAATGCACTAATGAATGGGAAAGCCTCCAAGTACCTCCACGACTCCTTTTGAATTGCATTTCCATAGAATAGTCACTAAACTAAACAACCCCCCAACAGACCCAACAGATAACGAGTTTCCCTAGACTCCATTGCATACTACCTAGGACACAACCTTGGTTTAGAATGACACTAACGTAAATTATGTCAGTTAAATGATTGGAAGAATACAGTGACCCATCAGCTTACAATGTGATAATGGCCATACCAAAGGCATCAACATGTACATGAAATGACTTATCCCAGTAAGGAAAGTGCAGAATGGGTGTAGAAGTAAGTCTCTCCTTTAATGTTTCAAATGCTACTTGTTGTGCCTCATTCCATTAGAATTTTCCTTTACGCTTCAACAATTCCTCCAAAGATGTGACAATCCTAGCATATCCCTTAATGGACTTCTTGTAATAACATGTATGTCCTAACAACCCATGCACCTCACTTTGATTGGTAGGCTCCTCTAATCTGAAAATAACTACGACCTTAGTAGGATCTACCAATAGACCTTCCTTGCATATAATATTTCCTAACAGAGTTTCAAAATGAGTCGCAAAGATACACTTCTTAATATTCAAGGAGATGCTTAGTTGTCGGCACCTCTCAAACATAAGTCTCAAATCATCACAATTATCTATTATTATCCCATACATAGTCCAATAATCTAAATACACTTGTAAAAACTTATGTATAAATTCTTCAAATGATTGTACCATAATGTGCAAAAAAACTGCAGGCACATTATTTAACCCAAATGGCATAACCATGTATGTAAAACTTCCCTACTTGGTGGTGAAAGTTATCTTTTCTTGATCTTCTTTTGCAATACACCCTAATGGTAACCAAAAAATCCATCATTGAAAGAGTAAATCTCGCGCCCTGTAACACCTTTCAATATCTCCTCTATAAAAGGTGTGGGGAAGGTGTTTATAACATATACAACATTTAATTCTTTGTAATCAACACAAATCCTTATCTGGCGATCCTTCTTTATGATTATCACCATAGGGATCACCCACTCTGAGTCCTAAATGGGATCAATGACTCCATATTTCAACATCTAATCAATCTCTTCCTTAGACACAAAGATTATGATTCATCCTCTAAGGCCTCTTCCTAACAGACTGCCCATCTTCCTTTAACTTGATCCTCATTTCACACAAAGAGGGATGCACCCCTTTCAATTTTTGATAGCCTCTAAGAAATAAGTCCTGGAAGTCATGCAACAACTCAATTATCTTTGACACCTCTTGTTCAAACCAAGAGTCTTCAATAATAGCCTCTTTAGGTTTTACATTTGTCCTAATGTTGACCTTTTTCATTTTCATAGGCTCATGATATGCACATGCCTTCTCATCTTAATTTTCTAAGACTTCGCATGTACCAACAATTTGATTAACCTCCAGATTATCTACTTCTTCATCATCAATCATATAGACCAGCTTACCCTTTTCTTTTCCTAGCCAAGCACACCCAAGATGCACTTCATATGTCTCTTCTTCATCAAAGCGTACCTCTATGTCTAGTTCTCCAAACATATCTAATAGGATATTCTCAAACTTTTAACTATCTCCCATCATAAGGTGCTTTTATAATTTGTAATGCTTCATTCACTGGAGGTTTAGTAGAAAATTAATCAAAATTCTAAATCATACCGTGAAGTCATATCCTACCAATTAATTATTGCCCTTGGTTAACTCTGCATGAACATACCATGTGCATGCGTGCAACTACTTAGAGTAGTGTAGAACTTATGTACCCATAGTGATGGCAGGTTAGGCCTCCTACCCCTCCTACATTCTAGAAGTCTCTCACACTTCTGAATGTGATGCAAAGAAGGTTTCCTTCCCAAGAAATTTGCATATTTGTGAATGTACATTAATCCTTAGAAACCTAATAGAGAAGGTGATTCTCACTTCTTTCCACTCCAAAAGGTTATCTCTGTGTGTAGTTCCACCAACTGTGCATAGCTGTCCTATGCATAGGGTATAAGTCAAGCATATTTCTTTTTTCTACCCTCATTCATCCACATTGATCCTCCATGACATGCATAAATACATCAGGATTTCCTTTACCAGTAAAATGAGGTACCTGGTTATGACCTAAATGATGAACATCATGCATGGCCTGATCACACCCATGTAACTGGGTTATTTATCTCTTTACCCAACCATATCATATGTTCACATGTGCTCAAATTATCATAGGACAATACTAGGTGTATGTCACTCATAGATTGAGAATCATCCCAATGAATAACACCTTCTTTTAGAAGTCTCAAGCTAAATTCAACATCTCTAACTGGTTCACACATATATCCTATTTTAAGATCCTCCTTAACTCAAGGGTCTCTAAACGTACAGCGTGCAACCTTCCCATCTATCAAAGGAATAGTGATGTGACACACTCTTCCTTGTTCTCAAAACTGATGTAACCTTTAGTTAAAACACAGATCAACATTATTCACGTAACACCAAGGGTGCACCGAGGCAATGCTAGGAAAACTATCTACTTCCGCAAGTTCCAATACCTCAAAGTATCCTAGTAAACTTGGCCCCTTGTATAGTAAAATTGATATCCTTTCAATACTCCAATAGTGTGTGGCTCTAATCCTATTCGCCATATATCAACACATTTGAAGAAGGTTGTAATGGCAGTCCTCCCCATCTGATTTCACACATCCAAAGTGAATACATTTACTTCTACACCTATATAAATTAATATGTTACTCAACATGGCCAACCATCAATAACTGCGTTCAAGGTAATCTCTTTATCATAATCAAGACTATGAGGAGGAAAGTTTGCATGTAGCATCTGTCCTCTCATGCTCAAACCTAACGCACGGTACCTTCTCCCTCAACCATTATCCTAAAAAAGGAATAATGTTTTCTTCGTGCATAGCATCTTACAAACCTCCTTCAAGTCATCAGTGTACTTTCTAGGGCAGCTCAACTACCTTTTCCTTCTTTAGCTTCCATGTAACTTTTCCTTTCAAGAATTGTATCTCACCCTGCCAGTTTTCTAATAGCCTCCATAATATCCTGATAAAATTTCTTTCTAATGGGAAAGATCTAGTATACTTCACATTAACCATCCTCTTGCTTCGTAATAACCAAGTTTCTGCTTCAAAAATTCTCCTGAGTTTGCGCTAGCCTCAATGCGCATGTGGTGAATAATAAAGGTAACATTTCAAGATCAGGTGCAACCTTAGGTATCCACTGAACTTCCATGATGCAGTTACCATTTGATCATCCCCACGCCCTTATCATTATTGTTGTATTTCTTACTCATGTGCTCATATAATCTAGGAAATTCCTAAAACTTTTGGTTGCTTTCTGCACCATGCAAAAAATAATGTTCCTGAGGAAACTTGTGCACTTATAATGAATCGAGGGGATACACATGTAAAATAGGCTCCACGAGGGAATTTACCTCTACCTCCACTGCCATGAGTCATGACCTTTGTATCCTCCATGGTAACCTCTACCTCTACCACCTCCATCAGAGTGTCCTTCATTGTGGTTTTGATTATGATGTTCACCTTGGTCCTTAGAATTATTTACAACACTTATCTGAAATACACTAGTCTCAATAACGTCATGAATTTGATCAATCAAACATACAATTATCCATGTCATGAGAAGTGGGATTTGACAAATATTACAAGTAACAAGACATGCGTTCTTCTGGATTACATGCTAAAAAAAAAGAGCACATACTCAAATCATGATCCAGGTGACATATGTCATAATCCAACAACATAGCACACATAAATTTACAAGGGAAGCTATCCTTAGTAATTCCTTCCACCTCACAATCTATACACCATAAATCCCACTACACATGTGTCATCTTGAGATGAATTATCTGATATCTTCTCTAACTGTTTCCCCATAGTCTGTAATACGTGATCCTCTAAAAATAGGATAACTCCTAGTGTCTATGCTTCCAACTCACCTCTGCACACAAAGCTTCCTCCAAATCCTCGTGCATGGATCTATAAACATCTTATGAGAGAGTTGATCCTTTAGAAAGGTGTGATCAAACCACCAAAAAACCACTCTGCATGCTGGCTTAGTGTGAATATCATAAAAAAACTTTGATAATAAAAGTTTTAAAGTGATGCATCATACTCTCTTAAACTTTGAGCCATGCCTTGCTTTAATCTCTTTCAACGTGCATTAATGTCTCTTATGCTCAAACTCAAGGTACCTATGAAACTCTACCAAGAAAGCATCATATAATGCATTATAATCCATGACAATTGTATGGTTTCCGATTAAACTTCCTATACCAACGTTATGTGTGTGCCCTCGTAAAGTGGTAGAAAAATGACTTACCTTACACTTAGGAGCTATGCGATTTACTTAGTGCACCATAGTTTCTCACACATATAAACATGCTCAAATACATCCTAAATACCTTTATACTCTAGATAGATGAAGA
This sequence comes from Taxus chinensis, assembly GCA_019776745.2. Lineage (NCBI taxonomy): Eukaryota > Viridiplantae > Streptophyta > Pinopsida > Cupressales > Taxaceae > Taxus > Taxus chinensis. The sequence goes on from CM034151.1 coordinate 556,420,791, forward strand.
GGCATCTCATAAATAGACCTATTGCAGTTTGGTGCGGGAACTTACCCACCATTCTCAGATACTTGTTTTACCTCCAGTATTCCCTCCATCTCAAGAACCACTAGATCTACTAGATCCCAAACCTCCTAATCCTCCTAATCCACCTCTTGTAGCCAACACCAAACCATAGGATGTGCTACTCTTATGTTATAACTAGTTATACTTAATTGAAACTCCCACAATCTATGAAGTTGTGCTACTTCGATATGTATTACCAACGTTCTGCATGCCCACATTCTTTCCTGATGATGCATGCCATAAAATATACCTCCAACAAGACCCCCAAATTAACCAATATGATGTTTGTGCCACCATAGATGAATGTGTCTATATGATTAAATCCTTTCATTCAATATGAAATTGAAATATACATATCGTTACTCTATCACCAACACTTGCCTAATTCTCAATAATTGTTTCTAGGAACTGGAACAACAAATGCAAGGGAAAGGTCACCATGTGATGATTAGATGTGCACCATGTGGTCCTTAATATTTCTTCTTTAGATGCACTCTCATCTAAAGATGATAGAGGGGATTCCCTTTTCCATGCTTACCTAAATGGGGGGAGAACCAGATGTTTTGGATCCATCATCTTCCACATGAGCCTACAAATCCTTCTTGAGCCATCATCTCTCTACAACACCATTTTCTCCTCAATATCACACTTCATCATGCTAATTCCCTCTCTCATGCTTAATTATACTTAATATTCCTTTCTTCTCTCTACATTTCCTCTATGCCACTAGATTCCACCATCTTTCACCACACCTGCTCCTACCTCTGCGCGCATGGTGGGGTTTGGCTAGAAATATGTTGTTCTTCCAAATCCAAAGTCACAATCAAGATCTTAATTGCTAAATGGATATCATACAAATAAGATCCTCTGGGTTCACACAAGAACTTGAATTCAGCAACCTTCTGGTCAAAAATAAGTCAGAAACAACATACTCCAAAGTGTAACTATTCAAAACACCACTCCACAAATGATCTACAACATGTGTCCAAGTCAAATCAGCACCATGCAGAGCCTGGTAATATTTTTGTGTCCAAACAAGTCATTTTATACCTTCAATTCCAATTTGATGCATATCCTACCAGCCTCTCATACAACTCTATAGGAAAACAATAGAAAAACATATCATAGACGTTCATGATATATATTTTCTTCAACCCACGCGTGTGCATCAAAAATCAGGGTCTAGTGTTATATATTTGAGAGAACTCTTACTTCTAATTTTTTTAATCCAACTCTCAATGATTGATCCAAAGTCAACTGATACATGTCTTCATCATGTAACATCTTTGCAAAAACTTTAAAAGAGGTCCCAGACAATGAAATCAAAATGTAGTCTTTTTTCTTTACTCAAACCCTAAACACGTTGGCCCATCACCTCAGACATAGGTCTGAGCATTCACCCGAAGCGTGCACAAAGTTTACCATGTCCCTCTTTTATATCAAATTTGATTAAGGTGTTATCAGGATCATACAAGCATTCCATATTCATAACATGTAATTAAAGATAAGATATAAAAAATATCAACTCGCAACCATAGTGCATAATGAATCAAACAAGGATCAAGATCATATTTACCATGCAATAACCGGTAACAAATATATCAACAACCAATATCCACTCACAGTGATCCATTTTATTAATTCATCAAAACACAATAGCTGAATACATCACAAATATGCCATCACAAGGTCATGCACGTAAGTATACCAACATCATAACTCTAACATAACATGATCTCAATGTGTCTAAACCACAAAAATCAATATATATATAGGTATTCAGGACTTTCCCTTCACTGCCCATGCACTCTAAAAATAGGCTACATGCTAAGAATAGCCATGTGCCACTATAAAAGCAACTACAAAAGAGTGCAAGCTTCACCTAATAATATATTACGTATAAATAAATCTCTTTCTAATCCTATTATTAGCTCAAACTTTGCATGACTCTTGATCTCTTTCTTGTTCCCAAAATATCTTGGCGTGTCTTCCAAGTCTTCTACAAAAATTTTTGGGGTTAAACCATATAATAGTGTTGCACACATCTATAATAAGATAAATCATACAAGTAATGAATGCAGAAAATAACCAAAAGATGAAATAAAAAAAGAGAAATATAACACCATATTTAACATGGTTCACCCAGTGTGGGCCATATCCACCAAGAAATGGCCAATATTATTATTTTTTGTTTTACAAAGGAAATACAATGAATATTTGTTGTCTTCCAACACCTCATAGGATGTTCAATGCTTCTCCCTTACTTGGCTACTCTTTCTTTCTCACCAAGAAAACTAACATGAAAAACAATTGCTATTTTCTTCTCTCTCACCCTCATACAATGCATACATGCATGTATATCTATTTTGTGAAACTAAATATGATTTTACAATAAATAAATCATCTTTAAAGAAATATATTTATTCTAATTCTCATTTAAAGAACAAAACACCGTTGCACAGGTGACCAATGTCGGTTCCTACCTAATCAATGTCGATCACTTCTTAATCGATGTCAGTTACCTTATGGCTGATGTTAGTTTCCTCCTGAATGATGTTGGTCACTATCAAAACCAAAAACATGTAAAATAAAGCTTCTTGTGATGTAATTAAGATCCACACTCAACAATCTCCCACTTAGATATCAATTACTACACTATACTATGCATCACCATCCTTGGTTACTTTTCCTTGGCCTGTTTCTTCCTCTTCAAGTCTCAGACTCGAAGACCAAAAAAAATGGAGTGAAGCTCCGAATTATTTCTTACCAATGTATTTGTAAGCATATTCATAGGGTTATCATCCATGTGGGTTTTCTCTGTCTTCAAATTCCCATCCTCCAACACCTTCCGTATGAATTAATACCTCAAATCAATGTGTTTTGTTCTTGAATGAAATGTTGAGTTCTTTGTTAGATGAATCATTCTCTGAATATCATTGTATAATCTTCAATCCTCTTGCTCCTTACCCAAATATTTCATGAACCTTCTCATCCATATCATCTCATTGCTAGCTTCTGTAGCTGCAACATACTATGCCTCTGTAGTTGATAAATCCACAACCTTCTACAATTTTGAAATCTAGCTAACTGTTGTTCCACCTACTTTGAAAACATATCTGGTGGTGCTCCTCTTGCCATTCAAATCTCCAGCCATATCTGAATCAATATAGCCACGTAAATAAGTATCTAATCCTCCATAACATAACTCCATGCTGGATGTCCCTCTCAAATACCTAAGAATCCATTAGACTGTTTTCCAATGTTCTTTGCCTCGATTATCCATAAAACTACTCACAACTCCCACTTCCTGTGTAATGTCTGTTCTAGTTAAAATCATGGCATAAACGAGACTTTGTAATGCTAAAGCATAGGGAACATGTACCATGTACTCAACCTTCTCGTGTGATGAAGGAAAATGATCTTTTCTCAATTTGAAGTGTACAGCCATAGGTGTACTAACAGGTTTTTAATTTTGCATGTTAAACCTTTCCAACACCTTAATGATATAATCCTCCTGAGACAAATACAAATTCTTTTTTTTCCTATCTCAGTGAATTTAAATACCAATAATTTTCTTTGCAACTCCCAAATCCTTCATTACAAATGTGTGATCTAACCTTTCTTTAAGTTTACCAATTTCCTACATACTAGAGCATGCAATTAACATATCATCCACATATAATAACAAAATAACGCAGCTCCCATTTTCAAGTTTCTTAAAATAAACACAACGGTGAGATTCACATCTCGTATAACCATGCTCACGCATAAAAGTTTCAAATCTCAAATACCATTTCCTTGGAGCTTGTTTGAGCTCATATATACTCTTTTTCAATCTACACAAGTTTCTCCTTACCCTTGACTTCATAACCAAGTGGTTGTTGCATATAAATATATTCCTCCAAATCACCATGAATAAAAGTTGTCTTAACATCAAGTTGTTACAAATACAAATCTTATATTGCAACCAAAATTAGAACAATATGAATATAAGTCATTTTAACTTCAGGGCAAAAAATATCATCAAAGTCAATACCTGCTTTCTATAAAAATCCCTTTACCACAAGCCTCACCTTGTACCTTTTTAGTCCACCCTCTTCTTCCTTGATTATCTAAAACCATTTTTTCTGTAGATTTTTCTTACCTGCTGGTAATTTGACCAAATCCCATGTCTGATTTTGTTCCAAGGAGTCCATCTCCTCATCCATGTCATGCTCCCACTACTCGGGGGTATCTACCTGCATTACTTCTTTAAAGATTTCTATTTCACCACTATCAATCAATAATAAATAATAAAAGGAAGGTGAAAATATCTCTGGAGGTCTACTTACTCTTTGTGACCTTCTTACTAAGATCTAGGGTTTGTACGGATCATTCTATACCTGTTGCACATTCATGTCAATCCATGTCAGTGACCTGACGCTGATCACTTGTAATCAACCGCATGGTTCTATAACCGACCACGAGTTCCTCTATATGTTAACCAACTATGGTTGCCTTAGTGACATCAGTCCTAAGAGTACCGACATCGGTTCATGTAGTTGTCTTCTCTAAACCTAATCTTGTCTATCAATGTCGGTTATCCTGAGCGAAATAAATTTCTATAGAACCTACGTTGGTGTATATGTCTATTTTAGGTCTAAAAGTTGATATTAATTCAAAATATCATCAACATGTTCATGTTTAAGCACCAAAACCTAATACATGTACATTCTTTTTTCATTCTAATCAATGTCAAGACTCCTAACAATCTTAGAATCTTCTAAATCCCAAAATTGATATCTAAAATCACCAGAGCCATAACCAATAAAAGTACATCTCTTAGATTTAGCATCCAACTTCCTCCTATTTTCTCTATCAACATACACAAAAGGTTTCGAGCCAAAAACTCTGAGAAAAGAAAAATATACCTCTTTTTTAGACCAAGCTTCTTTTGGTATTCCACCATCCAGTGTTGTTGAAGGCCCACGGTTGATCAAGTATATTGTTGTATGCACTTCTTCTACCCATAACTTCAAAGGCAAGCCAACATGTATCCTCATGCTTCTAGCATGTTCCATGATTGTTCTGTTCATTATTTTTGTAACTCCATTCTCTTGTGGAGTTCTACGAACTATTTTTTATCTTCGTATTCCATTCTCTAAAAAATAATCATTGAAAGCCTTACTGCAGTACTCACCACCATTATCAGATCTAAGGCACTTCAATTTTAAGTTTGTTCAATTTTCTACAAGGGATTTTCACCTTTTAAAAATCTCAAAAACATCAGATTTATGCTTAATGCAATAAATCCATACCTTCCTTATGGAATCATCAATAAAAGATACATAATATTGGGATCCTACAATGAAAACTACCTAAGCTAGTCCCCACACATCTGAATGTACAAGATCCATTTTTTTTCTCCTTCTTTGTTGACCCAACCTTGATAAATATAACTCTCTTCTGCTTTCCAAATATATAATGCTCACAAAATTCAATATCCAACTGTTTCAAATATGATAACTTACCCTTAGCCTTTAAGATCTACATTCATTTTTCACTCATATGGCCTAGTTAATTTTTCCACATGGTTGCATTTGAATTTGTAGTAGATAACACAAAGAAGGAATCGGTAACACAGGAATACATATATAAAGTTCCTACCTTCTTATGTCTTGCCACAACAAGAGCTCCCTTGGTAACCTTCCAAGAATCAGCTGTGAATGTAACCACGCATCCAAATTCACCAAGTTTTCATGTAGATATTATATTTCTCTTGAGGCTTGGCACATGCCTCACATATTTTAATACCCATGGATTTCCATTTTGAAACTTTAGATAAACATCACCTTTACCAGTAATATTGCATTGCTCATCATCTCCTAAATAAAATTGTCCAAAATCACCCTGAACATAAATTTCTTAAATAACCCTTATTAGGGGTAGCATGGAAAGAAGATCCAAAATCTAAAACCCAAGATTCTAATTTATTATCCAAGGAGAGAATAAGGGCATCTTGCTTTACCTCACTTGAAAAGTTTTCAACTCTTTACCTTTTTATTTACCTTTTTCTTATGTATTCTCTTTTTTTTCCTTGGACCAACACTCCTTTATGTGTCCTCTCTTTCCACAATCCATAGCAAAGTAAATATCTATACCTGGATCTAGTTCTGCCATGTCTTGACTTTGATCTCCCATTCTTCTTTCTCTTTGATGATATCTCCTTAGATCTTCCCTTGGTTTCTACAGTTAAAGCATTTTAGATGATGCTTCTTTAGATATTTTCCTACATATTTCCTCATTAAGGATTACACTAACCACATCATCAAATTTTAAACCTTTAGAAGTAGTTGTATTATTACTAACAACCATTACCAAGTTATCCCAACTATATGGAAAAGAGCATAAGAATAAAAGTGCCTTCACTTCATCATAAAACATAATTTCTACTGACTTTAATTGATTTACAATAAAATGGAAATCATTCAAATGATTAGATACAAATCCACCTTCTTGCATATTATAATTAAACATTTTTTCATCAAATAAATCTTATTCAAAGCACTAGGATTTTTATATAAATTTGCTAAAGATTTCATCAACTCTACCGTGATTTTTGCATCTATAAAATTTGAAGCCAACGATGCTGCTAGGCTCAATGTTATAGATCCCAGAGCCTTTCTGTCAAGAACCTTCCATTCTTCATCACTCATCATGTTCGGTTATCCATGCTCATCCAACGGTAATTATAGATATTTTTGATACACATAATCATCCACCTGCATCTTCCATAGTTGATAATTACGACCGTAAAATTTCTCTACTCGGTATTTACTATCTTTTTCCATTTCTCTACTCCCACTCAATCAGAAAAACCCTCTATGAGTAAATCCTGTCAACATAAAAAACCTCAAAACAAAGCTCTGATACCAGTTGTTGGGATTAAATCATATAACAGTGTTGCACAGATCTATAATTAGAAAAACCATACAAAGTAATGAATACAAAAAATAACTAGAAGATGAAATAAAATAAGAGAAAGATAATGCCAGATTTAACGTGGTTCACCCAGTGTGGGATACATCCACCATGAAACGACCAATATTATTATTCTGTGCTTTACAGAGGAAATACAATGAAGATTTATTTTCTTCCAACACCTCACAGGATGTTTAATGATTTTCCCTTACTCAACTACTCTTTCTTTCTCACCAAGAAAACTAACATGCAAAACAAATTTTATATTCTTATCTCTCTAACCCTCATATGATACATGCATGTATATATATCTATTCTAGGAAACTAACTATGCTTTTACAATCAATAAATCATCTTTAAAGGAAGAGATTTATTCTAATTCTCATTTAAAGAAAAAATCACCATCGCATAAGTGAACCGATGTTGGTTCCTTGCCTGACGGATGTCGGTCACTTCTTGACTGATATCGGTTACCTTCTGATCGACGTCGGTTTCATCCTTACCGATTCCGGTCACTGTCAAAATCAAAAACATGTAAAAGTAAGCTTCATGTGAAGCAATTAAGCTCCACACTCAACAATCTCCCACTTGGAGATCAATTCTTTGCACTGTATTGTGCATCACCATCCTTGGTTCCTTTTCCCTGGCCCTTTTCTTCCTCTTCGAAGCAACAAAAGTGGAGTGAAGCTTCAACTTCTCCCTTATCAATGTCTTCATTAGCATATCCTGTAAGATTATCATCTATATGGATTTTCTATAATTTCATCTTCCCATCCTCCAACACTTGTTGTATGAAGTGATAACTCAACTAAATGTGTTTCATTCTTGAATGAAATGTTGAGTTCTTTTCTAGGTGAATCATGCTATAATTATCACTGTATAATCTATAATCCTCTTCCTCCTTACCCAAATATTTCATGATCCTACTCATCCATATCATCTCCTTTCTAGCTTCTGTAACTGTAACATACTCTACTTCTGTAGTAGATAAAGCAAAAACCTTATGCAATCTTGAAATCTAGCCTAACTATTGTTCCACATACTGTGAAAACATATCCGGTGGTGCTCCTGACATCCAAATCTCTATCCATATCTGAATCAACATAGCCACGTAAATAAGTATCTGACTCTCCATAGAATAACTCTATGTCTAGATGTCCCTCTCAAATACTTGAGAATCAATTGGACTTCTTTCCAATGTTCTTTACCTAGATTAGCCATAAACTTGCTCACAACTCTCACTGCCTATGCAATGTTTTGTCTAGTACAAATCATGACATACATGAGACTTCCTAGTTATTAAGCATAGGGAACATGTGCCATCTACTCAACCTCCTCATGTGATGAAGGACACTGATCTTTACTCAATTTGAATTTTCCAACCATATGTGTACTAATAGGTTTTTGAATTTTTCATAATTAAACTATTTCCAACACCTTATTGATATAATCCTCCTGAGATAAATACAAATTCTTATTTTTCCTATCTCGGTGAATTTAAATGCCAATGATTTTATTTGCAGCTCCCAAATCCTTCATTGCAAATGTGTGATCTAACCTTTCTTTAAGTTTACCAATTTCCTACATACTAGAGCCTGCAATCAGCATATCATCCACATACAATAACAAAATAATGTAGCTCCCATTTTCAAGTTTCTTAAATAAATACAATGGTCGAGATTCACATCTCATATAACCATTCTCCTGCATAAAAGTGTCAAATCTCAAATACCATTTCCTTGGATCTTGTTTGAGCCCATATATACTCTTTTTCAATCTACACAAGTTTCTCCTTACCCTTGACTTCATAACCAAGCGGTTGTTGCATATAAATATATTCCTCCAAATCACCATGAATAAAAGTTGATCTTAACATCAAGTTGTTAGCTAAAGTCAAATCTTCTATTGCAACCAAACTTAGAACAATATGAATAGAAGTCATCTTAACTACAGGAGCAAAAAATATCATCAAAGTCAATACCTTCTTTCTATGTAAATCCCTTTACCACAAGCCTTCCCTTGTACCTTTTCAATCCACCCTCTTCTTCCTTGATTTTTGTAAACCCATTTGTTATGTAGATTTTTCTTACCTATTGGAAACTTGACCAAATCCCATGTCTGATTTTGTTCCAAGGATTCCATCTCATCATCAATGTCATGATCCCATTACTCAGGGGTATCTACCTACATAAATTATTCAAAGCTTTCTGGTTGACCACAATTAGTCAATAATAAATAAGAAAATGAAGGTGAAAATATCTCTGGAGGTTTAGTTACTCATTTGTGACCTTCTTACTGAGATCTGGGGTGTTCTGGGGATCATTATTTTCCTATTACAAATTCATGTCAATCTTTGTCAGTGACCGATGACAGTCACCTGGGTTTAACTAATCACGGTTTTGTAACCAACCACATTTCCTCTACATTTTGACCGATTGTGGTTTCCTTACCAACATAAAACAGTTCTAGGAGTACCAATGCTAGTTCCTGTAGCTGTCTTCTCTGAACCTGATCCTATCTGCTGGGGGATGCTGGTAGAGCTTGACTGACCATCAATTTCTATAGAAATGATGTCAGTGTCTATTAGATGTCTGACTTTAGGTCTGAAATTTTATTTTCCTTCAAAATGGGGCTCGCTCAACCTATTCATGTTTAGGTATGCAAAAACTGATCCCTGTACATTATTTTTTCTTTACAATCAATGTCACAACTCCTAACCATCTTATAGTCTTCTAAATCCCAAAATTGATATCCATGAAATCACCAGAGCCATAACCAATGAAAGTGCATATCTTAGATTTAGCATCCAACTTCCTGTCTATTTTCTCTATCAACATGCAAAAAGGCTTCTGAGCTAAAAAATATGAAAATAAAAATCTACCTCTTTTTCAGGCCAAGCTTCTTCTGGTATTCCACCATCTAGTGTTGTTGAAGGCCCATGGTTGATTAAGTACACTATTGTATCCACTGCTCCTACCCAGAACTTCAAAGGTAAATCATGGCATGTATCCTCATGCTTCTAGCATGTTCCATTATTGGTTCTGGTTCATTCTTTCTATAACTCCATTCTCCTGTGGAGTTTTAGGAACCATTCTTTCTCTTCGTATTCCATTCTCTGAACAATAATCATTAAAATCCTTGTTGCAGTACTTCACCACCATTATCAAATGTAAGTTCACTTCAATTTTAATTTTGTTTCATTTTCTACAAGGGCTTTCCAGCTTTTAAAAGTGGATCAAAAACATCATATTTATGCTGAATACAATAAATCCATACCTTCCTTGTGGCATTATCAATGAAAGTCACATAAAATTGGGATCATTCCAATAGAAGCTACGTGATCTGGTCCCCACACATCTGAGTGTACAAGCTCCAATTTTCTGCTCCTTCTTTGTTGACCCAACCTTGAGAAATCTCACTCTCTTCAACACTTTCCAAATATGCAGTGCTCACAAAATTCAAGATCTAAATGTTTCAAATCTAATAACTAGCCCTTAGCCTTTAAGATCTACAGTCCTTTTTCACTCATATGGCCTAGCCGATTATGCCATAGATTTCCATATGAATGGCTTTAGTAGATAGCACAGAAAAGGAATGTAGTAACGAGATGTAGACAGATATAAGGGGCGTCTTACCTTCTTACCTATTGCCACAATAAGGAGATCCCTTGGTAACCTTCCAAGATTCAGTTGTGAATGTAACCATGCATCCAAATTCACCAATTTTCCCTATAGATATTAGATTTCTCTTGATGTCTTGGCACATGCCTTACATATTTCAATACCCATGGACTTTCCATTTGACAGCAACTTTAGATAAACATCACCTTTACCTATAATATTGCATGACTCATCATCATCCTAAATAAATGTTTCTTTTCCAAAATCACCTTAAACATAATTTCTAAAATAGCCCTTATTAGGGGTAGCATGGAAAGAAGCCCCAGAATCTAACACCCAAGATTCTAATCTATTATCCAAGGAGAGAATAAGGGTATCTTGCTTTACCTCACTTGCAACGTTTTCCTCCTTACCTTTTTCTTTACCTTTGTCTTATGTATTCTCTTTGTTTTCCCTTGGACCAACACTCCTTCTTTATGTGTCCTCTCTTTCCACAATTACAAAAAAGTAAATCTTTGTACCTACATCTAGATATTCCATGTCTTGACTTTGATCTCCCATTCTTCTTACTCTTAGCTGATCTCTCCTTATATATCTTCCCTTTCTTATCAACAATTAAAGCATTTCCAGATGATGCTTCTCCTGAGCTTTTCCTGTGTATTTCCTTCCATTAAGGATTACACTAACCACATCATCAAATTTCAAACCTTTAGTAGTCGTTGTATTACTAACAACCATTACCAAGTTATCCCAACTATTTGGCAAAGATCATAAGAATAAAATTTCTTTCACTTCATCGTCAAATGGAATTTCTACCAATTTTAATTGATTTACAATAGACTAGAAATCATTCAAATGATTAGATATAGATCCAACTTCTTACATCTTAGAATTTGTTTTCATCAACTAAACCTTATTCGAAGCATTAGGAGTTTCATACAAATTTTCTAAATATTTCATCAACTCTACCATGGTTTTTACATCTGTAAAATTTGAAGCCATCAATGTTACTAGGCTCAATCTTATAGATCCCATATCTTTTCTGTCAAGAAACTTCCATTCTTCATCAGTCATCGTGTTCGAATATCCATGCTCATCTAATGGTAAGTATAGATATTTATGATACAAATAATCCTCCACCTACATTTTCCATAGTTGATAATTATGACTGTCAAATATCTATACTCGATATTTACTATCTTATGTCATTTCTCTTCTCCCACTCAATAAAAAAACCCTTTGTGAGTAGATCATGTCAACACAAAAAACCTCCAAACAAAGCTCTGATACTAGTTGTTGGGGTTAAACCATATAACAGTGTTGTAAATATCTACAATCAGATAAAGCATACAAGTAATGAATGCGGAAAATAACTAAAAGATGAAATAAAACAAGAGAAAGATAACACCATATTTAACTTGGTTCACCTAGTGTGGGCTACTTCCACCAAGAAATGGACAATATTATTATTCAGTTATTTACAAAGGAAATACAATAAAGATCTGTTGTCTTCCAACACCTCACAGGATGTTTAATTTTTTTCCCTTACTTAGCTATTCTTTCTTTTTCACCAAGAAAATTAACATGCAAAATAATTCCTATTATCTTCTCTCTCACCCTCCTACAATGCATACATGCATATATATCTATTATGGGAAACTAACTTATCTTTTATAATCAATAAATCATCTTTAAAGAAAGATGTTTATTATATTTCTCATTTAAATAACAAAGCACCATCACACAGGTGACCAATGCCATTTCCTTCTTGACTGATACCGGTCACTTCTTAACTGATGTTGGTTACCTTCTGACGGATGCCGGTAGCTGTCAAAACAAGCAACATGTAAAAGCAATCTTCATGTGAAACAATTAAGATCCACACTCAAAAAAAATATGTTCAACACTCAAGCCATTCTTATCCAATGCATGTAAAATAGATAAGTCCCATACTCCAACTTTCTCCTTTACGCACCGTACATCCACTAATCATTTTCATGCACCTACATGCCCACTTCCTATGGGCCCTTATCCCATGCGCCTCTAGTACTGAGGCATAAATATGTATAGAAAACACTATTATGTATCCATTAGGGGAATCTCCCTCTCCTCCTATACCTCTAGGTGGATGACCCTAAGCCTCATCTCCATCAACATGTGGTGCACCTCCATCTATATAACCCACTAATATGAAAACAAAATCACCCATCGGTAGTTGAAAACTCACTTTATCCTTGTACTTTGTCTTCCATAATTTTATTGGTTTTATACATCTTACACTTTTTCTGAAATTTAATTGTTTTATCTTTTTATGTCCTTGGACACTAGCACCCAATTATGACACTAGTGTCAAGCACTCCTATCCTCCTGGGCGCTCATGTCCCTCTTTATATTTTTCTTCTCCTTTTGGACCCATTTCACTTCTTAATTACTTTTTATCTCTTTGGGTCATCCTTTCAGTTTTCAATTATGAAATCCAAACAAGGGAGTCATATAAATACATAGTCATGTTTTCAAAATGAAGGACCAAGCTAATGTAAATCATATACATACAATAGACCTATAGCTTGCATAACATAAAGGAATAAGAGCATCTTAGGCAGGTATCCATACTATGCATTCACTATCAAGGGAAAGGGTTACATACTTCTGTATACATGGCCCAACTATAGTCCACACAGGGGAAGTTTATTCTCATTCCATTCCACATATGTAATACATCTGATCTACATGTCTAGATCTATCTCACTATCATTTGCTGTCCAACTTGTACAATATGCATACATTTCTACACACAGTGTGCACACACACACATCAAGAACCCATATATGGAATCTGAGATGTAGTGCAATGGTCTTCAGTATGCAAGTAGAAACTCTTCCAGGTGATCCTGTATGGGGTTAGATCTCCCATCCACCATCAACTGCTACATTTTCACATTTCTGTAACAACAAAACCATGGTTTGTGGGTATGTGTAGGTCAATCTTATTTATTGCAGGATCTACAAGTCCCACCCAGTCTTACAGAGCAGATATGTTTGTTTAGCCCTCAGAGTGAAAAACAAGGATCAACATGCAAATAACTATACTCACTCGCTTACCACTGGAAAGATCCAGGATATGGTACAGCATCCTACGTAAATCAACTATAATTGCCTAGATTAGGATATGTAAAGTGCATTGGGCGCTCCTTCCAACTGCTCATGGGAACTCATGTAATTAGGTACATATTTGAGAGTTCAAAACCTCCTAGCCAAGCCTACATGTGACATCCTCTTAGTTTGTTCCAGCATTTCATCAACCCAGATCACTTCATGTTAGCTTAGAAATTAGCTAATGTCCTCATATCTCTCCTTCTTACTTACAGTTGTCATATTTCAGTATGCTTTATTGCACATTGCGTCTCATTATATATTATCATTTTTAAGCATACATTATGTAACATGTATCATTACTCTGTATAATCCTTATATTCCTTTTAAACTCGTCAATTTATAGTAACTCACTCTAAACCTTACTATTGTTAATCTATATTATAAGGCTCGGTCAGGATTATATACATGTCAAAATGGGAACTAAGGTCACTCCCTTGCATTGTAATCCATGATGGATTACTCAACCTAGGTCCAATCTTAGAATATGCATGTATCCCTAAGCTTGTATAAGTCAGGTATTTCTTTTAAAATCCATAAAAAGTATGATTCTACACCACAATAAATGAATATGATTTAACCTAGGGATTCAAACTCCATGTGTATTCATGGGAAAATTCATACAGTTCATATATTCAAGTCCAAATGTTGCTACCTTTGGGAGTTGTGAGGTTTGTAAATTATAATTTTGACAAACTTCAAAAAGACTCCTACAAATTGTCACTAAACAATAAAAAAATTAGGTTATGTCCAAAATAGACATCTATAGAATTTAAACCCTAAAATCATTATCTCATCTAGAATGTTGAAATCCCTGGAAATGGCCTATGTACTAACCAGATTAGATTATGATAAAATCACTATCTCCTATACCTTTGACATCCATCTCAGTCTGTAAGCACTAGTTCTCAATTACACTTGTACAAGAGTAACCCTAACTTTCCACTTATATTTATATAAAAAAATTATAAATGTTCATTTATACTCTCATCACATGTTATCTGGTGTAAATACAACGTTACCTAAGGTATAATCACATACATTAAATCTATTTTTCATAGGAATGACGTATGTGCTATAATGAGTACGTGTTATATTGTATATGTACGTTATTTGCGAGTATGCACCTTCATAGGTTTTTGACACTCTCATATTATCTCAAAATGAGCATTCTATCAGTGCAAAATGTGATAATTTACAAACCGCGTACGCATTTTTCATCTATATGATCACATCTTGTGCGTACAAATTTTTTGGCCCCCCATTTCCGTTCACTTGACCAAAAATGAGGATTTCAACTTTTACAACTTTTCTTCATTTGAGTTCAACTTGAACTTGCTTCTATCTCCCAATGGATATTCACCTCCTACATCAAAGTTTAAATGACATTATTTTTCCATCAAGAGGGGATGGTATGAGGCACCTCTTAAATTAGGCTAAAAGATAGTATACTATAGAAATCCATATACATTTTATAACTCTGAATGCGGAAAATCAAGAGGATTAAGGTATTAGGTCATAATGTGAGAGGAGGGATAATTTAATATTAACTCCCATATGGTTGACAACAATTTAAAAAATTACAAATCTTGTTCTCTTAATCATCCAATTTCAAACAAATCTCAAGATGTGACACTGCAAGAACCTTGCTTGCGAGCTCGTACAGGGAAATGGATCTGGTTAGAGGGATACGTATCCCATATTATCTCAACCAAAATACAACTAGACTTTCTAAGCACCAAGGGGTAACAACTATAAAAAGAAAAGGTAGCCTTATACAGACAATAGTAGACAATTCGTGTATTTTCTTTTTTTCTACACCCATGTGTTTCACGGTTAGGGTAATGAGAGGGCATTGCATGATACCTTTTCCTGAGTTAGGATAGAAAACCTAAAACTAAACTAGATTGATGGTTTGAACAGTAGTGCGGGTAGCATGTTTGCCAAATGTTTCCACCCTAAAGACTCTATCCCTAGGAGAGATGGGACATATATAAGTATCCTACAAGTATGTTATAGGTAAGAACACTATTATGGGAATTTGATTACCCCCAACATTGCACGCCAAATGACAATTCTACATAGCTATGATATATATATATCTATATATATATAGTCATATATAGTATCCCTATATATGATATCAACAATAAAATTATACCATATTACTACAAGATAGGGATAAAGACATTAGTTGTATAGCATTGACCATAGATGTGATCTCAATGTTCTCTCCACATGGATCCTATTTGTTCTTATTTGAACACTCTTCCATGTACGTTATTTTCTTCAAATATTTTTCACTAGTAAATTTCATTCACTGGTATGAAAGGGGGTGGGGGAATGTAGACATTAAAATTTGGCTAGGGCATAATATGGTCTGGTCACTACTTATATCATGAATTTTATTCCTAGAGAATGATGGAGCTATGTAACACTTCTATCCCTATCACTGTTACGATAATATCTATGGTTTAGTATCATTATCATATGGTTTTATATTTATCACATGTTTGGACTCAAATTAGTGGTATTCTGTTACTTTGATTAATCTTAAAACAGAGTGAAAAGTGAGTGTATTAGTAAATAGATAATAATGGCTCATTACATGAGTAATTATTAGTCTTATGTATTGTAAGTTAGGTCATATATTGTTATAGTACGTTTGTTACATAATACAACATGATTATGACAATAAATTTTTATGGTGTTTCAACCACTCATGATTATAGTACATGAGTTTTATGATTCCTGGAGGACTTGTTAAACCTTTGTTATCTTTCATTATTTATGCTTTTGGTTTTTCCTAATGTATCCGTGAGGGAGGTCTTAATCTGAATATGAAAGAAACCTATTTCATGTTATATTGTTCGTAACTTAAGTTCTTCTTTGTGATTCTACTGCAACATCCTATTTGAATCGTACCATAATCACTGATTTGGTACTAGGAGCAAGATAATTACTAAGAGATAATGGAGTTTTACATATGAATAGGAGGGGAAACTTACACCATATTATTTTATTAGCACCCAAGAGTTTGATAAGTTATTTTCATAGAATATACATGTTATCAGTGAGGAAACACAAGAGATGCATTTCTACATATCAATTGTATCTCCACTGTTGTTTTGTTTTTTGTGTATGATAGTTGTAAGAGAACTACATGTGAAGTCTGAGACAGTGGAGTGTATCACTCAGTGATTCTACATATCAGGGTGACCACCATGGTCAATCCAACTCAAGCATTTGCATTTTTTCCATTATACATTTGTTCTATGAAGTTACGGCCAGTATGGTCATCGAGGGTTGAGAAAAATTCATCTTGTGCAGATGTACATGGAAACTTCCTCAAATGGTTTGATCACAATCTACGGTTAACTAGCTTCTAAACACATGTAAAAATGCAGATGAAAGATTTGTTGAATTTTGTCAGGAATCTCCAACAATTCTGACACCTGCAACACAATCGCCAATGATTGGGAAAATCACCAATTTATTTGTTTTAAATCACTAGACCGATTCCTATATGGTTTTAATCGCCAGTAATTCTCTACACCATATAGTGAAAGATTCTTGAAACCAAATTTCTAGGTTGTATTTCTACGGTTTGTCACTCAATGGAGCTACAGTTCTCAAGTCCATATCGTCAATAGGCATCATATGTTGGTCTTTCTATTTCCAGATTCAAAGCTTTGCCATCAACAAATTTGTATCATCATGAACCTTAAAGATAAATCGGGATGATTATATGCATACATGAGATTGGAGGTAAGAAGTATCATCGGAGGACATGGATTGAAAAATAGTTTCCTCTCATCAGTCAACCTATAGATGGGGCTGCATTTCAATTAAGGTTGATATGTGACGTGTGCGCGATGTGAAGTGTCTTTCTTTTTTTCTTTTAGCATGGTGTGTTGATTTCATATGGTATTTGCTGATTCATGGAGAAATTCACATTGCCATGGGGAGGTGAAATGACACATTGAATTCAAATTTTTAAGATGTGAATAATTTAGTGCAGGTACACATGGAGTTACATGATATGTATATCTCCTGAAGATTAGCAAAGAATGAGAGCTGAGCAATGTACTGTAGCATCATGATTTTTGGTTGTTGGATCCACTAGAAAACCATTGATAGTATGTAGGTTGTTAGTAGATCCACTGGATGAAGGAACTATAGTAATAGTTAGTGTTTGTTAGTAATCCATTGGGAAAACTATCTAAATATGGGGGAATGGGTTCCTTAAAGAGGATTCCTATTGGATCATTGGGAAGAGTCTTAAGTGAGGGAGAAGGATCATAATTAGATTGCACATGAGAAGTATCAATATGTTTTTGGTTAGTAGGTGATGTATTTTTGGGATTTTGGAATGGATCCTTATGCATGGTATTACATTGGTTGCAATTATATAGTATGAATTAAGGTAATTATGATCATAGGACCCTTTAATAACACATACAAATTTGTTCATAAGTTCTTTGTTATGGTATTTATTATATTGGTGGTTCATATGAGATTACACAAGGGACTAATATTTTTCATAATGTTAGTGGATAATGGATGTGGATTCAAAATGAGATCCATGTAATAAATTGGAGGCAAGATTATTAATATCCCTAAAATCCTCATGGGAATGGCCGATAGTGGTGTAACACTAACAAAAATGGTCAATATTGAAGGATGATGATGGTTTTTTGTAGGATAAATTATTTAAGGGGTGGGAAGAGCCTATACGAGTTCAATATGTGATAAGGGTAGGTGGTGTGGGTTATGAGGAATAAATCTTTGATTTTTTTAAGAGGAATTTCTGATGGATTTCTCTTTAGAAATGGATTGAGAGTTAACAACATGAGATATTTATTTGAAGGATCTTAAAGCTTGTATGGTTAGTTAAATTATTAAATAAGGTAGTCTAATAACTTCTCACGATCAAGATCCTCTTCTAACATGGTGGGAGAGAATGATTGGGCCTTATATTGGAGATTGGTAATAAGATCCTTAAAGAATATTTGACAAATAAATTTATCATCAAGATGATGGTTTTCTTAATTACATAAAATCTTCCATCTCTTGATGAAATCATGAGTTGATTCATTACCTAATTGATGAGTTTTCAAAATATATTTTTAGGGATATCATGTTGTCAAAAATTCTTCACTAAATCCTTGACTAAATCACTTAGATCAAAAATGGAGAGTGAAGGGAGTTGATTATACCATTCTAGAGAATATCCTACAATATTATTTTCTAGGAGCTTAGTTGTATGATAGGTATTAGTTTGAATGTATTCCTTATAGATGTTTCTAAATGTTTTAAGAAAGATGTCCATAGATTGATTGACCCATGATATGAAATGGTAGGATATATCTCCTCATATCCATAGAAGTTATGTATAGAGCTAGAGGTTCATTATATAATTTTTAAATAAACTTATTATATATTGGAGGAGGAGGGATGGGATTCCCATTAGTATCTACAGGAAAAGAGGGTGTTAAATATTTATTAGGACCTATGGGGATGTGTAATTATTAAGAATCCATTATTAATATATAATTTTTCATTTGAAACATGGTAAAAGTTGTGGAATATTTTCTTGATGTCCATTTGATCCACCAAATTGACAAACATGATATTAATATCAAATGGTGTATTTAGGCCAATAGAGAAAGAATCATTGGTATTGTTCATTGTAAAGGGTGTTATTGGGGATTAATATGAGGTTAATCCATTTGTAGTAGGATATGTTATCGCCAAATCACAACACCCTATGTTTTCTTAGCATGTGAGTGTGTTAAGGCAAGCAATGTGACTAGGTAACATGGGCATTATCTTCAAGTGTATGACTTGCTACTTGAGATAGACCTCCTAGAGAAGGTTGGTTCCTCTTTCTAATATAGTGTAAGCTAACTCTACTGAAGGGAAAACTATTGACTATCTCTATCTTATAATATCCAAGGGACCAGAGAGAGATAAATAGAGCATTCAAGTAAAATAAATCCACACTCCAAAGGTGATGCACCAAAAGAATGGTTGTGAGAACAACTCTCTAATGTGTGAAAATGGGAGTAAAATAGTATATTAGAAAGGGTGATGACAATTCTCGACAGTCTAATAGCAGCATTCAAAACACCATTTCCAATAGATGCACAACTATAATGAACCTTGCACAATGAGTGAGAGAGACACAATACACATGCAACAAGAATAAAGAGGAAAGAAGAATACAAATAAACACAAGGGAAGATACATCCACAACTTACATATATTGCTTCATTGATATGCACAGATCATTCTATTACAAGATAAAGGCCAAGATCATCATGCGATAAGTCCTCTATAAATTCCTACAGCACATTAGTTTCACAAAACAAAAATGATAGAGCTATTGCTACCAGAATTATCCCCCATTACAAATGAGATAACACTTCAATTTATAGAAATTGAAGGAGGGGAGAGAGAAACAAGACAAACTCATGGATTTTCCTCTTGTACCAATTACAAAGTCACCTAAAGTGGGTGGAAATCATGATAGACAAATCTTCAAAGAATCATTTTTTATTGATATGCAACTTGCAGTGAGAGAAAATTGTTGCTCCATGTCCATTAATTGCAACCCCAATCACTATTAAATATCTTTGATTGGGACTCAATTTGTTTTCTACAAACCTTCACCATCAAATTTTCATCAATGTTAGCACAATGGTTCTACATATCCTGATGCGTCATATCTAAGGATACCATGAAATTCAACCGAGACCAATTTTCTGACTAGAATCCATTAGAAATAAAAAGAGATATAAATCAACTTCTGATTTGACATGGCTCAGCTAATGTTGGCTACGTCCATGCTTGAAACAAAGTCACTCCATGGGATTGATTCAATTAATTCACTAGGTAGATGGAGATGACATATTTACAATATTTCTCCCCTCTCTAATGTTTTTTGCATAATATTTTAATTGACTCTCAGGAATTTAATTTTTTGGTGGTGGGCCCATTATTGATTTCCATCATTTCTGCATAATGTATTCTCAGGAGTAGGGTGGTTAACTGTTTGAATGTTCTTCTTAATTATTTCACCATCTCGGCCAACTCGGTTGAGCTTGACATGCCCCTTATATCGTCATATACCTTCCTTAGGGATTTTGCACCACTGGCCACCAATACCATCTCATTGCATCTGGATTTAACATTATACATAGGTCTGAATGCGCACCCACATGATTTTCTCCAATTAAAACACCCTCACACGGGGAATCTTCATTGACTCTGTGCCACTAACCGACTGTCGATCACTAGACCTGACCTATGTTGGTCCAGCTCCATAACCGATGTCATTGGTGCTGTTTTTTCGGTACCACCCCCTTGAGTGGGGAATGCATGCTCCATCTGGCCCATGCTGCTTGTGCTTCCCAACTCTGCATCGCTCTATTCGGGCTCGCCATTCACCCCGTGCGTATGCATAAGTTTGTGGGAACCCCGTTGACCCTGCAATGGGCCTATGACCGGCATAACACCCACATGTCATTCTCCTTACAACCATTCCTTAGGTTTGTGACTACACTCTCGCCCAAGTGCTCTAGACTCTTTGAAGGCTCAGACAGACACTGCAGTTAAACACCGAGCTCCTCTTTGTGCGGTGATTTTGGGCTTCGTCTGCATGCATATCCCTAGGATTTTCACTCATGGGCCACTCGGGTACAGATTTATCTGCTACATCGGACGATACCTGGTCACTATCCATTGATACCTCAAGTGAATGTGGCTCGATTCGAGCCAATGAAATTTCACTGACATTATTTTCCAAATAAATTTTGGTTTGACTATCAATGAACAGTTTGCAAACTTCTCCACCCTCTGCCTATGAACTCTTTCATTATAGCTCACTCATTCCCAATCATATCCTTGCTAGCCTCTGTTGCTGCCACATACGGTTGAACCTGACTACCATTACACCAAGTCTCAAAACCTAATGCCGTCTTGAAATCTATGCTAACTATGGTTACACCTACTGTGAAATAGCTTGATTTGGAAATGAGTGCTCCTGGTGACCATCTATATCTCCAGCCAATCAACTCGCCAAGTCTAAACTTGAGCTCGATTCGTAATGAAATATGTGAATGGCTCAGTTTGGCATGTATGTAACATACTAGATGTCTGTTTGCATGTAGTGTGATAAGACTATCTATTGGATTTGAGACATTGCCAACTATCTCAGTGCCATGGATTGCGCCAGATAACAAACTCACAACTCACCATTTTTTTACTTGATCAGTTCAGGTTGTGCATTGGTTTGATTTGCATGTCATATCAAACATGAGAATCGGCCCCTTGCTACCATAATCGATGAGTCTAAACAACTTCATGACCATGTATTTGCACAACTCGTCCACTGTGATGATGGACACTCATATTTTGAGCTCTACAAGTGCCACTCTCCTTTCAACACTAGGCCTGTACTAACAGGTTTTGCATTTTACATCTTAAACCTGTAGCTCAAGCTCCATTCATAATGTGAATCCATCCTGAGGTAAAATACAGTTTTTTTCCAATCTGGTCTCAATTGCATATTTGCTTGCCAAGTATTATTTTTAAAACCTACTTGATGCCACCAAAACAAGCCCAACTTGCTTGGTTGAGCCATCTCTAGCTTAAGTTTTGGCAATGTAGAGCTCGATGATCATGCAAGATCGATCACTTTCCTTGGATCGTAGCTTGATCCCATATAGCGATCTATTTAAAGGACTCATGGACAGTAATTTCACCTTAATCCTTTCACTTCATACCTCCAAACTTTCTCAAGATTTTTAAATATCTTGTAGTTTCAGAGAGGTGTACCATTGATGTCGAGCAGTGTCCCAGGTTCCATCATCTAGATTTCTCTAAATTCAGATCATGTGGCTCGGTGAACCCAGTAAACTCATTATTTCTTCTTTAAGTGGAATTTGCATCTTAACAATAAGACCAAGAATCGATGGAGCCTCAAATTCCTCTTCTAAGTAGTCATCCTTGGCATAAGTTACCTTGTTGATGGGTCCTCCAAACACCAAAAACTACTTGGGAGACTCTGAATTTATCTGTGAGGAGTCCTTAGTGCAATCCTACCCAGGCTATGTCCAATTTGCTATTTTTAGGGGGTAGAATTGGATAACAGGCAATCTCATCTCTTGCCCTGAAGCCCCTTGGTCTGGAAAAATCAGGAAGAAGGCTTGCAAAAAATTGTAATATTCTGCCCATATTATAATTGAGGGTGCTTGTATGAGCACCGAGCTAATCTATTAGCTCACTGAGCAACACCCCAGCGGTGAGCTCAATGATTGGCGAGTGGTGAGTCAAGTAAATGTGGATTAGGACAAGCTGAAATATGCGAGTAGTTCTGGCGACTTGGTTAAAATGATGTGGGATGACCTATCGGGTTTAAGGCAAATTAGAGATGGTCGTAGATCGAGTTTGGGGAAAAATGATACAGTCCCCATCATGCACTAAGTCATAGGGGATGCATATGGCATAAGTGGGGTAGGTTCTGCCCATTCAAGCTACATAGAGCGATCACAATCAAGGGGCTCGACATAGCCGAGAACATCATCACTAATGTGTTGTCATGTTGATGCTAATCGAATGCAGGCATTCTTAAGTATAGACATGATGACATGGCACATGAGATTAGTCGGGAGGTGTGTTGAGAGTTGTGCGACACCGATTGTACAGACAATATATTAGATCTTAAACATACATGCAGAACTCCAATTGGAGTGGGTCTACTAGAAGAAATATACAAAACAAGAGATCTAAATCAACACTAGATCTTAACGTGGTTCACCGAATGTGGGCTACGATCCACCAAGAAACAAAGCTAAGTCTATTATCGTAAAGCTTTGACTAAGATCTATACAATTGAAGATTTACAATCACTCCACACCTCTCAAATGTGCAGTACTTTCTTTCTCATGCAAGATTTTTCTTCATCACCAACAATCTAGCTGTCTCACCAACTTTTTCAAGTTCTTCTTAATTCTTGTTAATACTTACCTTCTAAACCCTGGGCTTTTATGCTTATGATAGTCATTTATAGACTTAGGGAACTTAGCCATGCAATTATAATCAATAGATATTACTATTAAATGTTACACAGGGATAGATCTAATTCCCAAGAGTTAATTAAATACACTCACGCACATGGAGGTTGAGACCGACGGTCGATCTCATCACCCAGATCGATGTCGGTTCCTCAGTGCCTAACCGATGTTGGTCCTAGGTGAGCGATGTCGGTTCCCCCTAACTGATGACGGTAGACAAGTGTTTTCTAGACAAAGAAATTCTTGGATGCAGGGCTAAATCTGTAGAGTT
The DNA here is from genome assembly GCA_019776745.2 of Taxus chinensis. Lineage (NCBI taxonomy): Eukaryota > Viridiplantae > Streptophyta > Pinopsida > Cupressales > Taxaceae > Taxus > Taxus chinensis. The sequence continues at coordinate 556,444,930 of CM034151.1, forward strand.
TGTGACAGCTCGGCATCAAGCTGGCTTTGATCTCCCACTTGGAGATTAATTATTGCACTATACCTCGTAAAACGTCATTCTTGGATCCTTCCTTAGATTTGTTTCTTCCTCTTCAAGTCTCAAACTCGAAGACTATACCTCAGAAGTGGAGTGTAGCTCCAAATTCTCCTTTGTTAATGGCTTTCATTAGAAATATATCCATTAGGGTTCCCTCGCTACTGTGATAAATCTCGCTCCAGAAATCAACATTATCCATCCTCCAATAGCCATGTCGTATGAAGCAATACCTCTGCATGAATGTGATAATTCATTCTTGAATGAAACGCTGAGTTCTTTGTCAAATGAATTGCAAATTGATTTTCACGTGAATCAGTGCTACAATCATCTTGCTCCATTCCTCCCAACTCTTCTCATGAACCTACTCATCCATATCATCTTCTTGCTAGCCTTTGTAGCTACAACATACTGCTGCCTCTATAGCAAGACAGAGCCACAAGGGCTTATGCAATCTTGAAGATCTAACTACTGTCGTCCCAGGGTACTTATAAATCACATAGATCCAATAGTGCTCCTTCTACCATCCAAATCTCCAGCCATATCTGAATCAACTGGTGGAGGAGCACATAAGGAGGAGGATTTGATGGTCAAACCTCCACAGCATGGAAAACTACATGCTAGATGTCCCTTTCAAATACCTGAGTTATCAAAAATATGGACTGCTTTCCAATGCTCTTTACATGGAATTGGCTATATATCTACTCACAACTCCCATTTCCTATGCAGGATGTCTGGTCTAGTACTGAACCATAGCATACAAGTTATATTCCTAACTGGACTGACAGCATATGGTAGTTGTAAAAAGTCGTATTTGACTGCATCCTCATATGATGATGGACACTGATATTTATAATTTAATTAAAGTGTCAACATGTTCATAGTGTATGCAGCCTAAGTGGGTTTTACATGACTACATCTTGAACCTTTCTAAAGAGACCCTGTAGATATGGCAATCCTCCTGAGGATAAATACTGAATTTCTTGTTTTTCCTGTGTCTATGCCATTTGCATACCTTTGGATTCTTTGTGCTTGCTCCTAAATCCTTCATAGAACCAATGATGTGAGCTAGGGCTTTCCCTTAAGCTCACGTCGTGTTGTGCTGCTGTTTAGATGGCTGCAATAAGTATATCATCCACATGACAATAACAAAATAATATAGCTCCCATTTTGGTGGAGCTATCTCTAAAATAGATACGCAATTGTTAAATTCACATCTCAAGTAACCATGCTCATGCGTGTTGTTTATTAAACCTCATTATACCATTGCCTGGAAGCTTGCTTGAGCCAATATAGGTTGTTTTATTCAACCTGCACACTAATTTCTCCTCTGACCCTTGACTGTCATACCCAAGCTCTATGTTGCATATAAATCTCTTAACTCCAAATCACCATGAAGGAAATCTGTCTTCAGCATCTAGTTGCTCTACAGGGTACAAATCCTCTACTGCAACTAAACTCATTTACAGTACGAATAGAAGTCATCTTAACAACAAGAGAAAATATTTCACCAAATTTAATACTTATTTTTTGTACAAATCCCTTTACTTACCACAAGCCTTGCCTTCTTTCTTTTTCTGTCCACCCTCTTCTTCCTTAATCCTGTAAACCCACTTGTTTTACAATGTCCTCTTACCTACTGGCAACTTAATTAAATCCCAAGTCTATTTCTGTTCCAAGGAGTCCATATCCTCATCCATATCATGCTCCCATTGGACATGGGTCTTATCCTTGCATTGCTTTTTCAAATCTCTCTAGTTCACCATTATCAATCAATAATAAATAAAATAGAGAAGGTGTAAATCTATCTGGAGGTTTACTTACCCTTTGTGACCTTCTCATAGAAGTTTGGGGGTACCAGAGGCTCAATCTGGACCTCCTGGACATTTGTAACCAAATCTGACAATGACCAATGTTGGTCACCTCTAACCAACGTTAGGTATGTTAATAACTGATGTTGGTTATGAATCTTCTGTAACCGATATCAGTTCTACTAACCGATTTCATGTCAGGGGGTAAACTAACACTCAGTTACTGTGTAACCATGTAGGTAATACTTTTAAATCTAAGAGTTCATTTTCATTCACAAACTTCTCAACTGGTCCATCCTTGGGTACCAAAATTTGATCCCTGCACATTCTCTTTTCATTCAATTCCATATCACGACTCCTAATAATTTTAGAATTCTCTAAATCCCAAAAACAGAATCCAAAATCACCAAATCCATAACCAATGAAAGTGCATCTCTTGGATTTTACATCCAACTTTTTCCTATATTCTCCTTATCAACATGCATAAAAGCTTCTGAACCAAAAACTTTAAGAAAAGAAATATCTAACTCTTTTCTGGTCCAAGCTTCCTCTGGTATTCCTCCATATAGGGAACTTGAAGGCCCACGATTAATCAAATAAACCATTGTATTAACTGCTTATGCCCAAAACTGTACAGGGCAGTCCAGAATGTATCCTCATACTTCTGGCACGTTCCATGATTGTCTCTGTTCATTATTTCTGTAACACCATTCTCTAGTGGTATTATTGGAACCGTTCTTTCTCTATGTATCCCATTCAATGAAATATAATTATTGAAATCCTTGTTACAGTATTCACCACCATTTTTAGATCTAAGGCACTTTAACTTAGAGTTTGATTCATTCTCAACAAGGTCTTTCCATCTTTTAAAAGTCTCAAAAACATTCAGATTTACATTTAATATAATGAAATCCATACCAATCTTGTAGCATCATCAATGAAAGTAACATAATACTTGGATCCACCGTGAGAAGATACCTGAGCTGGTCCCCACACATTTGAGTGTACAAGCTCTAATTTATGCTCCTTCTTAGTTGCCCCAACTTTGAGAAATATCACTCTCTTTTACTTTCTAAAGACACAATGTTCACAGAAATCAAGATCTAAATCTTTAAAATCTGATAACTTACCCTTAGCCTATAAGATATCACATTCTTTTTTTACTCATATGGCCCAACCGGTTATGCCACATGCATGCATATGAATCTGAAGTAGATAATGCAGAAAAGGAATCTGTAACACATGTAGATAAATATAATGTTCCTACCTTCTTACCTCTTGCCACAACAAAAGCACCATTGGTGACTTTTCAAGAGTCTCCTGTAAAAGTAACCATGCAACTAGATTCACCTAGTTACCCTCCAAAAATAAGATTCCTCATAAGTCTTAGCACATGCCTCACATCTTTCAATACCCATGTATTTCCACTCTGCAATTTTAGATGAACTTCCCCTTTACCAGTAATACTGCAACAACTCATCATCACCCAAATAAACATGCCCAAAATTTCCTTGGACATAATTTATTAAATAACCCTTATTAGGGGTTGCATGGAAAGAAGCTCTTGAATATAAAACCCATAATTCAATTCTATTATCTAAATAAATAACAAGAGCATCTTGCATTACCTCTGTATGTAGCAAGATTTTCTTCTTTACCTTTGTCTGGTTGTTGGTTCTCTTTGTCCTTTGACCAACAATCTTTCTTTGCATGTTCTTTCTTTCCACATTTCCAACAAGTAATTCCCTTACTTCTAGATTTAGATCTGCTATCCCTTGACTTTGATTTCCCATTACTCTTATTCCTTGGATCTCTCCTTCTGCATGCCCCTACTGTCTACATTCAAAGCATTCCCAGATGATGATTCATTTGTACTCTTCCTACGAATTTATTCATTCAAGATTATACTAACCACATCATCCAACTTCAAAATATTATTAGCAGATGTTGTATTACTAACAGTCGTTACCAAGTTATCCCAACTATCAGGCAAAAAGAACATAAGAATAAAAGTGCTTTCACTTCATCATCAAACGGTATATCAACCGATTTTAACTGATTTAAAATAGATCTAAAATCATTCAAATGACTAGATGCAGATCCACCTTCATGCATCTTAGAACTAAATAGTTTCTTCATAAAATAAACTTTATTTAAAGCACTAGGTTTTTCATATAAATTAGCAAGAGATTTCATTAACCCTACCGTATAAGTAGCTTCTATAATATTAGAAGCCATGAATGCTACCGGGCTCAATCTTATAGATCCCAAAGCCTTTATATCAAGAATCTTCCATTTTTCATTAGTCATCTTTGTAGGTCTAGAATTCTCATTCAACAGTAAATACAAATCTCTTTCATACAGATAATCCTCAATCTGCATCTTCCATAACTGATAATTTCATTCATAAAACCATATTTGAGTAAATTTTTCAACACACAAAACCCTCAAACAAAGCTCCAATACCAGTTTTTGGGGGTTAGCACACTAGTTGTATAGATAATACATCAGATCTAATCATACATGAAAATAAAATTGGACATTCTACCATAAAAAAATATACATAACAAGAAATATAAATCAACACCATATTTAATGTGGTTCACCCAGTGTGGGCTACGTCCACCAAGAAATTAGCCAATCTATTATCCAAATCTTTCACAATATATACAATGAAGATTTACAATCTTCCACACCTCTCAGATGTAAAGTACTGTCTTACTTTCAAGCTTTTTCTTCTTCACAAAGAATTCTATTTCTCACAATTATTCTCACAATAATCATAAACTTGAGCAGGTTCCTCTTAATTATTTCTTCTAAACCCTAACTTTCATGCTTATATAGGCGTATACAAAATTAGGGTACTTAGCCATGTAATTAATATCAATAGATCTTCTTTAACACTAAAAATAGATCTAATTCCCATGAGTTAATTAAAACACACACACATAGGTAACTGACATTGGTTAGCCCTAACGAATACCGGTTCCTCCTTTCCTGACTGATGCTAGTTATAGGTGACTAATGTCATTCCCTCCATAACGGATGTTGATTATTGAATTTTCTAGTAAGTTTCATATTGTATGCTAATCCTAAGTAATTGAACTCTACAACTCAACAAAAAATTTCATAAATTTTGGAATCTCTTGATCCCTGTACGTAGGTCTCTGAACCACAATTCCAACAAGACCAATTTTGTTAAAATTTATTAAGGAATGTGAAATATATGGCCTTCTAAGTGACTATAACTAATTTGGCTCTCTAGGCTTGGCTTTCACTCCACAGGACTAAGAAATTAATTTTGGGTAGTTGGAGATAGTGTTTTAAATATTTCTCTTCTCTCTAGTGTTTTCTCTATAATTTTAAATTGATCTAGGTGTTTAATTTTTTGGTGGTGGTCCCATTATTAATTTCCATCATTTTGCATTTATGTTGGGAGTAGGATGGTTATATGTTTTAATGTTTTTTATATTTTTCCATCTCGACTAGCTTGGCCAAGCTAACACACCCCTTGTATCATCAAAACTTCCTTTTATTTTACACCACTGGCCACCAATCCTACTCATTGCATTGGTTTGACTTATACATGGTTGAAGGTCCACTAACCTATCTTTTCCAATTGCCAGCTCAGCGAGGAACCTTCATTGACTCGGTGCCACGTGAATTTGATCACTAACCTACCTAACCTTTCCAGATTAACTGGTGCATTGGTGCCAACTCGGTACCACCCCCTTGTATAGTGAATACATCTCCATGTGGCCCATGCCGCTTGTGTTTCCCAACTCTGTGTCTCTTGATTTGGGCTCGCCATACACCCCACACATATACATAGGTTCTTAGGAACCCCATTGACCCTGCAATGGGCCTTTGAATGACACGGTGCTTACACTTCATTATCCTTGCAACAATTTTGGGTTTTTTCTACATAATCTCTGTAAATTCTCATGCACCATCTGGGATCTGAAACACTGCATCGACTACCGAGCTCCTTTTGTGTGGTTATTTCAGGCTTTGGCCACATGAATTTCCATCTTTCATTTGTGCTACTTGAGTCATTTATCTCTGTATCATCCATAGTGGCCACTTTGTGTCCCAAGTTATGGGCTCACAAAGTTAGCTCGGTGAGCCAAAAAAATTCACCAAATTTTTTGCCTAAGTCTGGCTGCTTTGACATTGTTCGAATTTCTCATCCCTCTGCTAGAAAACTCACCATTATATCTTTCCCGTTCCCCACATATATTGAGCTTGTTGTGCCACTCAGTTAAACCTGACACCTTTGCACTGAGTCTCCCTAATGCATCGTCATGCTTTGGTTACACCCCTTTGAAATAGTTCGATCCAGAAATGAGTGTTTGGTGACCCTTTTCTCCCAATCAACTCGCCAAGTCTAAAATTGAGCTTGATCCACAAAAAATAAATGGATCAGTCTAGCATGTATGTGACTCATCTCTAATTTCACATAGCATGAGGAGACTTCTATAGATTTGAGATATTTCCAACTAGCTCGCCGCCATGATTGTGTAAAACAAGCTCAACCACCATTTTTGCACTTGATCGGTTCATGTATTGCATTGGTTTGATTTACATGTCATTAAACCGGCTCAGCCCCTTGTACTAGCTTAATGAGTCTAAATAGCTCAGCGACCATAAGGCACAACTCACCCACTCAAAATGACATAGTTTTAAGCTCTATAAGTGACCACTCTCCTTCTAACACTAGGCCTTCTATAAAACAACTTGGAACGTAGCTCAACCTCCTCACAATGTGAAGCATCTAGGGAGCTCAGTTTCATCCAATTAGGCATGGTTGCATAGCTTAGATGTAACACATTAAAACCTACTAGATGAACACCAAAAAAATCCCAACTATCTTGGTTGGCCATTCTAGCTTGGTTTTGGTAATGTAGAGCTCGATGATCATGTGAGCTTGGTCACTTTAATGGATCTCAACTTGGCTCACCAAGCTGTTTGAAGGAATCCTGGAAATATTTTACAATTATTTCATTCTGCCTCCAAACCTTCTCAGGAATTTAAATTCTTCTAGTGGCAGAGAGGTGTATATTGTTGTCGGGGAGTGTCCTGAGTTCTATCATCATATTTTCTAGTTTTGTGTCTGGTGAACCCATTTACTCATTGCTTCTTCTTTTAGTGGAATTTACAATTTGTAAGACCAAGAAGAATGAAATTCCTCTTGTAAGTTTCATCCTTCCCAAATATCTCGTTGATTCCTCCAAACACCAAAAACTTCTTTCTTATTCTGAATCAATCTGTGAGGTTCCTCATTGCAATCCTGCCCACTTATCCAATTTCACCTAGGGGGTAGAATTGGATAACACTTTGGCAACTCGTAGGGCCATCTGTCTACTAGATGAAGTATGAATAGCTTCTTGTAGCTATCCATTGGGTATGGATTTTTCATGATTTTCATGAAATGATCTAAAATTTGAAAACCTTGACCCTGAAATGCTTAGGACATTGCTTCTTGCATCTGGAACTGCCATTTCACTTCTTTTATCTCCCAACTCTTGTAAGAAAATCTTGAAATTTGTTTTGTGAGAGAAGAAAATTATCTTAAAACTTAAATGCCACCTTTCATCACAACTGTGATCCGTGAGGCTAGATTATGAATACTATAATTGTTGCCTACAAACTAATGCTTTCCAAAACACCTAAAGGCTTGAACATCATGGAACTCCATTAAAATATGATTTTATTTCTTCTTCTGAATGTTCTTTATCTGACACACTACTTTTCCCTTGCTAAAGGTGAAACAATTGGGCATAAGAAAAGCATTGAAACCTATCATTTTCTACGGCACCCTAACTGTCCTGTAACTGATTTTCAATTCTTTAGGAGGCATGAAAATATTGGCTACTAATCCAAAGGTGAAAAAGAGTGAACATATTGAAATCATCCCCTTGATCTAATTTTAGTTGCTCTATATTTGAATGAATTTGAAGATAACAATTATTTCCTAGGAGCTTGAGCTTCTTGTTGTAATTCATCCTTTCAAAAGCATGATGAACCGTATAGGTACAACACTAGAAGAAATAGAGCATGTGCCCAAGGAACTTAGGGAAAATAAATATACTCTAATAGTACAATGTGCATGAGCACTTGGAGGAATGAAAAGTAATAAACCAATATGTACAAGGGTGAGAAATCTTCCTTCTAGTAGCAATGTTTGAAATATATTCCATTGAGTGGAATCTGTAGTTCTTCACCATCCAACTTAGCTAGATGGAAGGCATTACTACTTTTTCACTTAATGTCATGTAGGTACCACTCCATATTGATTCAAACATGGAATTTTTTCTCAGTTTTTCCTGATCAACATCCCATTTCAGCACCAAATGTGCCTCTTGGAATGTCTTGGCCTTAGCCTTCTTATCAAATATCCTCTTGATCAGTGCTTGATATTTCTACATGGTTTGCATTGCATGCTCCATAATTTCTTTCAATTCCATCAGTTTTGCATACTTGATTTCAATGGGTTCAAACTCAGACAACTCTAGCTATTGCATGAGCTCCAATGTTGGTAACTCAAGTGATATGGGCAACACTGCTTCTTTTCTGTATACTAGCTTGTATAGAGAAATTCTTGTTGACCTCTTGGGTGTTATCCTATCAGCCCACAAGGCTGATTTGAGCTTTAATTGCTAGGTCCTTTGGTTTTTATCAAGGGTTCTTCTTATGATTCTCAACAAGTTCTTGTTTGTGGACTCCACTTGGCCATTACCCTAGGGGTATTTATTTGATGAAGTGCTTTACACAACTTAAAAGGAATATTTGTGGAATCTAATTACAAGTGAATAAAAAGTGGAAGGCTGAGTAGTATTTTATACCTTGAGGTGACACAAACATTTCTCTTCCTTCAGCACCTTGCTTACTCCTTAAGCCATCAAAGAATAGCTTCCATAATTTGTTCTCATCTTTATCATCCAACTTGGTGATGCTAGGGAGAGGTGGATTCTCTTCATGTAAGAAATAAATTCCTAAATCAGCTTCTTTCACTTCCTTGTAAGGATTGAATACATTCCTTTTATTTTCCTATTCATCAAGAGTTAAGTCTAGAATGTTTCCAATCTCAATATCCGCTTCATGAGTGCTTGCAAAATCTTCTTGATCAAAAGCTGAATTTTTTTGAATTGATTGGACTCAGTATGTAAGGCTCAATATGGATTTTTGCAATAATTTTAGACCTGATTATAGCCTTATTCCCATACCTCATTTTGAATAGCATATGTGACCAATCAAAAGACAAGTAGCCTCAAATTTTATCTATGAAATCCCTTGACAAACATAGAGAAAAGAGTGGTGGAAAGTCTATGACTGACACATCTTGCAAGACTGTGACATTTAGGCATGTATGTAGTGTGAGGCTCAATATTTTGATCACCCTAACTGTTGTTATTGTTGTCTCGTATAATTTCACTACACCTCTAGAAATGACTTCATATTGGAGGCTCGGTTGATCAGTTATTTGTTTGGGCATCATGGAACTGCTTACTCCTAAATTAATCATGCAATTGTGTACAAGATTGTTCTTAATAATTAGAGATATATAAAATGGAGGAGGCTTCATGTTTTTACCTTGTTGACCCCCTTGACTTCTTTCTTTCTGAGTTGTATTTGGTGAGCACCTTCTCTTGATATTTGGACAACCCATTCAATATGGACCAATTTACCATGGTTGTTTGCAATAAGTCTCTTTGGCCCGGGATAGCTAATGATTGCCACATTGATATATTCACATTTTTTTTCTACATTTGTTCTATGATATTGAAAGGAGAATATCTATCCTTTTATTTTCCCTTGCTTGGCACAACCTTTTCTTGCACATGGGATACTACAAATAGTATATGAGCTGGTCTAGAAGGTGATTTGGGCTGATTGTGCACATTTAGAGCTACACTTTGATTGCTAACACCTTGTAGAGTGGTAGAGGGATGATAAGCACTTGAATTAGATGAATATCCTTCTTCAATATTCCTCTTTTTAGATCATGTTTTAGTTACCAAACCTTGAGAAGGGGACTGATTTATTCCATAGAAATATTTAACTTTCCAATTCACTAGTGTGGTATCATTTAGAGGTGTTTCCTATGTACTAGCATGCTACTGTTTTTCTTCTTAATTTGTTTCTTGTTCCACACCATCCATTGTCACCATCAACACTTGATTTAGGGCCCCGTTGAAACATATTGATTACTTGTGAGGTTGATTACATTAGAATCACCATTCATATTCTTGAGCCATGTTATTTTTCACTGATACCAAGGCTCTAGATTTGGATGCAATATTAGGATTATAAGGCTGAAATGGCCTATTAGAGGGAGGTTTCACTTGGTTCTAATTTACATCTTGAGAGGATGACCTTTTAGGCTAATATGGAGGTCTTTTGTGTTGGGCTTAAGGCTGGTACACTCTAAAATTTTGAGCTTTTTTCTCTTAATTATCACCAACTCATTACCTAAGTTTTTCAACTGCATCATGACTTCTTAGAGCTCATTTGAGGTGCTATAAGAAGAGATAGAAGCTTCATTATAATTCTAATTTTTCAGGGTAGGGATAAGGGTTAATGTAGGTGCTTGACTAGTGCTTGGATTCCCTAATTCTAGATAAATAGACATAGGTGGCCTAGGAGTAAATTTACCAACTTGAATCAAATAATTTTCAGCTCTAATAGAAATTTTATAGGTTGTGGGTAAAGTTGTACCTCCCATAGATTGTATAATCATAGCAATATAATAATTTAAAGCTTTTAGGAAGTATAGAAAAACACCTTCAGTTGTCAGTCTCACGTAAGTGGAATCATATCCTATGTCCTCTAAAATATGTAGTTGAAGTCATACATCTGCTCATTTGGTGCTCTCTTGATTGTGGTTAATTATTCCAACAAAGATAAATTGTCTTCCTTTTCTCCAGATTGACCACAAAGAGATTTACACAACTAGTCCCAATTGTTGATTGATCCCACTCCTAGGCTTCTGAACCATTGTAGATATTTACTCTTAAAAGAAGAATCCAATAGTTTGAAAGCAACATCCATTTCATTAACCTCATGTATTGCATAAAAATGTGCAATGTCTTGAATGTGATCAATCGTAGCTCTATGGTTTTCCCTAGTGTAATATGGAATGTTCTTCAATGTTGTAACTGGGATTGAATTTTGTGAATTGAGAACAAGTGGGTTACTTACCATGAAATTCACAAATGGATTTGGTGGTGGTTGATGAACCATTATAATTTTCCTGAGAACTCTGGTTGATTGAATAAAAGGCCTACTAGGTGGAGGTGTTGATAGTGTTTTATTTGGCGGAGATGGAGACCTTTGAGATCTTATTACCCTTCTTCCTCCATATGGAGATAGCTGTAAATATTCAAAAATACCTTCTTCTATAGTTCTTGACCTCATTTGAATCCTTCTCATAAATTTGACAAGCTTTGGCTACTAAAACAAGTGAATTATTAATTTTGGAGTCACTAGATGTGTAATTTCAAAGCCTTTTATAGGATAGAATTTACAAAAAGAGAAGACCAATCTTGTTGCAATAAAAATGAAGACTTTTTGTTATCCCACTATACATGCCATAACTATTATTACCAAATCACATCACCATTTGATTAGTTAGCATATGAGTGTGTTAAGGAAACCAGTGTGACTGGGTAACATGGGTATTATCTCCAAGTGTGGGACTTGTTGCTTGAGATAGACCTTTAGAGAAGGTTGGATCCTCTTCCTAATCTAGTGCAAGCTAACTCTAATGAAGGAAATCTAGTGATTATCTCTATCCTACATTTTACAAGGCACTAAGGAGAGATGAATAGCATGAAAATAAAAGAAAATACACTACATAGGTGATGCACCAAAAGAAGGGTGTGAGAACAACTCTCCTATGTGTGAAAATGGGAGAAAAATGTAGATTAGAAAGGGTGACAATAGTTATACATAGTCTAACAACATCATCACAACTTCATTTTCATATAAGAAAAACTATGATGAACTTTGCACAATGAGTAGAGAGACACAATACACCTGCAACAAGAATAAAGAGGTAAGAAGAATGCAAATAAACACAAGGGAAGATACATCCACAACTTGCATCTATTGCTTCATTGATATGCATAGATCATTCTATTACAAGAGAGAGGCTAGGATAATCATGCAATAAGTCCTCTAAAAATTCCTACAACACATTGGTTTTACAAAACAAAAATTACAGAGTTTTACTACCAAAATTATTATCCCTTAGAAATGAGATAACACTTCAATTTATAAAAAATGAAGGAGGGGAGTGAGAAACAAGAAAAATCAGATTTTCCTCTTGTACCAATTAAAAACTAACCAAAATGCATCGAAATCATGATAGAAAATCGTTAAAAGTCATCTCTAATTGATATGCAACTTGCAGTGAGAGAAATTTTTTTCCCATGTCCATTAATTGCATCCCAAACCACTTTGAAATATCTGTTTGGGATAAGGTTTTTTTTTTCTGTAAAATTATCCATCAATTTTTCATCAATTATGGAATCTTTATTCTTGTGCATAGTTCTTGGAACCAAAATTCCAATGAGACTATTTTTGAAAAAAATTGTTGAGTAATGTAAAAGATATGGCCTTCTAAGTGACTGCAGCTAATTTGGCTCTCCAAGCTTGGCTTTCACTCCAAAAAACTGAGAAATTAATTATGGGTAGGTGGAGAAGACATTTTAAATATTTCTCCTCTCTCTAATGTTTTTTTCATAATTTTGAATTGATCTAGGCATTTAATTTTTTGGTGGTGGGCCCATCATTGATTTCCATCATTTTGCATCTATGTTGGGAGTAGGATGGTTAGATGTTTTAATATTTTTCCAACTCGACCAACTCAACCAAGTTGGCACACCCCTTGTATCATTGAACCTTCCTTTACTTTTGCACCATAAACCAGCAATCCATCTCATTACATCAGACTCGTTTATACATGGTTGAACACCCACCAACCTATCTTTTCTAATTGATAGCTTGACAGGGAACCTTCATTGATTCGGCACCATGTGAATTCGATCACTGACCTACCTAACCTTTCCAACATGATTGTTGCATTGGTTCCAACTCATTACCACCCCCTTTTGTGGGGAATATGTCTCCATGCAGTCCATGCCACTTGTGTTTCCCAACTCCGTATCGCTCGATTCAGGATCTTCATACACCCCACACATCTACGTAGGTTCCTATGAACCGCATTAACCCCACAATGGTCCTTTGACCGACACGACACCCACACTTCATTCTCATTATGGCCATTTCAAGTTTTGGCCATATAATCACCCCAAGTGCTCACAAACCCTTCGGGATCCAAAATGCTGCATTGATTACCGAGATTATTTTGTGCGATGATTTCAAGCTTTGACTTCATGCATGTCCCTCATTCATTGAGGCTGCAGTGGCCACTCTATGTCTTGAGTTATGGGCTCACCGATTTGTCTCGCTAAGCCAAAAAACTTCAACACATTTTTTACTAAGTTCGACCACTTCGATGTTGTTCGAACTTCTCTACCCTCTACCTGTGAACTTACCATTATAGCTCACCAGTTCCCAACATATCCTAAGCTCATTATGCCACTCAGTTGAACCCAAAACCATCGCACTTAGTCTCCCTAATACATCACCATGCTTAGGTTGTACCCTTTTGAAATATCTCGATCCAACAAATGAGTGTTTGGTGACCCTTTTCTCCTAATCAACTAGCCAAGTCTAAAATTGAGCTCGATCTACCTAAAATTGAATGGCTCAGTCTAGAATGTATGTGAATAATCTCTTCTTACACATAGCATGATGAGAATTCTATGGATTTGAAACATTTCCAACTAGCTCACCGTCATGATTGCGTAAAACAATCTCAACCACAATTTCTGCACTTGATTGGTTCAGGTTGTGCATTAGTTTGATTTACACGTCATTAAATCAGATCTACCCCTTGTACCAGATCGATGAGTCTAAATAGCTCAGTGAACATGAGGCATAACTCGCCAACTTGAAATGGCTTAGTTTTGAGTTGTATAAGTAACCACTCTCCTTCCAACACCAAGCCATCTATAAAATAACTTGGAACGTAGCTCGACCTCCTCACAATGTGAAACATATAGGAAGCCCAGTTTCCTCCAATTGGGCTTGGTTGCATAACTTAGATTTAACACATTAAAACATAATCGATGGCTACCAAAACAATCCCAACTTGCCTAGCTAGCCATTCTAGCTCATTTTTGGAAATGTAGAGCTCGATGATCATGCAAGTTCGGTCACTTTGATGGATCATATCTCGGCTCACCAAGCTATTTAAAGGACTCATGGACATATTTTTCCATCATTTCATTCTGCATCTAAATCTTCTCAAAAAATTTAATTTTTCTAGTGTTGGAGAGGTGTAGATTGATGTCAGGGAGTGTCTTGGGTTCTATCATTAGATTTTCCATTTTTGTAGCTGGTGAACCTAGTTATTCACTACTTCTTCTTTTAGTGGAATTCACACTTTGTAAGACCAAGAAGTGGATAAATTCCTCTTGTAAGTTTCATCATTCCCAAATACCTTGTTGATTCCTCCAAACACTACAACATTCTTGGTTGCTCCAGATTGATCTGTGAGGTTCCTCAGTGTAATCTTGCCCAGTTTTCCAATTTCTCATGGGGGGTATAATTAGATAATAGGATTATAATTACTAATAGGTTTTTAGAAAGGTTTTAGGTTTATTTATTCTATAGGAGATATATCTCAAGAAAAATTATTAATTTTCCCTCTTTAGTGGGTGTGAAGTATTCATCATTTTTTAGGTTTTTGATTATTTTTCGATGATCAATTTTTCAAATTCTACTACATTACATTCAAATGTAACATTGATCCTCAATGGGATTGGTTGTGATAGTGTATTGGGACTAATTGTATCATGTGATATAGGTGAAGACTCATATGAGATAATCCTTGGTATGACATAGTGTTCAATGGCATTGATCTATGTAGATGTTGTAGAGCTATAGAAATTGATGCTTTCATGCAAAGATGAGGGGATGAAGGAATAACCCATAAGCACTTTAAATGGGTTTAAAATGGAAAGGAATATTATGAGAGGAGACATGATGGGGAAATAAACAATGAATCTTAGAGAGAATGATTTTTCTTAATTCCTAAAAGTATCAACCTTACATATATGCACAAGAGATGATGGTTATGTAAATAAAGAAGTTAGGTTAGTGGGACTGGTCATTGCAATTACAGAATGGCTGATTGCATTGGTAAAGGAAAGGATAAAAAAAATTATAGATAGGATCAATCATGTATGAGTTATATAGAGGCCAATCATGTTAGGTTGTTATAAATTGATCACATATAGAATTTTCTATGTAAGGAAGTTTACATAGGGGCTGATTGTGTAGGAAATAAATACAACTAATAATGAGATAGTCAATGATGTGATAATATTCTTATTGGGGTTACTAAAATATATGATGGGATAATATGGATCCCCAAAATTATCCTCTTATTTTCTAATGGAAGCTAATAATAATATCTAGGCTAGTGCACAAGAAGTGGATACAAAAAATGCTCAAAGAATGCAAGGGTCACAATTCTAAAGGATGATAAACCTAACCATAATATAGTTATTAGTTTCCAAGGATTGTATAGAAATTAGATTGAGGTATCCTACTAGGGTTCATAAGATAGATAGGTAGATAGGTGGATAAATAAAAGGGGCTTAACATAAATAATACAAATAAAAAAACTAAAACAAACATAAATATAATACAATCATAAGAAATGAATGATTAACCATCTACATAATAATAAAAATAAGATAAAGGGGAAAGAGTGGTCATAAATACATATGTGTGGTGTTATATCTATACATTTATCCTTCCCAAATATAATAACACTAAGAGATAATATCTATAGTTAAATAAGGGGAAGAAAAAGAATTAAAACCTTCATTATTAGATCTCTATGGTGACCCAAATGTAAGAAGGAAAGATCCAATAGCTCATATAAATCAATTAGGGGAGAACATATAAAAATAAATATAGGATGTTATTGTGTGATATGATTATTTAATAATGAAATCACATAGTGGGGGTGTGTTGATATATTTATGTATTTAAAGTATGGCTAATGGGATCGACCATGGTTGATCATGTTAGTAATAAAAATCACAAATCATGATAGGATTGAACATGGACGATGTTGTTGTATTTGGAGGAAACATTAAGGTTGAAGATAAAAATAAGTGGGGAATGGAGGGTAGAGACATAATAGAGATATGAAAAATGTCTAGGATGAAAAAAATAAATGCGAAGACTATTGATGAGTACAAATAAGTGTGAGACAAGTGAACATAATGAGGATAACATATGAAGAAAGGAGAAAAAAATAATGATATGGTAAATATGGCATCAAGGAAAACATATTGATATCTCTCCAAGGTTTTGTGGTCTCACCCATGTGACCAAATATGATCACCCCTAATTGCATAAGGCTTCTTAAAGCAACTCTCTAAGGAGGATAATGCATCATCAACCCTTGCATAAGATAAAAGGTTGGAGAGCATAAAAAATGAGGTGTATGCAATTCTAACCCTATTTTATCTCTTACTCTCTTAGTTTAATTTTATTGAGTAAAAATATAGTATCCAAATATGTATATTATCTAATTGCTTAATTATTCCTAAATTAGTAATATTACCCGTTATTAAATTTAGGGTTAAATCATATAGTGTAATAGGTGTAGCCTTAGATTGGTTTCATCACCACCATAGTGGATCCTTGAGAAAAAATATAGATCTTGAAAATATATTCCTCATTCATTGACCATAATAAATAAAGGCCCTAAGGTTATATATGACTACTTTCCTTCATTACACCAAGGTAAATCCAAACTAGTATGTGACTATATCATATACTTTAAATTTTGTATGAAAAAACTGATCTATCAAATCACTAATTTATAAATCCAAAATTATGTTTTTCATGGTATTATTTTTCCTCTTAAGGGGAATATATTATATGACACATGCGAGGTATTTAATTATCTTTTCCGTCATGTTATCACTTTGTAGAAGTAAATTTATCCTTCACAAGAACTAGTACATGTGTGCATTAATGATCCTATCTCTAACTATACACCTAATACAAGTGATTTAAAATATTTTTCTTAAAATTTAGGAAAATTTAAGGTCTTGCATAAAATAAATAATTCCTATGATGTTATTACTTATCCTAAGTCACCCACGAGGCCTCTTATAGTATGTAATAAAGAACCACTTCATTTTGATAAGTTTTGAGATAAATAACATGATATTTTACATATCTTATTATAATTATTGGTCACTTTATCATATAATTCTCATCATCAACATCATATGATTGAGATGGTAATATTCATCCCTTATTTTAACTATCAAGGAATCAATAGACATCATGAAAATGATTATTATGCTTTAGAACAAAAAATAAAGAAACTTAACACTAAGGTTGTTATATATTTTGATATATGCTATCATTTTTCTAATAATTATCAGTCTTCTCCTTTGATGCATCACTCTATAGAGATCAATATATCCCATGTCACCCCTTTAGGGTAGCCTCTAGTTCCTTCGCCTCTTAAAAATGACGTTCCTTGGATAGTATTATCTCATATATAGTTTTTTGATCTCAAAAATATATATGGGTAGCTAAAAACAATACTTATCTATTAGAAAAATATAAAACAATAAATACTACAATTATTATATTAATGTAATATTAATCTAATATGCAACAAATGAAAATTCAATGAGTACAAAATAGTTATAATGCACTCTTATGACTTGGGTTGACCATACGTCAATTATCATGCTAGCCCATATATCCATGCATATGAAATCAATCATAAACCACATATTATAATCGAATGGTGCTAATTAACATCTCATTACAAGAAACATAATGACACAATACAAATAAAATTTCATATATATATTTAATACCTTATAAATAGTAACATGCAATGAGGGTAACACCCTTTATAAAATTTTATCATACATCATCCTCCTCAGACTCATCCTTCATATCTAAATTTCTATACTCATTTGAGAGGTCAAGAAATCACTCACATCTTGGCAACATTGGGTGTATGATTACAGCCTATATCATCACACTCTCTTTCACATACCACCTAACTCCACCAAGACCCTTGAATTCTCTTCCTATAGGGTCTTATATTTATTAAAAATGTTCTAATAAATCCCTATCATTGGAAGAGACATAGGGAATCTATCCAAATGTTTATAGTAGTCACCCCTCTTCATGGATAATAATGTGCATACCACCACATCTAGTACTAGATAAAAATATGGGTGTTCTCACCTACAATGCACATATCAATCATTATTGATCATTATATTCAACCATTAAAATTTATAAATCAAATGACATCATACTTATGTCATACAACAACATCTACTACTATGCTGGCTTGTGGCACACCTATGGGTGGTGACCTGTATCCTCTTGGTGGTAGGGTAATTTATCTTCCAGTTCTCTCATTTTTCTCTATTTCATATACCTGTTTATTTTATTCCCATACCCTATTTTATCCCCTACTATTAATAGAAATAAAAATAGACATTTGGGAACCCATCCACCACTTTCTATATGTGACTATATATATAGTTAATCATCTCATGTTATAGGTATAATTGGTTGTACCACAACATATGCTAGTAATGGGGATTAATTTTCTCTTGTCGGACTTAATATAATCTTCCACTTGAGGATATTATTTCTAAAATTTTATCATGGATATGGTGTTAGGGGAACATCATACATGATCCTAAACTATCATTTCATCATCTCATACTAAAACATCTAATCCTAACCTAGGAATTGGTCATCCAACCACATGTTTACCTTCATATGTTGAATAACTTCATGAAATCCTCAACCTGATTTCCAAAATCCTTGTAATGTCTCCAAATTATCCATATAGGTGTCATCTTATCTAGCATGGCTTGATACTCCATGATATTTTTCCCTCTCCTACGTTTAATAACCCAAAGAGATACACATATCTCTAGGTGAGCATAATTTTCTCATGGTCCTCCCAATTATAATGCCATTACTTTATGCTCGTAAAACAAGAATTGAAATAAAGTAATGGTCCCTAAGCCTCTTATGTGACACTTTATGGGTAAAATGTATAAATACATCTACATACCCAAGTTAATCTAACACTTCACTCCTCAATGGAATATGAAATATCACACAAGTAGTAATAAATCAATACACCAACCCATCCATTACCACAAAAGAAACTAGAAATACATATATGAATTTATGCAGCTACAAAAATTTTGATTTAACAATTTCTCTAAGCTACACTATTTACCTTACATCACCTTCTCTCCCTCACCCTAGACAAAATATATGAACCCTCCTCATATTATTTGAATCATGTATAGGAAAAACATGAACCCTCTCACTTACAATGAGTAATTTAAAAATATGTTAGACATCCTCTAATTTAATTTTCAACTCCCTTTTAAGCATTTAAAAGGTATATGTATTTTTATTCCACTTCTCAATGAGTTCATGCATCAAATACATATTATGGGTAACATCCTCCAATTGGGAAACATGCCTTAGCTTGGCCCTATCTAGAATATCCTAAGTCATGTGATCTATACCCATCTCTAAAAAGGTCTCCATGTGCCTCCCATGGTGAAACCCTCATATGTTTAAGTATCTCTACATAATCAAAATAAAATACAATAAAAATAAATATAAATAATCACTAAAATCCTCATGTAAATCTATCACATTGTTAAATTTTAATTTTAAAATAAAATAGACAAAACCATTCTAAATGGATAGTGTCATTATATAAAACCATAAAACTCTATATGACACCATAAAATATCAATACATATATTTAAAAGGATAATGGTTCCATACCTGAGGGAGAATAACTACCAAACTCAAATTTGACACTTTTCCTAACAAAAAAGCGTTCAAATACAAAATTTTATAAAATCAATATTTTGATGCAATGTTAAGCCAAAAAATTAGCTTCAAGTTACTAACCTACTCACCTAATGTCTATGTATTTATGGCCTCATACTCTTTCAAAATGATTTCTCAAGGCTATTAGAATAATAACCATCATGTCTATATCAAAGCTAAACTCAATATAATATAATTTACAATTGAATTTTCACCCTTATTATTATAGTAAGTTAACTTTTAAAAGTTACTATATACTATTTAATTAACTTTATTTAACTTCATAATTAATTCCTCAAGCCTTTTCATGCATTATATTGAGTTCTAGTTATCATAATCCATATACATTTTTAACTAATACATATCAATTCTATATCTCACTACATTATAAATTTATACAATCACCAAATCAATTAGTTCAATCACTAAATTTTCATAATATTTCAATAAAAAAAAAATCGTTCAACTAATTCAATTTTGTCTCATCCCTTTCAAGAAAAGGGGGGAAAATATAAAGTCTTGTTATCAAAGCTAAAAAACCACTCAAATAAACACAATTAGCTATCTAATGATACAATGCCTAAATATATACATAAGAAGGCACAAATATATTTTTTTCCAAAATGCAAGTCAAATTTCAATACTTGCCACAAATGTAGAGGAAACAATTACAAATTAAAAATTCAATCCTATTTTACAATTGAAAATTAAAAATAGTACAATAGTGGAATGAACATAGGCATCATTATTATTAAACTTTCAAAGTTTTAAAGCATTGATACAAAGCATGATGGAGGCATGAGTGTACTTCATTCCCTTTGAAATTTACACATTTGGAATCTAGATTGATCTATACGAGTGTGGTTGAGTCTATGTTTGGATGGTTTTACTTTGGGTTTAGTGACACCCTTAGTACATATGGGTATAAAAATTCCTTAGGAAACCATTTCATTTTTTAATCATGTGTATCAGTTGCATTCTAATCTCCTTTGGTTATATAAATTGGGGAATGATCACCTGCATTATTTTTACAATATTAATTATCCTAAATTTATCATTAATCAATCATCAAATCCAATATCCCTATCTCCAAATACATTAAAACCTATGACACATTCTCCCTATCTCCATGTGAGCTAACAATTTTTTTTTTATCCACAATTATTTTTCTATTTTCTCATTAATTGGCACAAATGCAAGATTCTTTGTGATCTATTAACTTCGAAAAATAAGTAACATTATTAGATGTGATATCAATTTTCCCTTACACTAGTAGATATTATTCATAAGATTAAAGAGACGGAAAATGTAGACACCTAATTTTGGAACAAAGTATTATTATATAAAAATTCAAACAAATTTTATATTTATGGGTCTTAAAAATGATATCAGTAACTAGTGACACAAGTCCTTGTTTAGTTTTAGTGGTACAGATTAGTTGGCAATCATATGTTGTATTAATATTGTCTTTTTCACTTTATTCTATCATGTCATAGAAATATATAGATTTTGTGTTGATTCTTAGAATAATTTTGAGTTGTTTGATGGTATAATTAGTTTTTCTACAAAATTGATAGTTCCACACATGTTTGTTTTTGGGTCATTTTTTACTATTATTCCTTTCATTACCATTATTTTATTTCATTTCATTTTTTATAGTTCAACCTCTACACACCTGTGGGTTCTAATTTCAAACTAAGAGACTCCTATATGTAATATTTTTTTAGGATGTCTGAGCTATCTATCCATTATGTAAGAACTAATAATATCTAGACATAACTTCACAAGACATCACTTAAAAGTAAGAGACAAATATATATACAAGTTTGTTATGTCTAATATATTTTTTAATTATCTAGGCATTATTTAATAATATCTCAAGAGAACTTTATAAGAGATCATAACAAGGGAAAATATTATTTGAACATTTAACTACTTCATATAAGGGTTACGATTGAAGCATAACTATTATTTATCGCACTATTTGTGTTTAGGTGTGATGGAAAAGATAATGGAGTTATATTTTCATACACCATTACACATGTACTAGAATAACTACATGTATTTTTAAATGTAGTGGAATGATTGGTATGAATCAAAAGGTTTGTAGCACTAAGGTTAGTCTAACTCAAGAACCAAACCTTTTTTTGTATTTAATAACTAAGTATTCTTGTAGGAGGATAGGGTTTGATATTATTTTCATAGATGTGAGTGTTACAAAGACTTTTGAAGATACACACATGTGGTGTAGACATAGACAAATAGCTATTCAGAAAACTAGGAGTGCACATTGAATAGGGATAAAATATCAAATAGGACTTAACCATAAAGTGGTCTATATTATACCATAATAGATATCTATATAGAGGGGAAGAGAACATGCTGATATCATAAGTACATTTGGATACCTACACATATCCCAGACCAATCGAAAAAAAAACCCATATAACTATCAGAATCAGATAAGTGGTCATTATAACCCTAATTTATCTCTTGATTTCTTAAATGAATGTTAGTGAATGTAAAACCCTAGTTTCTAAATATTTATAATGATGTAAATTATATTTTTACTCAATTATTCATGTAAGATTATTCCTATCTTTTGAATATTCCCCCATTATTAATTTTATGAGTAAACCAGCTACGCTTAGTAGTTCATCTCATACAAAGAAAATACTATATAATATTATTATTAGTTGTCAAATTTATCCATAATTGTAGCACACTTATACCCGTACAGTTTATCATATCCTTCTTATCTCACGTGTTATGAACACTTAGGTTAGAGATGATATTTATCTATGTTGGGATGATGAATTACATCCTAAATGTTGAAGGATCTTAAGGATTGTGCATGTGGACATCGGGCACGTAGGAATTCACAGAAGTGTAGCAGAAAAGAGTGCACCTAGGAAAGTCATAGTTCAAATACTTAGCCATTTTTTATGGATGAGATAAATATGGATTGAGTGTTAAGCACACAAAGGTTTGAAGAATTGGATACTAAGCAAAGTGTATTTTGGACAAGTGGGAGATCAAAAGACATGAATAGTTCTGGGATAATAATAGGATTAGATATGTAATTATTATTAGATAATATATTATTAGCGATATTACATGCTTTTGTATTTACCTTGTAGTAGCGCATGACTATTCTTAGCATATAGCCTATTTTGAGGATGCTTAGGTGATGAAGGGCAAGAACCCACTCCTATAAATATGTATTGATTTGCATGGTTTTAGAGATCGATGGATGTTGTAAGGTTATGTTGCTAGTTATGAGCACATGTGATTTATGATGATATATGTGTGTATGTATTCATCTTATGTATTTTACTTTTATTAATATAATGGGTTCTTGTGGTTGGATATTGGTTATTGACATATCTATTTCTGGATCTTGTATGGTGAATTTCATCTTAATTCTTGTATAATTATTCATGCACTATGGTTTTGATCTAGATATGTTCATGTTTACTTTTGAATGATTTTTATGGATTTGGATTATATATGTGATTATCATGTTAAATCCTTGACAAAGATACCATAAAAGAGGGACTAGGTACCCTTGCATGCTTTGGGTGAGCATTAATATATGTCTGAGTGATGTGCCAGAGTGCCTTGGGATGTTTGGTAAAATAAAAGACTACATTTTGGTTCCATTGTCGGGACCTCTTTTCAAGATATTTTCAAGGATGTTGCATGATGAAGATGTAGCGATTGGCTTTGGCCAGTATTGAGGATTGGGTAGAGAATTTAGAGGAAGGGTTTTCTCAAAGATTTAACACTAGACCTATATTTGATGCTCACACATGGGTTGAATAGAATCTGTATCATGAGCTCTATGAGACATTATTTTCCTATTTCTCTATAGAGTTGTACAAGTGGCTGGTAGCATATGCATCAAAGAGGAATTGGAGGTATAGAGCACTTGTTTAGACAGGGTTAGATTACCCAAATTTACATGATGTCGATATAACTTGGACACATGCATTGTAGATCATTGGTGGAGTGGTGTTTTGTAGAGTTACACCTTTGAGTACGATGTTTCTACTTATTCCTCTCTAGAGGTTGTTGAGTTATAGTTCTTGTGTAAACCTAGAGGATCTTATTTTCACACTATCCCTTATTAGCAATTAAGATCTTGATTGTGACTCTAGATTTGGAAGAGAAAACTATGGCTAGCTAAACCCCACCATGTGTGAAGGCAGGAGCATGTGTGGTGAAAGATAGAAGACTTGGCAACAAATAGACAACAAGAAGAAAGGATGGATTAAGTTTAATGAGGCACATGAGAGGGATTTGGCAAAGTAATCATGATGTTGCATAAATGAATGGTGTTGTGGAGAGAGATGGCTCGTGAAGGATTTGGAGCTCACATAGAAGATGTGGAGCCGAAGAATCTGGTACTCCCCCATTTGGGTAATCATGGTAGAGAACCCTCTTCAACCTTAGATGAGAGCAAATTGGTTGAAACTACAAGGACCGCGGCACGCATTTGATCCCTCCTGTGACCTAGCCCTTGTGCTTGGTTTTCCAGTTTCTATGACAATCATTGATAAGGAAGCTAGTATGGGTAGTAGAGTAGTGACAAATAGATTTCACTTTCCATTAATTTTAGGAGTTAATTAGATAACACATTCATCTATGGCAGTGCAGATGTCATCGTCTATGCTATTTTGGGGTCTAGTTGGAGGTATATTTTTTGGCGCGTCATCAACACAGAATATGGGTTCGTAGAACGTTGGTATTACATCTGGAAGTAGTACAACTTCATAGACCATGGGGGTTCAATTTAGTACAACTTATTGGAACAAATGACATAACATCCTCTGGTCTAGTGCCCATTATAGGAGGGTGATCAGGAGGATCAGGTGGTTCAGGATCTAGTGGATCTAGTGAATCTAGAGGTGGAGGGAATATAAGAGGTAATACAGGTCCTGGATCTAGTGGGCATGTCCCGCACCAACCCCAACAAGTTTATTACAAGATGTCATCTTCACCTACATGAATAAATAGGAATTTAAGATGCAACAGATCACGTGCATATGTGTGAGATACTATGACATGCTAAGGGGATTACATCTCTTGAGTGTAAGGAAAGTCAATTTCTACTACTCTACAAGGGTGTGCACATAGTTGGTATAGGAAATATGATCCGAACTAGACTTGTGTAGACTATACCACATGTTGCGTGATACTTTCTTAGTAGAGTTCCATATACCTAAGTTTGAATAGAAAAGCATCAGTGTGTTAAAGGACATCAAGCAGGGCATGGATGAGAGCATAAGGGAGTATGATGAATGATTTAAAACTTTGTTATCAAATTTATCCTATGATATTCACCCTAGTCAGCATGCTCAATGGTTTGTTGGAGGTTTGATCACACCTTTTAGGAGGGTAACTCTCACATAATTTTTTTACAGATATGTGTAAGGCACTTGAGGCATAGCTTTACACGTTGAGGAAGTTGGGAGTGTAGAAACTAGAGTTATCCCTATTTTTGGAAGCTCAGATTGCATCTATGGAAAAATAGTTAGAAAAATTGTCATCTAATTCAGCCCATGAGATGCACAGTGGTATTTGGTGCATGGATTGTGAAGTAGAAGGACATACTAAGGATAGTTTCCCTCATAAATTGGTGCGCACCATGTTGTTGGATTGTGAGATCTGTCATTTGGATCATGATTTAAGTAGGTTCCCCCTGGTGCAGTGTGTGATAAGGAAGAATGTGTCTTTTTATTGTAAGATTTTTAATTCTACCACTCATGATACAAGAGAATTATAGACTGATTGATCATATTCATGATGCCATTGAAACTATGGTGTACGTCAGACCATTGTCACAAATAATTCTAAGGAACAAGGTGAACATCATAATCATAATCACAATGAAGGGTGATTTGATGGAAGTGGTAGAGGTAGAGGTTACCATGGAGGATTCAGAGGTCAAGGTCGTGACGGTGGAAGAGGTGAATTCCCATGAGGAATATGTTATATATGTGGGTCCCCTAATCATTATAAGCGTGAATTCCCTCAGAATATTATTTTCTCCTAGTGTGGAAAGGGAATCAAAAGTTATGAAGAATGCCCAGATTTGTATGAGCATATGAGCAAGAAGTACAATAAGGATAAGGGCACGGGGATGGTTAGAGTACAATGCATTGTGGAATATTAGTGGATGCTGAAGATTAGATTCCCATGACCCTTGAGATAATCTTGGTATTGGTTACTACCCACATGCTGAGGCTACGCACACTGTGTGAGAGACTCTCGAAGCAATAAACATGTCATTACAAAATAGGAAGTATTACATGACAAAGTATCCAGATCCTGCCCATCAGAAGGAATTTTATCAAGAGACCATGGAGGTCATTAGAAACTTACAGGGTGAGATACAATGCTTGAAGGAGCAGTCACAGAAGCTAGAGTAGGAAAAAGTCAGTTGATCTTCATCAAAAGATAATTTGATGACTTGAAGGAGGTTTGTAAGTTATTATGCCAAGAGAACATCATTCCTTTGTTAGGAGAATGGTTAAGGGAGAAGATACCATGTGATGGAGTTGAGCATGAGAGATAGATATTGCATGTGAACTTACCTCCTCACAGTCTTGATTATGACAAAGAGATCACATTGAATGTAGTTGTTGATGGATGGTTGTTGAGTAACATTTTGATTGATACAGGTGCAGAAGTGAATGTACTCACCCTAGACACATGGAATCAGATGGGGAGACCACCATTACAACCATCTTCAAATGTGTTGTATATAGAAAATAAAACCAAATCCATGCCCATTGGATTTTTGAAGGATGCCACTATTACTATACAAGGGGCAAAGTTTACTGGGGACTTTGAGGTCTTGGTGCTTGTGGAAGAAGATAAGTTTCCTAGATCTTTCTTGGGTACCTTGGTGTTATGAAAATAATGTTGATCTGCACTTTAATAAGGGTTATATCAGTTTTGAGAACAAGGAGGAGCACGTGATCATCCCTTTGATAGACAAAAAATCTACACCTTATGTAGAACCTTTGAGTGAAGAGGATTTGAACAAAATTTATGTGCGCACCATTAGAGATCCTGAAGTCCTTGAGCCATCAAAGGAAGGAGTTATTCAATGGGATGATGCACATTCTATGAGTGATACAACCAAGAATTTCTTGTGACAACTGGGTGCATGGGACTTATGAAATGGTTGGGCATGAGATGAAGAGTGTGGTTACTGTGCGTAAGTAGGTCATGTTGTGTTAGGTGCTTAGGCAGTAACCAGGTACCAAGGTACACTGGCAAAGGAAATCCTGAAGTTTTTATGCACGCTATGGAAGCCCAGTGGATAGATCAAGTGGAAATAAGGAATATGGTGGTATGCCTTATGTGAGATACAACGCACTGGTGGATGGTACACAAAGATAGTCTATGTTTAGAGTGGTGAGAGGTGAGAATCAACTTCTCTACTAGATTTCTTAGGAGCAATGCACCTACCAAGACATGTGAATTTCATGGGAAGGATTCTTCTTCACATCATTTCAAAAGTGTGAGAGACTCTAGACAGAGGGGAAAGAGGCCTTACCACCTTCACTATGGGTGCACAAGTTCTACTTCACTCTATGTGGTTACGTGCATGCATGGTATGTTTATGTGAATTGAATCAAGAAACAGGGAATTGGCAAGAATTGACTACAGGTATGATTCAGACCTTTGACTATTTTTCTACTAAACCTCCAGTGAATGAGGCATTATATGTTATGAAGCACTTGACTATGGGAGATAGTAAAAAGGTTGAGGAGCTTATTCAGGAATTAATAGGTGAGTCAGATTTAGAGGCGTGACTTTGAAGAAGAAGAGACAGATGAAGAACAACTTGGTGCATTCCTACCTAGAAAAAGAAAAAAGGAAAGTTGGTGTACATGATTGATGATGAGGAGGTGAAAAATCTGGATGTTGATCATATTGTGGGTATGCTCAAGGTCTTAGATAGTGCAGATGAGAAGGCGCACATGTATCATGAAGCCTATGAAAACAAAGAAGGTCAACATTGGGACATATGTTGAACCTAAGAAGGCCATCATTGGTGATTACTAGTCTGACTCAGAGGTTGCAAAGAAAATTGAGCTACTGCGTGACTTCTAGGACTTATTTCCTAGAGGCTATCATGAGTTGAAAGGGGTACATCACTCTTTAGGTGAGATGAGGATCAAGTTAAAGGAAGGTTCGTGCCCGGTTAGGAAGAGGCCTTATAGGATGAATCATAATATGTGCATCAAGGTAAAGGAAGAGATTGATAAGATGTTGAAATCTAGGATCATTGATCCCATTGAGGAGTCAGAGTAGGTTAGCCCTATGGTGATAAACATAAAGAAAGATGAAGGATAAGGATCTGTGTGGATTATAGGGAGTTGAATGTTACATGTGTAATAGATCCTTTCCCACACCGTTTTACAGAGGATATTCTGGAAGGCGTTGTAGGGTGCGAGATCTACTCCTTCACTGATGGATTTTCTAGATATCATCAGGTGTGGATTGCTAAAGAGGATCAGGAAAAGAAAACTTTCACCACTGAATGGGGAATTTTTTCATATGCATAGTTATGCCTTTTGGATTGAAGAATGCACCTACAGTCTTTTCGAGCATTGTTATGCAGGCATTCCAGGACTTCATTCATAATTTTTTATAGGTTTACTTGGATGATTGGATAGTTTATGGGCTAGTGAAAGATCATTGTGACAATTTAAGACTTATGTTTGAGAGGTGTCGGTAGTTGAGGAATCTCTTAAAAATTAAGAAGTGTGTTTTTGCTACACCCTTTGGGATCTCTGTTGGGACATATTATCTGTAAAGAAGGCTTGTTGGTAGACCCTACTAAGGTTGTTATTATTTTGGGCTTAGAGAACCTACTAACCAGAGTGAGGTGTGTGGATTCTTGGGGTACATAGGTTATTACAGGAATTTCATCAAAGGTTATGCTAGGATTTTAATGCCCTTGGAGGAATTTTTGAAGAGTAAGGGAAAGTTCTATTGGGGTGAATGCACGCATCACATGCATTTGAGACATTAAAGGAAAGGCTTACTTTTGTGCCTATTATATGCACTTTCCTTCATGGACCAAACCATTCCATGTGCATGTGGATGCCTCTGGCATGGCCATTGGTGGTATTAGCCCATCCTGGAGAAGGTATTATTGATCATCCTATTTGTTTTACAAGCAGGAAGTTGACACCAGCTGAGCAGAATTATACAACTACCGAGCACGAAGCATTGTCCATGATTTACGTGCTGCATAAGTTTAGGAAATACTTACATAGAAACTCCTTTTTATTTTCTATACATATCACATGGCACTTAAGTACTTGGTGAACAAGCCCATTTTGTAGGGGCGCATATGTTCATTGGATTCTGTTGTTCCAGGAATTTGACTTTATAGTTGCGGTAAATCAAGGAAAGAGTAACTTAGGACCAAATCATTTGTCAAGGATTAATTCAGGTGAGGTCACGCAGAGCATTAAGGACACAATTTTAGATGCAAGTTGTTCATATTGAACCACATGCCCTCTGAACTTAGAGGATATTGTTGTATTCTTACATACAGGTGTGGTGCCTGAAGGGATGAAGATCTTTAGAGAAGAAACAACTTGCATATTTCACCGCACCTTATATGTTAATTGGTAGAGATTTATACAAGTTAGGTCGGGATGAGGTTTTGCACTGGTGTGTACTTGAGCATGAGTGTACTGCCATTATGGAGGAAGCTCATGGTGGAATCATAGGTGGACATTATGCAGGAAATGCTACCATGTGCAAGATTTTTATTGGTAGGCCTATGGTGGGAAACAATTTATAAGGATTGTGAATATTGTAAGGCTTGTGACTCATTATCAGTGCCTTGAAAATCCTAGGCATAGAGATGAAATGCCTTTGAGGCCTATTGCTAGTGTAGAACCTTTTGAAAAATGGGAAATTGACTTTATGGGTCCTATTTCCCCACCCGTGCGCAGGACTGGATCGCGCTACATTATAACTTGTACAAATTATCTAACAAGGTGGGAAGAAGTGGCACCTATAAAGGATTACACTGTTGCTACAATAACAAGGTTTTTATGGGAGAACACAATCAGTAGGTATGGATGTCCACTGAATCTGACAAGTGATAGGGGCACTCATTTTCTTAATGAGACCATTATGATACTATTGGTAGAATTTATGGTAGCGCACCATAAAATAACACCCTATCACCCACAATCCAATGACATTGCTGAGGCTTTCAACAAGATATTGGGACACACATTGACGAAGATCTGTGATGTTGGAAGGAAGGATTGGGATGATAAAGTCTCTGTTGTACTTTGGGCATATAGGACAACCTATAAGAGGTTGAATAAGGCCACACCCTTTCAGTTGGTGTTTGGCGTGAAGGTTATTTTACGGTGGAATTCATGTTACCTTCCCTGTGTATTGCAAGTGCAAGAGGATTGGATGATGGAAAGCACTTGAAGAGTGCATTGATAAAATGATGCAGTTGGATGAGAGGCACGCATCATTTCTAGGTGGAGTTATAAGACAGAAAAGATCCAGGCAGAAGGCATGACATGATAGACATATTAAAAATAAAAAGATTGAAGTTGGACAGATGGTTCTTCTGTATGATTCCAATTTTTTGCGCCACCACAATGGAAAGCTCCAAGTGCATTGGTTAGGACCGTATGTTGTGACTTACATACTTGATTTAGGTGCTTTCTAGTTACAAGCGTTGGATGGGACTAGGTTGCCTTGTTATTTCAACGGGAGTAGGTTGAAGCCCTACTATAAATAAGTCTTCTTGGTGTTTGTAATAAGGCAATATTTCCATTTAGATTAGATTTCCTTTAATGCATTCCTTTATATGTGTTTCCTTTCATCATTGTTATGCTTTGTCAATTTAGTTCAGTGTTTTGTTGTAATAAGTGTGCTTGCTTGCCTAGAAGCTAATTATTATCTATTGAATTCATGTGCAGAGGACTACACATAATTTTAGTATGGGGTGGAGTATATATAGGATAGAAGGGTCAAGTTTGAACGTTCTCTAGAAGATGGGTATGCATAGAGAAATATTGTGTAGGTGCTTGAAGTAAGGGTGTGGATAAAGAAAAATTGCTCATGAATAAAGACCATGTGTGGATGAATGGACGCACAGTGTAACACGAGGTGGGTTGCAGCAGTGGAAAATACTTGGTTTGAGGCACATTGGAGATAGGCACTTTGGCACATGAAGGCATGCATAAGGTAATCTGTGGCTGAGAAGTAGTGGGCACACCAGAAGGTTATGAATGGGGCACAAAAAAACAATGCGGAAAAGGAACGAAACATCATTCAATGTTGAGTACTGGTGGTAGGTGGAGAGTAATAAATGTAGGATTTTTTTTGCAAAGGTTATAAAAGGTGGGTTTGTGAAATCATTTTTACCTTGCGTTGTGAAAATAAGCATTCGAGCGAGTTGAAGAGCAAGTTGATGAGATAGTTAGAGTGAGAAAGTGTGTACAAGATAACTATGATAAGAGACTGAATTGAACCAATATTTGTGCATGGGATTGATTGGTGTTCCATTAGAGAGAGTTTTTGAGCAAAACAAAGGCATGTGTGGGAAGAAAATCTGACAAGTTAGGGTTCAAAGTCTGAGCTAGGGCACAAAATTTTGAAGCTAGATCATGCACATGGTTTTAGAGTTACAGAACTCGAATTCAACTAAATAACACTCTTTTATCGTCATTATGGCACCAAAGAGAGCACCTGGAGTGACTACAAGGGGAAAGAAGTAGAAGGAAGTGGAAAAAAAGGTTGAAGATACCCCCGAAAGTCAGATTTTTCTGAGATGCAGTACCTAGAAGGTGTGTACATGGGTCGTGATTGGGAGTCTAAACATTAGGTAGGAGTAAGGTGAGTGACTACAACCATCAGGAAAAGGATAATAAGGATGAATTGGACAAACTTTAGTGGTAGTCAAAACAACTGTACAAATAGAAAATGACATGGCCAGTATAGGATGATGCAGGGGAGAAACTGTTGTCACAAGTGGGAGTTTTGCAGCTCTATGAGCTCCCATATTTTGGTAAGTACTGGAAGAAAATTTACCAGTGGCTGATGAGATCGAGTCCATGAGGAACTTATTTTATTTTTCTAGGTGGTGGATGAGACTTACCGTGCCCTTGATTGGGAGGTTGACAGGGTTGAGAATCCTCGAGCACTGAGGTTAGTAGTGATCTTACTAATGATGAAGGAAGGAGTAGAAGCAACCAAGAAAATGCACTGTCTTACGCTGAAGGGAGGGCATGGAATGGATATTTGTAAGTTGCATAAAAATACCCATGTATATTTCAGGAAGAAAGTCACACCTCCTCACCAAGATGAATAATCAAGAGTGCTCGTCACAAGTGAACAAGATGTGGTTTACACGTTGCTAAGAAGATGACAAAGGTGAGTTCATTTATAATTTATCTATCCTTCATTGCTGATACCATCAGTTACAGAGGTACATGAAGGGGATAAGATAAGTTTTGGCACTATTATTTTGTCCATTGTGTTTATAGATATTGGAGTGTCCCCTGACAGGTCCAAGAGATAATATTTGGAAATACCCTGAAGAGAAGAAGTCCCTTGACAGATAAGGTTTTCATAAGTATATATGTGATGGATCCATGAGTGGACCATATAAATAAAGGATAAACTTGGTATGAGCATCTGTGCACTACATTTGAATATGAGTGGAGAATACCCAAGGATCTTCCTTTGGTATTGGAGAAATAGGTTCAGTTTGTTGTTTACCAACATTTCTGCATAGGGTGTTTTGGCATGAAGGATGGAGAAGTGGAGCCCTTGGTGCAAGCTCCATATGCCTTCATTGTGCACTATTTTCAAGGTAATATGTACATAGGTTTTCAAATGCGTGTAGGTTGATTTTCAATGTAGAAAAAGTGGATTATGACTATCATACACTCAGGAAGACATATGTCTATCCAAGTAAGTCTTGCTTACATTGAGAAGTTGATTTCAAATGATATTAATATCAAATCTATGAGTTTGGAAATTGGGAAGTCTGGAGTGACCTCTGGTATACATCTACCTTAAGCCCAAGTTAGAGAATGGAAAATACATTGAAAATGAATTCAAGCTCCCTAAATCCACCCAAGGGGAAACATACTATGGGCACGTTATAGGATGAGGAGTCTACTTTCCCCATGATGAAGAAGAAGAGGAGGAAGAATTGAAAGAAGACAGTGGTGGCCTAGAACATGGAAAAAGAAGGCAACCAACTATAGGAGAGAATAAGAATTCAAGAAACTCCTCCTAAATTGTAAAAGAAGAAGGTGAAGAAGAAGTGGTGGAAATGGAGACATGTGTTGTAGATTACAGAAGAGTGGCGTTGAGGACCAGTAATATAGGAGAGTATTGAAGAAGAAAAAGGACTCAAGGCACAGGCATGGGGCCATCACAACCACCAAGGAGATCGTCTAGAAACTCTCCTATGAAGGAACAACCAGTAGAAGAAGAGAAGGCACAAGTACATTCCCACTAACAGGGATAGTGAGGGTGAGAAATTAGAAGAAATGCATGAAGACTCCTAGTTAACACTATGAAGATGCAGAGGAGCCTTACAAAGAAGAATTGAAACATGATGTAGAAGGATTGGAAGAATAAGAGGTAGGTAGTGGTGCTGTTGATACAAAGATGGGTGAAGATAAGGGTGAACCATCCAGTGTGTCCTACTAGTGAGGGACCAGTGCTTGATGTGGGGCGTGCACATTCCAAAAGATAAGTGCTCTGGAAAGGAGAAGGATGATAGGAATGTATGAAATTCCTATAACATAGTTATATTAATGATCCTACCAAGATCATCCACACTAGGTTCCAAAGTACCTTAGAACCTAAGGACATTTATGGTTGGGAATTGATGGATCCCATGAGATGGCAACCACACGCACACCATAAGAAACTAGTTGTTGTGGAATATGTAATATCACATGGATGATCCTAATTTTATATGATGTGAAGAATCATGTGTGTCAGAAGAATGAAGAAAGCTCCACATTTCCACCATGTGATAATCAAGCCAACTCAAATGTTAGATGAACAGGTAAGTAATGCATTGAACTAAGGTATCTACAGAGGTTGTGCACAGAAACATTGATAAAAGTGGAAACTATTTAGGGCTTTGTTGAGAAGATAGAAAGGATAAATAAACAGAGATTAAGTTCCTGAAAGAAGAAAAGGAGAAAACTGAGGCAAAGGTGTGTGTGGTACTTAGTATAGATGGAGCACATAGGTGATGAAATTTTGAAGGAAAGGTTGCATTTGGAAGAGAAAGTGGCAAGAGATTCCCATCTATCTATGCATTACTTGCACACACTAGTTCATATGGTGATGGATGAAAGTACAATAAGGATGTCAAAACCAAAGGATGTTGAAGTATAAGTGGAAAAGATCTAAAGGCAACCATCATAGCGTACAGAATCACAGTGGGTATGAGTCTTTTCTGCAGGAATTAAAAGATGAGTTGAAAAAGGAAGATTTGCATTGAATATTTGCACAGATCCTGAGATAATAATCAAAACAAGGACTGTAGTGGAGGAGAATGCAGTCCTTGCAGTGAAAAATAAGATGAGACACTTGGGCGTGAGGAGAGGCTCACTTTAGTAGCAGAAAAGTGTGATGCACTTACAACATACCTAAGGACCCTCACAAGGAGAAGATCAAAGAAATTAGGAAACTCATCGCGTGCGACGTATGGATGTGATGGAAGGGATGGTCTCAGGTTTGGCACAATGTCCTTAGAGTATTGTGGAACATGAGGGAGAGAACATGACCCTGCATGAGATGAGACGGGTTACTCACAGACTATCCCTGAGAAGATAAAATAAGGCACTCAGTGATTGGAACGAGTTAGAGGAAGAAATTAAAAGTGACATATCCAGAGTTGA
The DNA here is from genome assembly GCA_019776745.2 of Taxus chinensis. NCBI lineage: Eukaryota > Viridiplantae > Streptophyta > Pinopsida > Cupressales > Taxaceae > Taxus > Taxus chinensis. The sequence goes on from CM034151.1 coordinate 556,479,749, forward strand.
TTCTACCTTTAGAAGGGTAACATGCCCATGTATTCTTTCTTTTTGTGTACATATGTTTTTTTTCCTTATTCTTTATTCATGGAGAGGTAAGTCATGGTTACCCCATTGTCTGGGGGTGGCAATGAAGAAAGTGTGGGGTAATGTTGGGCTAATGAATTATAACCTAAGTAATAAAGGTCACATAAGGTTGGGTGTCATATGGACATAGGGCGTGTAGGTATGCACACAAAGATGTAGCAGAAAAGGGTACACCACGAGAAAATATGACTTCAAATACTTAGCCATTTTGGTTGCAATGGACAAAATATAGATGGATTGAGTGCTAGAGCACAAAATTCATGAAGACTTGGAAACTAAGAAAAGGCTATTTTGGACAAGTGGAAGATCAAACAACATGCACATTTTTGGGCTATTAATAGGATTAGATCTGTAGTTTATATTATTAGATAATCTATTATTAGCGAGCTTACATGCTTTTATATTTACCTTGTAGTGGCACATGACTATTCTTAGCATGCAACCTATTTTAAGGATGCTTAGGTGGTGAAGGGAAAGTCCCCACTCCTATAAATATGTATTGATTTGCACGGTTAGTGAATAGTGACAACTTGTTATAGGTTCATGCTACTGATTTATGAGTGCGCACATGACTTATGATGATACTATTATGTATGTATTCAGCTTCTGTGTTTTACAATGATTAATACAATGGATCTATGTGGTTGGATATTGGTTATTGATATATATGTTATCTGGATCTTGTATGGTGAATTTGATCTTAATTCTTGTATAATTCTTCATGCACTATGGTTGTGATCTAGATCTGTTCATGTTTACTTTTGAATGATTGTTATGGATTTTGGATTATATGTGTGTTTATCATGCTAACTCCTTGAAAAAGTATGCCTTAAAAGAGGGACCCTGACACCCCTTGTCGTGCTTTAGGTGAGCGCTCAGTTTTGGTCTGAGTGATGTGCCAGCACATGCCTTGGGCTATTTGGTAAAATAAAATACTTCACTCTATTTCTTCAGGGTAGTTCTAGAATTAGCTAAACATCATGGTTTCTAGGCTATCCTTTATAGTGATTAGATGTAATATATCTTGTGTTACTCATAATTCATACCCCTTTAATTTGAAAGAGTTTACAAGAATCAAATTATAAATGATGCACCACGAAGTAGTTGCACTCAAATGGAATTGTGATAGCTCCAGCGTAATCACTAGGATCGTTTAACAATGGAAGAACTTGCTCAACAGAAATAAAAATTACACATAGAGGAAAGACAGTAGAGTTTCTTAGCATACTCATAAATCAGAAATGAATGGGTACATATAGGGTGCTAAGTAACCCTAGTGCATGATGCAAAAGAAAACCCTAAACCTAACCCATGTTAGATGACCCTCCATATGTGATTGGAGGACACATTGGATCCCACACAATAACACCCCCCTTCATCAAAGCTAGGGTAGCGGATATGATGAGTCATACAAAACAAGAAGAAACTCCTAAACAACTAAGAAATATGTGTCAATGGGGCCCAAAAAATAAAGTCCTGATAACGTTCCCATATACAAACAACATCTTCCTAGAAGAAGAAGAAGAAGCGAAGGACTATATAGCCTGAAAAAGATGAGCAGCTGCATAAGACCTCACCCCAAAAAGAGAGCGCAAGTGAAGAAAATTCACTTCAATGAAGGGCTTGGTGAATATATCTGCAATCTGATCAGCTATCTGAATGTACTGAATTTCGATGATACCATCATGAATAAGCTCTTGTATAAAGTGCATATGGATATCTATGTGCTTTGTCCGCTAATGCTGAACTAGATTTCTGCACATTGAGATAGTGCTCATGTTATCACAATAGAGAATGGTAGGCTACCAAAAGTGGATTCCAAACTCAATTAGAATGCCCTATAGCCAAATAGCCTTTGTGGTAGTGTTAATTGCTCCTATGTATTCTTCCTCTATAGAAGATATCACAATTACATTCTACTTCTTGCTAGACCAATGAATAGGACCCGAAAGAAGATAGAAACTATAGCTAGAGATAGATGTCTGATGATCTAAGTCATCGGCCCAATCAGAATCTGTGAACCCAATTAAGTCAATATCTACCCCTCCATAATAGTGAATTCCATCAATATAGGTGCCATGAACATAATGAAGGATCATCTTAGCTTCTTTCCAATGTAGCTCATGTGGCTCCTGTATGAATCTGGACAAAATCCCAAAACCATAAGATAAATTTGGTCAAGTGTGAGTCAAGTAAATCAAGCTCCCCACTAACTATCGATAAAGGGTACCATCAACCAAGGGAGCAGAGAAATCAAAAACCAACTTAACCCAAAAATAAAAGGAGTAGGAGAAGACTTGCAATCAGACATATGAAAACAAGCAAGTCAAGGTCATACTTAGGTTGCGAAATCAAAATTCCTGAGTCAGATTGTGAAATCTGGATCCCAAGAAAGTAATGAAGTAGACCTAAGTTAGTCATGGAAAACCTATTGGCCAAGGTGATCTTCACATAATCAATGATAGTGGAAGAGCTACCTGTGATCAACAAGTCATCAACATAGAGAAAAAGGATGAGTATGGAGTCATATTTTTATAGAATATAAAAATTTGGATCAGAGTGACACCTAGTAAACCCTAATGTAAGTAAAAAGGAGTCCATGTTGGTATACCAAGTTCGAGGGGATTTTTTATGGCCATAAAGAGACTTATTTAACTTACAAATGAGGGAGGGCTCATGGACATAACCCGGAGGTTGTTCCATGTATATATTTTCCTTTAGTTCACCATGAAGGAAGGCACTCTTAACATCCATTTGATGAACTTTCCATCTTTTTGCTGTGGAAATGGAAAGGGTTAGTCGAATAGAAGTCATCTTCACAACTAGAGAAAAGGTTTCAGTATAATCAACTTGAGATTCTGAGAGAAACCCTTACCTACTAATCATGCTTTAAACTTTATGACATCTCCATCTACTACATACTTTTTTTGGAACACCCACTTGCATCGAACAATTTTTCTTATTTTCAAAAGAGGGGTGAGATCCCAAGTATCATTCTTCATGAGAGAGGAATACTCCTCATCCATGGAATAATCCCACTCAGGAATACCAAAAACCTCCCATAAATATTGTGGATTAGAAGCAGAGGTGAAGAAAGAGTGGGGTTCAATGAAATCTCAGTGAGTACGTCTCATATCCAAATTATCTCCAACTAAATCTCCATCACTTTGCAAAGTTTTCCTAGCCCAAAGAGGACTAGGAGGATCAGGCTATGAGTTGGAAGATTCATCACTCGAGTGAGAAGGGACATAGTCTTTGTCATCACTACTGTGAGAATCAGAAGACTCAAAGGTCTGATGGTCAGGAGGATCAGGAAGAGGAGAATGCTCAACAACATCATCATCTGATGAGTCAGAATCTGAATCAGTAAGCATAAGAACCTCAATAGGTAGAGAAGTAGAAGTCAAAGAAGACTCATCGAACTTAACACTTATCTCAATATAAATCTCATGAGAATTAGGATTCAATAATAAATATCCCTTCACACCATCGGGATACCCTAAAAAGATACAAGGTTTGGATTATGGTTCCAATGTCGTACGTTTCTTCTTGGGAATCTGAGTCATAACCTTGGATCCAAAGACTCGGAAGTGATCAACATCAGGCTTGCATCCAAACTAGGATTCAAAGGGTGTCATTCCTCTTACTACCTTGTGTGGAACACGGTTATAAATGTAATTAGAAAAATTCACTGCTTTATCCCAATACTTCGGAGGAAGATACTTCGAGTGAATCATACAAGTGTCCATCCCCTTAAGAGTATGGTTCTTTCTTTCTGCTTCTCCATTCTGTGAAGGGCTATAAGTAATTGTATGCTGCAAGGAGATCCCTTCAAAAGTACAAAAATCCATGAGCCTATTTTTTACATATTCACCTCCATTGTCAGTTTGAAGAACCTTGATAGACCGTTCCACTTGTTTCTTAGCAAGAGCCTTAAAGTCATGAAAACATTCAAAGACTTCATACTAAGCTTAATAAAATATACCCAAGTATATCACGAATAGTCATCAATGAAGGTGAGCACATAAAGAGCTCTAGTAAATGAAGGAGATGGAAATGGACTAGAAATATTGCTGTGAACAAGATCCAACGAATGAGTAGCTCTCCAAAATTTTCCTTTTTCAAAGTTATTTTTAGGATGCTTTCTAAGGGTACAACCCTCATAAATACCCTTAAAAAACTTTACGTGGGGTAACCCATTGACCATTTCGTTTTGGCTCAATTGTTCAAGGTAGTGATAATTTAGATGTCCAAAATGTTCATGTCATAGCTTACTAAGCTCATTTGCATGAGTGAGCAAGGAAGTCGACATAAAATCAAAAGTAAAGTGGGAAAAGGTATATAGCTATCAATGGTGATCCACCTTTCCCTCAGCCATTGTAGTGTCATCGTTAAGCTCACAAATAATCAATGAGTTAGGACCAAATTCCAATCGCATTCCTTCACCAAGGGGATTAATTTGGTAAACCGATAGGAGATTGGTAGAGAGATCAGAAACACTCAACACTTGGTTGAATGTTCCCCCATCCATCTCTACCAATCCACTACTGGAAACCGACACTGTCATGTCATTACCCATCATGATTTTGGACATACCACAAGGCTCGATGTTGGAGAACTCAACATGCAAGGAAGCCATGTGGTGCAAGGTACCAGAATCTATAATCCACGTTGATGAAGGAGTAAATTTCACTACAAGGGCCTTTCCTTTCTTCTTATCAGATTTAGACCCTTTTGCAGTAGAAGACTTGGCCTTTGGAACATTTTCTTTGATAGACTCAGGAAAACCTATTTGATTTTTCTCAAGTAAATGAGTAAGGTGATCAATTTGTTTTCTCATATGCATATGCTCTTTATGATCATGCTTCTTACAATAGGAACACAAAAAATTGTCTTTTTGTGCTCTAGGCTTAGAAGTCGAAGCGTCTGTGTTAATTTTAGTTTTTATCTTGGTCTCCTTATTAGGTTGATCCTTTCTTTCTTTCTTCTTTTCTTTACTAGTACTTGCTACAAGGGTATGAGACTTGGACTCGAGCGATCCCATTTAAATGAGTTTTTCCTGTTCTCGAATGAGTTGGGATGAAAAATAGTCAAAGGCATATTCCAATCCTTTACCAAGGTAGCTTTTGTAGCATAAAACATTGACACAAAGACAAAATATTCAGGAACTAACTTAGAATCGACAAGATCAGTTGATAATATTTCTTCTCTGCTTGACATTCCTTTAACAACAATCTAGTGTGGACAAACTTAGAGAAGAATGCTTGTAGGTTTTTAAAATCACTATGATTTAACCCTAGTAGTTCATTTTCCAACTCATGTGCTCTAATGTCATCTTTTTGTCCAAACATTCCATCTAAAATTTTCCATGCAGAATTAGGTGTTTCGGACGACTCAATGTGGAAGAGTAAGTCAGGAGAAACAAACATGCAAAGAAGACCTAAAGCTTTATCACTATAGTTTAACCACTTAGATTTTTTAGGGTCGTCATCTAGTTCAGTCTCAATTCCCATGGTGATGTGGAATAACCCTTTACCTCTTAGTTTCATAATCATTTTTGATCTCCACTCGAAAAAGTTGAACGATGTAATAAAATGAATTGAATAAGAATCTATCATGAAGAGAGAGAGAGAGAGAGAGAGAGAGAGAGAGAGAGAGAGAGAGAGAGAGAAGGAATGCAAAAAAGAATCACAACCACCCAAGACAATATAATAACCCCCTGCTTTTAGCACTTTGTAGTTTAGTGTGTTGAATACAATTGGGTCTGAGTGTGCATCTTGAAAATTTTGGTAACTTTCCTTATAATCAGTGTAATAATGCACAAGAGAGGAGACCACAATCATGTTTCGTGGAGCGCAGCAAGGTGACATTATACACAAGCACAATTTGTAAAAAAACTAGGAAGGAGGTGAAATCAAATCCTAGTTATGAGAAAGAGCATCTCACGTCGCAAAGGATACCCCCTTGCTGCAAACTATGGTAGATGCACTCACTAGTTGCAAGCAATAATAAGGGTAAATACAAGTTTTAGATGAACTCAAGATGAGTCTCGATGATCTTCAGAACGAAGGAAAAGTGCTCAGAAGGAAAATAGGTGCTCAGAGTGTCACTGCACACTTGAGCACACGATTAGTAAAAAATTTGACAATAATTCCTAAAGAATTATCACTTTGAAACATTCAATTTGGCTAATTTTAGAGCTATTGGAGTTTTAAAAAATGATAAAATAACATTAATTTAAAAGATGATTTTAATACTTTACTAATCGAAAAAGAAGAGATCGAAATTAATAGAAATAGATTTAATATAATTAAATCTAATTAATTACGAATAGAAAATCTAATTAAGATCTAATTAAAAATTAAAACCTAATCAAATATTAAAATACTTTCCCTTTTAAAAGAAATTCCCACTAAAATGAAATTTAAAAAAAAACTTGCCCTAAAAAAATTTAAATGCCCGCTTAAAAAAAACCCACCAAAAGATTTAAAAAAACTTACCATAAATAAATTTTAAATAAACTTACCATTTGATTGAAATAAATGAATTTATCAAACTTACCAAACTTACCCAAAAAAATGTGGCTTGGGTGGTTGGGATCAGCGTGGATCTTGGGTGGTTGGGCTCGGCGTGGATACAGTTGGGTGGATCTTGAGTTAGGCACAAGAAAGTAGGGAGGAGGGAACCATTGGGAGCAAGTGACTTGACACTTATTCAGGGATGAAGCCTGAGGTGGGAGTGCAGGATCATGGGGGCAAGTGAGGTAGGGAAGCCAAAGGCGAGTTAGAGCCGAGGGACAGACATGGCAAGCGAGACTTCACAGGTGGGAAATGCAGGGAATTCGACTCAAAGCAGGCTAGAGGAGCACATGCTCAATGCAAAGTGAGGTAAGGAAGCTACATGGAGGATAATAAACTCACATGTGTAGAAAATAACTCGAGAAAAACACAAGCCAGAAAATAACTTGATCAATACAACACACAAAACAAATGAGCCTTGATCAGGGAGTTGAGCACGAGTTTTCTGAAGCTCAGTTTGGAGAGAGCTCATGACAAGTTGGAAAAGAGCTCGGTGGAGGGTGGTAGGAGCTTGGTGGTGAACCACAACACCATGCAAACCAAAAATGATACCAGATTTTTTTAAACCTGTATTCTATAAAACCACCATGCAAAAAACAAAGATCTAAAAAAAATCCAAGTTAATAAAAAATTTTAAAAAGTAGAAAATAACCTCTTATTTTAACTAATCTATCAGATTTAGCTACACTTAACTAAATGTATCTATAAAACTCCTGAAATCTTAAGGAGATATCTGCCCATGCACAAAGAACACGACAAACAAAACAACTTTCCAAGAACAACTTGTTAAATACGTTAGCAATAAACTTTCAGAATCTAATGATAAAAAAATTTGCGATGAGGAGTAAAAAACAAAACCAAGAGTAATCGCAACTCAAATGATGAATGCATGTTTACTCGATCTTAGCTTTGATACCATGAAAGAGTTTGCGAGAATCGAATTGGAAACGATGCACCACTAAGTAGTTGCACTCAAACGGAATCGTGATAGCTCTAGTGTAATCACAAGGATCGATTAATAATGGAAGAACTTGCTCAACAGAAATAAAGCTTGCACATAGAGGAAATACAACAAAGTGTCTTGGCATACTCATAAATCAGAAATGAAAGGGTACATATAGGGTGCTGAGTAACCCTAGTGCATGACACACAAGCAAACCCTAAACCTAACCCTAAACCTAACCCATGTGAGATGACCCTCCATATGTGAGTGGAGGACACATAGGATCCCACACACCAACATAATTAACATCATGTATTTGTATAGTAAAATAATAAAAAAAGTGAAAAGAAAATTTAAAATTCATATTATAAAAAAAAAACATCAACCAAAAGACAACAAAAAAAGGAAACTATTACACTAAAAAATGTGATAAATCTTTTATCACACCCTTATCCTACATAAAATTGCATACTCCATATTTATCCTTGTTATATATCTTGAGCTCATTTAGGGTGTGATAGGTTTTTCTGATTGGGGTAGGAGGATTGATATATATAATTAAATGTCCTTGTATTTTTGCACCAATACCTAGTCCTCATTATAGATGTATAACTCCTTAAGTGAGGTCCCTAGGAATGGAAAAAACATTGTAATAAGGTAGGAAAATTATGGAAAAATAATTTTAGACAAGGGAAAATTATTGATTTTTCACCAAAAAAACCAAGACTAGGTCCCTCCTCTTGGGAATGGAGAGGATCCCATTTATTGAATGTGGGAAATGTAAAATATGTGGACAAAGATCATACATGAATACTTCATTAAAATGTGGAAAATTCCTTATATAGGATACAAGGGAGGAATTTTCTTAGAGAGAAGTGAAGAGGAGACGAGAATATATAGAGGGAGGGTTAATGTAATGAATAGACACTTGAATATTTCACTAACATTAACCAAAGTAGGTCCGCGTATAAAATAAATTAAACAACCATGTAAGCAATAAAAATCTTATTAAATCAAAAACAAAAAGTTTAATTGATTTTTTCCTCAAATATACAAAGCTATTTCTTGGTTATTCAAGATTATAATTCTTGCAAACTTAATGGTAGGAAGTGGAGGAACATATACAATAAAATAAAATAAATGGATTGTTTCTTGTAGTGAGAGAACAATAACTATCAACACCCTGAATAGAGAAGACACCATGATATATAGCTTTACAAAATTTATTTTCATCTCCCCCAAAATGACTTTTCATATTCCTATCACTTATGACCTTTTATATTCCTATTTGAATAAAACTAATCCCCTTTCTTATTAATGAAAGAGAAATTTTTATAATGTTAAATTAAAAGCTCACTTAAGAGAATAAGATGAAAAATTCAAAACTTACATTCCCAAAGAAGAATTAGATCATAGAGAGAGGGAAGAAGAGAGAGAAGAAGAGAGTGATTAATATGAGGATGAAGAAGATCCTGATGAACAACATCCGTATCTTAAAGAGCTATGAGGAAATTCTCCTGGAATTAACTCATCACTTTTCAATTCCATACTGAAATGACCTATTGTGATATCCTCCTTCTCTTCCTTTGGAATGAAAACATAACCCAAAGGACTTATCCAAGTCTTGGAAAAACCACCAATGGTCTTTCATTAATTGAACTAGACTTGATGATCTTTATAAATATTAGATATTGAGCCTCTAATTTCCACATGGGATTCTAGAGTATAATCATTAAAAGAGAAAGGATCACTTCCTCTTTTTGGAAAAAATATTGGAAATACTTGAGAATATCTTCCAAGGATGATTCTTTTTTGAGTGGAGTTAATTCAAGCTTCTGTACATTGTTTCTAACATTTTCCAAGATTTCAGATACATGTTCTCCATAATAAACAAGTTCTAAGATAGCCTCATTTATCATATATTATCTATTGGTTGTTGTGCGAGACCATATGGGAGACAAATTATCCAAGATAGAAGTGAATACATTCTTTTTCAATAGGGAGTGAGAATCAAGAAAACTTGTCTCAGAAACTAATTAGAATACACTATACATTTCCCTTTCATACAATCTTATCCACCCATTTTTCATTATATTTCCCTTACATGGTGTGCCCTTGAGCTCTCTTGATCACTTAATGATCAATACTACTGATGGGAGATATAGCCTCTATCAGAGGAAGTGGCACCACATTGGGTTTGAGGAAGGATTATACATAAGTAGTGAGGGTTCTCAAATGATCTTCCAGTTTCTTCATAGTCTATTTGTTCTCTTTGTTTTTGGAAAGAAAGTGGGATGCATAATCTTTAAATAGGTCCACATCTCCCCTGTTCATAGATTTTCCCAAGTAAAACCTATTCAGATCATAGTCATATTATGTCATTCATCCCATGGGTTTTACAACTTTCGGTCGTGAAACTTCCACATAATGAGATTCAAAAGCCCCAGTGAATAAATGGGAAGTTATATGTTATTTCTTTGTTTGCTTAGTCTTGATGTATTTTGATATGGCATCATAATTAGGTTTTTTGTATTTTTACACTGTTATTGATTCACCTTAAAGAAACTCTTTTACCCATGGGAAGGTATCTTCAAGTGTGGACATAAATTCAAACATAGGAGAATATTCAAGTGCTTGATAAGGAATCATAGCCTTCCCAAGATGAAGTGATTCAACTGCCAAGGATGACACACTTAGATTGAGGAGATGGATAGGATATTGTGATGGATAATTTCTCCTAATTTAAGGGGATCAATGGTATTTTCAATGATATTTTCTCTCTTATTAAGCCTCCTAGGGGAGAAACTTCAGTGTACTCTATTTCCACATGTTTCATCTAGAAATATTCTTATAAATGAGTAGATCCTATGGATTTCTTGGATGCCTTAAGAGAATAAGTGTGAGAAACTTTCCTAGATGTAGATAGAAGACCACCAAAATTAATGAAATAATCCCTCTTTCATTTGAACTAATCGTTTGACCTTTGAATTACTGTCATGGTTTTTTCTTTGATTTAACCTGACTCTTGGATGCTACATGGAGTGGGAGGAAGAGTGGAAGATTGTACCACTTGATATCATGCATAAAAAATGTTTGAGCCATCATCTTTTATTTCAATTGTAAACCATTTAAACTTGAATTCTCTCATCTGATCCACCATCATTCGCATATAATCACATTTCCTAACCTCAAAGTCATCTGTGCATTTGATCCAATAATCCTCAATTTGTGGAACATGATGAAATATTGGAAATATGAAGTATTTTGATTCTTCCTAATATCAAAGTAAGAGTGAGATATATAGGAATATATACTGAGAGAAACAAAGGATGTTTTAATATTTTTTGCTTCTATGATACTCTTTTAAGAGTATATTATGAGAGAGATAGGAAAGGACACACCTTTCTTCTTAGCATTCTTACACTTAGTATTGACATGGGATAATTTTCTGAATAATTCAAATATGAAAATCTTATCTCTCAGGTACGTGGGTAACCTGTGAGGAGAAAGATTAAATCCTCAAACCCTTATGTAGGTGAAGGTGGGAAGTTAGATGAAGTGAATTCCATATTTTTGTATCAATGTATTTTCTTGTGATGAAATTATCTACTCAATATATCCTTCAAGTAACTTATGATGCACATGGTTAATGCATCATTCACCATATAATAGTGAGAGTTACTCTTGCAATGTGTGACTTATGGATATTTCTTGTAGGATGATGACTTCTATGGCACATTAGGAGTAGTGGATAGGCATCAAAAAGGTCTTGTTAAAGTGAGGGTGTACACTAGATAAGAATTCATTGTTAACTTATTATAGGTTAGAAACTACAATATTTGCCAATACAAGTTATTACTTATGACCCCATTCTGCCATTTTGTCTCCTTCCCTAACCACCAAAATGAACCAATCCATCCAATATTAGAATTCCTTTGTTGTTTCTTCTCCCATCAATATATTTAGTAGGCCAATAGCATTAGAGTATGATTCATGAAACTAACTCTGAAACAAATACATAGGTATATGAGAGGGATTCATTCCCTATTGAAGCCATGAACCAATTTTTAGGTCATGTAAGTGTGAGTATGTCCTTACCCATTCATGTGAAGAAACCTCACTGGTGACGATAACCATGTTATTACTTATGGTAATTTACATGCATTGATAAATTCTTTCTGGTGTTATGACTATGAGGATTGAGTTATCATCTTCTCAGATTGTTCTAGAATTAGAATCATAGTGTTGTGTGTAGGTTAGAACTAGCTCAATGCATTGAACACAAAAAGGGTGACTACCTAATATGAATAATCTACTTGAGAATATCTTATCCTCCATTGGTTCATGTGGTTCATTCAACATTCTTTACTTTAAACATTACAGGTCCATGTGGGTTACATCATTTTCCCCCACATTGGGATACTCGGTGTTCAGAGTGGAAATTGGTTCCAGGCCTAAGTATTTGATCTTTGTGATGTAGGAAGTAGTAAGAAAAATATGAAATAAATAGATATTAATATTTTTCCCTCAATTCAAACACTTTCTTTTTTTTTCATGTCATATTCCAGATGGATATTTTAGTAATTTTCCAAAATGGTTAGTTGTTTATGTTTCTAACTTGCAAGGAGTGCTAAGGATATTAAAGGTTTTATGTTTTTAAAAATTACTATTTTTAGAAAAATAAGACTTATAAAAACTTACTATTTTTATAAAAAGGACCTTTGAGTGTTAGAATGGAATGAAACGGGTCTCAAAAGTTTACGTCTTTTCTTAGGATCTTCAGCTCTAATTTTTAGAGTTTTTTAATCGCTAGAACTATGTAGATCTTAAAAGGCAAGTGTAGGGGATGAAAAATTATTTTGAATACTAAAAAATATATAGATAATAAATGGTGATGAGTTTATAGTCAATGAAAAGTAATTTTAATAAGGGATGCACTAGTGAATTTTAACGAATATTAGGTACATGGTTATGAGCAAAAAACTATTTTCAAGATTGAGGTTCTAGGAAAAATTCGGTAGCATGCCAATGTAAATAAGGAATTCAGGGAAAAAGTAGAGAATTTAAATATGAAAATATGATAAGTGTTATAGTTATAAATATATTTCATTATAATTGCACACTCTAACTCAATTTTAACCCAACAAGCTCAACTGAGGTCCAATGAAGGTTGAAGCGAGGTTACACCCTTAAAAATATGGTACAAGAGGGGAAAGAGACAAGATGGACAAAAAAGTGAGTCTTCCACCAGATCTTGACATGTGGTGGCATGTGGTGGGATGAGGATGATATAAGAGGGTTCAAAACAAACTCCCAAGAGATACAACAAGGTCCTACATATGACCAGAGGCTAACTGAGAGAGGGGGGAGTGAATTTTATTGTCCCTCTTGTTCCATTGAATTTTTGGAAAAATAAAAAAGATATAACCATCTTTAAAATGTGCCACATTCACATACAACATGAGGAGGGGGAAAATGTTTGACTTGGGGGACAAATTTGCATTTTTCCCACTTCCCTTGCACCAAGGTTGTCACTTTAAGTGATGAATAAGTTTTCAACAAAGGGGGATAACACTTTTGTTTCCCCTATGTACCATTTCACCAAGGGACAAGGGAAAAGTGACACAAACACTCCAAAAATCTGCCAAGGGACAACTCAACATTAGCACATTGGCCAGATTTGAGCAAAGTAAACACTTACAACTTCCCTAATAACATAATTTATCACTTACGTGAGAAAACATGTGAACGAATAAGGGGAGTGATATTTATTGTCCCTCATTCCCCTTTTCACCATGAGACAATTGAAAAGGGACACTCAACCTCTGAAAGTAAACTCAAGCTAATTTACTTTTTTGATGTCATCTCGCCACCTTAAAATCAGAACACTATAAGTGTTTTTTCTTCCCCAGGAGCAGGACATAGATTTTAGGAGACAAAAATTATATGATTTTTAATCCAAATTTTTTTTTTATATGATTCCAACCAATTTAAAGAGTTATTTCTTCCTAAACTTTGAATTTTAGGCCCACTATTTCTTTTGGCTCAAAGGGGAAGCTATAATGACTTAGGTTATCACAAAATATTTTGAAGTCTTTGGCCAAAATTGATATGTCCAAAATGTGAATAATTCCAAGAGATTTATATTTTTTGATTTTTAGCTTCCAAATCCTCCCATAACTTTCAGGACAAGTGTAATTTCTCCATTGAGGTGTGACATTTTGTGCACCCACAATGATATTGTTTTTCTTGGTTTATTCCCAACATCATATGGCTCTATAGAATTCCTTCAAAATTCCTTGCATGCATTAAATTATCCATTTTAGAACCTCCAAATGGGTTTTCCCCTTCATATCACCTTCTAGAGGATACTCCTTAGTTACAAAATGACAAACAATAGCCCTTTTTATGTCTTTAAGGAGAATTGTTATAACTTGGATCTTAGTAACTTCCTAAATACACATAGGTATACTTCCCTGCACATGAAAAACACTTGAAAATCATGTTATCATGTTCCTTTTATCTATAATGAGTATGAAACTATGGAAAATTTGGCTAGAGCGAGTGTTTACAACGATTGGAAATGAAATTTTCAAGTGTGGGCTTGGTTGTCATGACCAAAACTTTAAATTTTGCATGCTATAAATTTATCATGACAACAGTTGGCTTTAACTTGATGACATATTGTTAGAATCAAAATCACTGAGATGGGGGTGAATAAGTGAGAAATAAAAATTTCATTGAATTTAGCATTTACACCCTTTAATCATCCCATTCAACTTAACCATTTAACAATTAACCATGCATTCAAAACATAACTATAAATGAGAAAGTAAGAACATAAAACACATGAACATGAGATGTAAGTGGGAAAACCTCAAGGGGAAGAAAACCCACTGAAACAAAACATTATTATAGCCATGTTCCAAATTTAGTTGAGCGCTAACTCAACAACGAGCACAAATCCCTAGGTTTAGTGCAACACTAACCCTTGATTTTAGTAGAGAACCAACCCTACAAGGAGGAACCAACCCCTAAAGATGACTCAAGACTAACCAAATAAATCCACCTGAATTTTTTTTCATATCTGTAATTATTTCTACTAACAACTGATGATGACACAATGAATACTCACTTCTCCTTCTATCTCTCTGAAAACTGCTCTCCAGCCTTCCTTACTCATTCATGATATTCTTCACAAAGTTGATTAGGTACATTGGACTATCTATCAAACATATGATCAATATCTAGAACATAACATCATATTCTCATCCCTCTCTTCATGGTCACAAATACATATTTCACCTCTAGAAACCCCCTTCTAGCTCACACTTTTCATCCTCTCTCTTACACACTCTCAACTCAAATGAGAATTGATAACTTTATTTTATACCTGATTCATGACTTAATTACATGTAGGTCATCCATCATAAGTAAAATACATCATAATAACATTAAAAAATAATAAATAAATTCTACAAAGGGACCATCTAGGTTTATAATAGCATCAAGAACATAAATTCCTTCATTAGGAATCAAGAAGGCATAAAACACACAAACAACCCAATTTCTACAACCAAGACCACTTGGGCATACAAGACCTTCACCAAGCAACATGAACCACTTAGAAATGTTTTCTAAGTCCATTAAAAACCTCTAACAAGCTTGAATTACTCTGCACCATCATATCATGCAATCACACCACCTTTAGGAGCAACAATCCTCACTAGGTCTATGAGCTACAAAACCAGTCCTTAAAGATGAGGCTCAACACCAAATCACCTCAACCATGAAAAAATGACATAATGTTAAGTATCATGATCATGATCACCAATAGCTCATAACACCATCACTTGGACTGTAGAAGCCCAAGAACACATATGTAACAAAGTCACCTAAAACTACCCCAAAACTAGTCTTCAAACATGAAGCTCAAACACCATCACAACACTTAATAATACAACCAAAATAGGTTTATAGATACTACATGGACCTTGAGGTCATCACAATATGATTTAAACACCATCACTTAGGTTAGATAGATACATATAAACATTTTAGTACCAAAAAACAACTACTTTCACCCATCAACAAGAAAATCACAATTCTACCTTTCAAATCCTTTGAAGGTAAGTCTAAACATGATCACACAAACTGATCTAAAAACTCATAAATGCATTTCCATATTCATCCCACACCATATGGTCCAATATTATAGGAAACCACGGTCTTCAAACAAACTCCTAAGAATTCAATTTAGACTCCAAAGCAAATAGAACTAACTTCAATTGGAACTCTAAGGAATACTCCAAAGGATGTATTACAACAGTTGGCCAACACTTCTGGTCCCATACCATGACAAACCAAAAACTTTGGAAAAAATTTGAAGCATTTGAGAAGACTCCAAATTATTTTCTATGAGACTCCAAAGCAAAAAACAATGCTCTGAGACAGTTTGTTGAGTGTCTCTACACCTCGTACTCATGTTTCCCATGTTCTAACCAAGCTACACACAAATACTAAATTTTTTACTCATCATGCCATATCTCATTCTACTGACTAGGCCTTCAAAATAGGCCTCTTGAACATGCTTTCTTCACTAAAATTTACATCATCATCATTTTTTCCATCCTTGAAAACCTGCCAAAGACCCTTCATCACACCTCATGACAAACCTCAATAACATCACCTCTACAAGCCATCAAACTAACTCAAGAATCCATATAACACATATCAATACCAAAAAATCTCAAAAAGACACTCAAAAATACCAATCAACCTTCATGTTTATTTCTCCTTTTGACACACTGATACTGAAGACATCAATGGAAACATACTCTTTTGACATCAATGATAACAATAATGCCAACAATCTCCTCCCATTTTCATTGATGGAAAACAAAATCCAAATAGATCAAACTCCCTCTAAGGTACACACGTCCATCAACTCATTCTCCTCCATTTGACATTAATGGTAAAGAAAACATACCTTTAAAATCCTTCTCTTAACATATTATGCTCACTCTTTGGTTGGAAATATCAACTAAACATAATCTAGATCCATTCTTCATCTTCAATCTCTAATTTTGACTGCCTTGGAGCAACCTTATTCCCCCTATGGCAAGTACATGACCTTCCAAAATTGACTCATGACCTTGACCATATTCTTCTTAACATAAATTGATGCCAAATAGAAAAAATACAATAACTCAATGTTACTTACTCTAGAATTAACATCTCTTTCTTACCTTTCAAAACTTTGACTCTAAAATCCTATCATGGAGATAAAATAACATGTTTACAACTGCCTCCTGACCAATCATGACTTCATGTCCTTGTAGCATACCAACTTCAACTGCTACTGATTCCTATTACCTTTCTGAGTGCAAGCATACTACTAGGGAATCTTCAAGATTTTTATCAAACATGAAATTCATAGAACTCACCTCTTCCATTGAGTTGTTGACATGCAGTCCTAACTTGAATCTCCCTGACTTAATAACAACACTTATTATTACAGCAACATATTATCAACTTCACTCATCATATACCTGCTTCTTCAATTCTACCAAATTCTATCACAGACCTTGTATCATTGACAACAATAAGACCTTGTCACCTTTTTGCGGCTTAACATACCTTATTCTTTGTATGCAACATCCTATCCCTGATCTTCATGAGCTATATTTCATGCACTTCAATCCTATGTTCATTTATCTTTGACTGCTTCAACAAATATTCTCCAACCAATAAGAGACCCACATCTTATTTTGACTAATAAAGAGAACCCAAACTTATAAGCCATTAACCTTATCAATGAATACCTTTACTCAAGAAACACATACCTTTCTCTCATACTGATGTAGATTTCATCTTGCAATTCTTCAGAATCAAAACACAGACTCCTTATGATCATACATACATTCTCATCCTAATTCTATAGGTGCAAATCCCGATGTCAAACCTAGACATCTTGTGATAGATTCCATGTGACCATCTCTACAATCATATTCAATGCTATTCTTGACATTCCTCCTTGAAGAGTAAATTTTTTCATCTCATACACCTTTGACTACACTACATCTTCTCAGATGTATGGACATACCTACAAGGTCTTCATAGACCTAAATCTAAACAACCAAAACATGTTCATAACTTGAATCCTTCAAACTCAAATTGGAGACACTATAACTCTAATTTGGGTACCACAGACCTATTACAACCAGAGTCTCAATACACAATCTTAGGCTCATTTCAAATCAAAATTAATCACATGCCCTTGATTCTTTACATGATAATGTGATTATGACTATTGAACGTGTACTTCAATAGTCATAGACCTTATAGCTGATTCATAACTCTCAAATCCTACTCTTGGAAGACATAAATTACCAGCTTTAAGTTTCCTTTATTAAGATATCTTTTTGTTCCAAACTCAAAAAATATTATCATGCATCCTTCATAACATCAAACTTACTTAACCAAATGAGAATATTCATTTTCACTATACTTGATATCATTGTATAAACCATATAACCTAGAAACTTTCATAATGTTAAGGACTTATCAAATGCACCAATAGGTTTTTATAAAAATTATGCGTTACATTTAGCTATAAAAATCATCAACATGATTTACAACTCTTTCAAATACATATATACATCCTTTTGTAACACAATTTGGCTTGATCACCAATAGGATTAATTAAGTCCTTCCACCACCTTCAGCTACCTATTTCATCTACCTGCATTTGAGCTTCTATATGTATTCTGTGATCAGATAATACCACCTTCATTCTTCAGGCTTTGTAGACATTACAACTCATGATTCTCACATCATTCAATATTGTTTTAAACTACCTTGTGATAAACCTTCATAGTTCTTGTGCCCAAGGTTCACAATAACATCTTGTTACATAATACTTAATATTGGATCATATGCTTCAATATTTAGTCAACATACCTTTATAAGTCCTTCAAAACATCATTTTCTTAAGACATCATTGATATGACTTGTCAAGCACAGACTCTTACCTTTATCCACATATTGTCTGACTATACCATTTACAACTTGCATACACATCATCCCTACCTTCAAAAAATCTGGAATTTCCAACATATCAGAGCACCTAATGTGTAGATCGATAAGCCTTTTGGGTCATCAATGAATCATAGAGTATCATCAAAATGCTTTAAGGAACAAGCCATCTCACACTTACCTGAGACATGTACACCTTGAGATTCTTCAATTAAGCCTTAAACAACACTTCATACTCCTTTTACATGTTCTATCAGTAAGAACATGATATCTCTACCTGATCAAAGAAAAAATAGTTCATACTAAATGGTTAGAAACAAGCATCTATGATCTCCTTACATGCTCCCCTTCAAAATATGACTAAGCACAAATAAAATACTATGGATACCTTGCCCAAATTTCAAGAGCACATTTTCACATCTTAAAGCACACTTACGATGTAATATACCTTGATTAAGACAAATACTCTTATACCATGCTTAATCATTGCTTATACAACAACATTAAGTGATACCTTTTGATTACACCAATCCTTCTCAAAGCTTTTGTATATTGAAGTTCATCTGTTAATATAGAACTCCCCCTATCTTTATGACTCATTTGAATGGCAACACAATCAACTAGCATCTTTCTCATTACTCTTATAGACCACTAACACATACTTATCTTAACAAGAACTCATTCATGACTCTATACAAGGATGACTTCAAAATACATAATAGTTTAAGTTCAAACTAAGGATACAAACTGTCTATTCACTACTCAATGTTAATACCCAAAAATACTTCAGACTTCCAAGGATGACACATTCTTGATATCTCTACAGTACATACACTTCATGACTTTTAAACATCTTGAGAAATTTCTATCATGATATTTGGACTCTACATCAAGATTTGATCCAGTCCACAATCATGACTTATTCAACTTTTTTATGTAAGAATAACTCCAAGACTACACCATCGAACCTTAATAATCCTTGATTCTGAGAATCTACATGCATCCTTCAAGCATGTGTAAACATAGCCTTAAAGCACATATTGTAGACCTCATAGTATATTTAATGATGATCACATGCCTTCAAAGATTGAATCTACCCAGATTATGAACCACCATGTTGGCCTTCCACTCTACCTTAGATAACCTGTCTTGACACACCCCCCATTACTCAGATCCTCTCAATGATACATATCATGACTTACAATACTATCCATTTCTTCAAACTTAGAGCACTTTGTCTTTATGCCCTCATACGTAACACCTTCTTGAGGAAACATAATGCATCATTAATATAATTGAACTAATAAAGAAACATTGTAAATACCTTCTACCCACTCAACTCCTCTATGATCTAACCATAAGGTCTTCAGAACTTCTTTTTGAGATAGAATTTGACGCATAATATTATAATTTCATGTATCGTTACTAACATCTAGTTGAAGTAACTAATGATGCATATCTCTATGATTGTGATTGAATGTACCTTAAAACATGATATAACTCTGACCTTTTCATGGCAGTATAATTGTCTTCGTGAAGCACTCAACTTGTAACATGACATTCATGGCTTGAAGTACCTAGTAATCATACCCTGATTGTTGTTTCACCTACAAGATAAACTATCCTTCAAGAAGCATAATGAAGACACCTCACATCACTCTATGGCCCTAGAACACCATGAAATCGGGAGATTCCCATATCTCCATCACTTCTTTGCAATCTGTTGGGCTCATAATAATTCTTTAGGATACTTCTTGCACTATAATTGGAAACATTCCTTATTGACTAGTATGTAGATCATAATTAGGCATGATTGTTTTTGGCTCATTCTTCTCATGTTTATAATTTAATATGATGTTCTTGACTATAACAACTTACTTCTTAATCATAACAAAAGGATCAGATTCTCTACAATGCTTGACTCAACTTTGGTTCAACGTTTTTGACCTCATTTGCATTATTAGGATTCTTAACATCCTTGATTGAACTTGATTCCTCTTTGAATGTATTTTGTATCCATACCTTCTTGACTTAGGGAGAAAAATACTTCTTTCCTTGACTTGGAGGAACATGATGACTATAACTTGTAATATGACCTTCTTGGTGACAAATATAGTAAATAACATAATGCATATCTCTTGACTGATGAAGACTATGATATATTCAATTTCTCCATGTGTACACAATTTTGAAAGACCGTATGCATTCCATATATCTATGACCATATTGATTACATGCATGACAATATAACCATGAAAATAACTAGTATACGTTGTGGCTTAAGGCTTCCTTACTAAATGAGGATTTTTAATATTAACCTTTCTTGCACTAGCATTCTCCTTTTGATCCTCTCAAACTTTATAGACAATGTTATAACTCTTCTTGATGTTCCTAATGAATCCAATACTTTTTATATTACCTAACATGCTTTTGACTATCCAAGAGATCATCTATATCATTGGAACTCTTCTCAAATATCTCATAGGATTTCAACTTGTTGGATACCTTCTCCAACTCAGCCTTCAAAGTCTCTAATTCATAGTGACAATCATCCTCTTTATCCTTCATGACTTCTACCTATGTCTTGAGCTTTTCATATTATTCTTCCTTGGTCTTTTGAGAGTTGTATTCATAGAATCAACTTTAGTCTCATATTCCTTGATCACTGACATAAATTGTAGTTCTTCCATATTTAAATCACTAAATTAGCATACAAGTATACCTCATCCACTTCATTTCCAAGATAACCATAAGCACTGATGTAACTATCCTCTAATGACTTTTCATGATTTATCCTAAATAACATAACTCAGTCCTCAACTGATCACACTCAACTTACTTTGATTTCATGCTTTTACATGCAACATATAACTTATTCTTGATATCCTTGATGGTTTTCCCATCTTTCTTAACCACATATCTTAGATCTCGACATGCTCTCCTCAAATGCTTGGCCATCTTGTGCTTTAGAGGATCAACTCAAGCTTGTTAATATTACTTCAGAGGCCTCTCTCTAATACCAATATTTGGAAAAAAAAATCACTAGAGGTGAATCAGTTAGGAGTAAAATTTTTATTGGATTTAGCATTTATATTCATTAATCATTCCGTTCAACTTAACCATTCAACCATTAACCAAAACTTCAAAACATAACCATAGATGAGAAATTAAGAAAATAAGACACATGAACATGCATTTTAAGTGGAAAACCTTCAAGGGGAAGAAACCCCACTGAAAAAACTTTAATATATCCATGTTCCAAATTTAGTTGAGCACCAAACCCTAGGTTTAGTGTGGCACCAACAACACAAGGAACACCAATCCTTGATTTTAGTAGAGCACCAACCCTAAAAGGAGGCACAAATCCCCTATATGACTCAACACCAACCAAATATAACTAATTTATTTGTGACCTCTGAAATTTTTCTACAATAATTGATGATGAATCAATGAAGCTCACTCTCCTTCCTCCTTCAAATCTTCTCTCTACATCAACTCGTTCAAGATCTTCTTCACAAAGATGATTAAGTACGATGACCTATCTCTCTAACATATTATCATTCTCTAGAACATCACATCATATTATCATTCCTCTCTTCATGGTCACAAAAACCTCTTTCACCTCTATAAAACCCCTTCTATCTTGCACTTTTCATCCTCTCTCTTACACACTCTTAAGTCAAAAGTTCTTTACAACTTACTTTTATACATGAATTGTGAATTAATTACATGTAGGTCATCCTTCATAAGGAAAATACATCATAATTTTTTTAAAAAATCCTAAATACATTATAAAATTGACCATATATGTCAGAAATAGCACCGAGAACATTAATTCCTTCATTAGGACTCATAAAAACACACAAAAAACCCACTCTCCAAAACCAAGACCACTTGGGCCAACAAGACCTTCACCAAGCAACAAGAACCACTTAGAAATGTTTTCTAAGTCCATTAGAAACCTACAAAAATCTTGAATCACTCTACACCATCATCGCATGCAATCACACCACCTTCAAGAGTAACCATCTTTACTAGGTCTATGACCTATAGAACCATTCCTCAAATATGAGGCTCAAACTAGCACCAAATCACCTCAACCATGCAAAAATGATATATGGATAGTAATTTCATTACCTAGGATCATCATCAAATTCTCACAACAACACCACTTGGATTGTAGAAGCCTAATAGAACCTATGAAACCAGGTCACCTAAAACTGCCCAAAATTGTCCTAAAACCAGTCTTCAAACAAGAAGCTCAAACACCATCAAAAGACATAATCCTATAACCAAAATAGGTATAAAACTACTACATGACCTAAAGGTAATAAAAATATTCTTTAGACACCATCACTTAGGTCAAGGAGATACATATTAACATTTTAGTGCCAAAAATAGAGACTCTCTCCCAACAACAAGAAAATCACAAATTTGCTTTCAAATCCTTTAGAGGTCAGTCAAACATGATCACAAAAACTAATCCAATAAAATTAGAAATGCATTGCAATAGTAAACCAACATCATTGTTCCAAGATTACAACAAACCATGTTCTTCAGATAGATTCTAAACCATTCAGTTCAAACTCCAAAGAAAATAGAACAGACTTTAGACAAACTTCCACAAACTCAGGGAAAACCCTAAAGGATGTATTACAACATTCTTCCAATACTTCTAGTCACATACCATGCTAAACCACAAACTTTGGAAAAATTATGAAGCATTCAAACATACTCTAAAGCATTTTATATGATAATCGAAAGTAATAAAAATACTCTGAGACACTTAAGAGTGTCTCTACACATCATAATCATGCTTCCCATGCTCTCACTTAGCTCAAACAACTTCTACATGCCTTACTTCATCATGTCATACCATATTTTCTTAACTAGGCCTCCAAATTAGGCCTCTTGAACATGTTTCCTTCTCTAAAATTGACCTCATCATCACATTTCTATCCTTGAAAACCCGCTCAAGAATGTTCATAATACCTCAACATCACCAAATCTCTTCATCACCTCTACAAGCCATCAAAATGACTCAAGAACCCATACACCACCATTAATACCAAGTAATTTCAACAATAAATTATACACCACAAATTAACATTCATGTTTCTCTCTCTTTTTGACACACTAATACTAAAGACATTAATGAAAACATACTATTTTGATATCATTGACAACATAATGCCAAAACATAAATCATAAGGTATAATGAAGGACTTCAAAATTATCATGGATAAGCAAACCAATGCCCTGATAATCTAGTAATAAAGTCTTTCATTAACCAACTAGTACAATAAAATGACACAAAAAATAAAATGGAAAAATATAAAACATGAAAGGAAACACACAATGGAAAGGGAAATTATCATACATGGTTGGGGAAAACCAGCCATACTGTTTATAGAGATTTAGATGTTGCCCACTATGTGGAAAATCTAATGGGGTCATTGTAAGATATGCAAGATAGTATGTGTTCTCTCCATAAAATTTCCTTATCTTTAAATTTCCAAGCCAAAGAGAATCAAACTTCCCATGGATTCCTTTGGGCTATTTCCTCTTATCCTACAGTAGGATAAGATCTCTAATCTAAAATTTTTTATTCTATGCATTTTGATTAAACAACTTATTTACCTTAGATTGGTGTTTTCTCAGTACATCCAATTCTACTTATATATCTTTATTCAATTTATCTAAGTAGCATATCATCTTGTTTATAGTATCAATGTATTCTCCATTCTCATCTACCTTCACCAATTGTAAGGTAGGTAACTCAAGTGAAATTGGGATTTGAGCTTCAAGTTTGTATATTAGTTGGAAAAGAGAAGTGTTGATGGCATTCTTAGGTGTTATTCGATCAACCCACAATGCATCATATAAAATATAATACCAATCTCTTTGATTATCATATATAGACACCAAAATATGAATGCATAGTTTTAATACTAAAATTGCACTAATTATCCTCTTTCCCTTCATTTCATTATAATTATTGATTTACCACTAATTAGCTAATATTCCCCTTCATTTCGGTCAATTAACAACACTTTGTCAACTAACTAGCATTCCCCCCATTGTGGATTCCAATTAATGAAACTTCATTAATTATAATCCTCTTTTAATTAATATTTAACCATTATTAATTAATTAAGCCTTTGAAACTCGTATTTAGCTAATAAATCTTCTTATTAGTTAAATCTCCCTTACAAACCCTTCAAATTCTACTAATTTCCTTCTAAATCATCTCCAAATGGATTCTATAAGATTAATTTGGCCTATTAATTAATCCTAGTTGATTAATTAAATCACCTCCAACTCTCATGAATTGATAATCACTAATTAATCTCTTCTAATTATACTTATGTTTTTCTAGTTCTACTTTACTTTTATCCCACATTCACTAGGTTGAAAACTTCTCCAAAACTAGAAAGATATGTAAATAACGTAGTACACTGTGTCCAAATTTACACCATGTCCTTGTAAGACATTTTCATATGATAAGATAATTTCAAGCGTGGAAGGTTGATTGATCAAACAACAATTTTCATCTTCTACTTGGCAAAGAGTAGTAATAGAAGAACTAAACATGACAATTAAGCCATATTGGTGAGATCTCTTCCTCTTCCATGGAGAATTTTCTTTGATCACATGTATCTACGTTCAAATCACTAAAATATTACCTATAATTACAAATCACATCAAAAACATCAATAAAAAATCCCATTAAAAACATCAAAGGATGGCATAGCATTTCAGGTTAATTAGATTTTCATTTTCTATGGATTTATCATTATGCTTTGTTAGATTATATTTTTTATTGAGACTACTTGGTGTTAGTTTCTATTGATTAACTTAGCTTGGTTTAAAAACAAGCATACATATGGCATGCTCGGTGGGACAGCCCTTTGTCTCACACACATTCTTTATTTTGGTTAAGTTTTTTTTTGCATACTAACCCTCTTTTTCGAATATATTGACATAACTTGTGTTTCTAAGCATATTGTTTTGATTTTTCATGTGTTGATTATTTCTAATAGGTATAAAGGAGGTGCAGTTATCTCAAAATTGGATCTTGATGGGAAAAATTCAAGCTTTCTCCATGTTTTCATTTTTTGAGCTTCATTTTACATGCTAGTTTTATCAATTTGTTGAAAATCTTATGTTTTTGAGCATGTATATTAGTGTCTAATAGTGTTGAGTCTTCTTTGCACATATTAAGGATGAGGGTTGCTATAAAAATTGGATCTTGATGTGAAAAAAATAATCTTTCTTCATATTTTCATTTTAAAAGCTTCATTTTTCATCATTTAACATGTTAGTTTTATCACTTTGTTGAAAATATTAAGTTTTTTAGCATGTACATTAGTGTTTGATAGCATTGAGTCTTCTTGGCACATATAAATGAGATATTTTACTCTCAAAATTTAATCTTCGTGGGAAACTTTTAACCTTTTTGCACATTTTGGGACGTTTTTTTTTTACATTTTTGAGTACATGTTAAGTACATACCTGTGAGTATAAGAGCACATGCATAACCTATATTCCGGAGGTCATAAACTTTTCTCCTAAACTTGAAATGAATCTATTTTTTGTGACGAAAAGGTATTGAAGTGAACTATGCAATGAACACATAAATTTGAGATTTAGGCTTACAAAAAAATCATGATTTCCTTTATTAAAAAACTAGACATTTTATTTGCATGTTAGATTCATTTTAATTTAATCAACACCATGTCTGCTCTTCTCTTATGCTTTCAAGTGACCTTGAGAATAATAATTGAATATGATTATAGATATTTGTCTAACATTATGGCTATCCTTTTTTTAGAAATGGTGTTAGCATTTTAAATATTTTTTGGAAATCTCTTTTTTGTTATAAATTCATTGAAACCACATATGCTCTTCTCTTGAATTTTTGACTGATCTTGAGAATCGGAAATGGAAACGATTTTGGATGCTTTTATAAAATTTTGATTTTTATTTGGAAATATGAATAACACTTGATATTTTGATTTTTTTTCATGAAAAAGCTAATCATTTGAGTTATTATTTAAAAATCAAAATTTTACACTTAAATGCTTTGATTACATTTGTTTTTCCAATTTCTTAAGTTGGATCAAACGTCGTGTATGCTTTTATCTTGCGCTTTTGAGCAATCTTGAGAATCAAAAGTGACCTTAATCTTCATTCTAAAATTTTTTTACTTAGAAAAATTCATCATTTAAGTTTTTAAAAAATTCATCTTTCAAAAGCACTTAATGGTCATTGATTTAAGTTTTCCCATTTCTAATTAGTTGGATCAAACATCTCTTATGCTCTTCTCTTGCACTTTTGAGTGATCTTGAGAATCAAAAATGACCTTGGTCCTCTTTCTAAATAATGTGGTTTGTATGGAAAACTACTTAATATCTTTAATACAAGACCTTTTTCCCTTGTCAAATAATAAAATCAAGAAAATATTGATACATTGTGTGGAAGTTGTCAAAGGTGCGCAAAACCACATTTTAAATCAAATATTAAAAAACACACCATTCGTTCACACTATATTTGTAGGGTTGGATAAGGGTTAAAACACACCCACTTTAAATTGTGTGAAGTGTCTTGGCTTAAGCCATAAAAATCATTATGAGGATTACCATAGGAACTCCAAAGTAGTCAACACACCGAGGGAACTGGTTGATGAAACGAGAAGTGCCCCATTTCCTAATTAACTAGGAAAACCCATGAGGAGTGTTAAATTTTGTCTGTATGAGGCCTTGTTCATTAATTTGAATGTGGGGGCAATGGTTATTTGTTTATATTTTTATTCTAAAAAAGTGTACCTCTCTTAGACAAGTTATTGGTGAGTGTTGAGAACAAAATCCTAGGGAACCATTTGGAAATGGGGCCAAATTTACCATTATCCAAATCGAGAGTTTAAAAGATTCATTACAAAGAAAGAATTCCTTGGAGTCAAAACCTTGTTTTTTGAACAAGGAGCGAGTCCATTGAAGCTACAATGTGTATATTTCATCACTAATCTTATAATGTAAAAAATTTTCCTAGTTTCTACCTTTTTATCGAACAAGACAAAACTCTGCTAATGTTGCACCGCATATTTTTCATCACCAATCATAAATTCCCTTGTTCTATTTTTGGTATTATTGGTCAAAAGAAAGAAATTTTAATTTCTGCCAAAATTGTGTCGACCTTTTTTGTATCCACTTAAATTTGTTTCTCTTTGTAAACTTGATTTAAGTGTTGAAAGAGTGTTGGTATACTTTTCAAATTTTTATGGTTGTCTTAAAACCAATATTGAGACATATAAATTGAAGAAATATCTTTCCTTGATCTCATGTTGCGTCGTTACATTGCTCACATTATATCAATCCATTTTTGATACTTAAATATATTTTTCTTAAACTTTATTTAAGTGTCCAAATTGTATTGTTACACTTCTCACATAACATCAACTCATTGTTATAATTAAACATTGTTTCTCTTCAAACTTGATTTGAGTATTAAAGGTGAGTTGTTACATTTTTTTTCTGGTGCCAATCCATTTTTAATAATTACATATTGTTTTCATAAACTTGATATAAGTATTGAAATTGTATTGTTACATTGCTCACATTTGTATCATCCATTTTTAGGACTTAAACCTTGTTTGTATTAAAATTTATTTAAGTGTATAATTTTCATTGTTATGCTCTAAAAATCACTTGAACCCATTTTTAATACTTAAATATTGTTTGTTAAAACTTTATCTAAATATTTAAATTGTGTTGTTATCTTATCAAACAACCTTTGAGATAATTTGAACAATAGGAAATAGTTTCCATTGTCGTTGTTCTTTTTTTCCATGACTTCATAGGTTTTCCTTAGTGACATTTATCATACCACTTCACATCTAAGAAAAGTGTCAAATTTTCATCAACCATTTTGACATTTACACATGTAAATTATTATCCAAAATTTGTTGGATTGTCAAAATTCTATCATCACAATGTATGTTTTCCTTAGATTCCCTTCAGAAAATCACACAAGCATCCCCATAATTGTAAAATGTCTAGTTGGACATTGTTACGTTGTCTGAATCAACATGGAACTTACTTCCATTTGAAGGAGTTCAATTATACAATCTAGGTCTAGGAATTTAGTGCCAATAATGCAAACCATGACTAATTATCACATGGTTCCTCACACTTACTTCAATATGGGACCTAGGTTTTGAAATTCACATCAAAATATTCCCATCATTATTAAACCTCATTTGGTTTTTTTGCATGAGGGATCCCATTCTATTACCCATTTCCCCAACTTCATCTCATAGTCAGTGGTGTGATTCAGATGCTTGTAGTTTGTGGTGTGATTCTGATTCTCCTAATAATTTTTATTATTCTAATCCTATTCATTAGCCCTATTCTCTTGATTATTCTAATCCATGATATGTTTTGATTCCCCTCAGTCTCCTGAGCCTCATTCGATCGAATTTATTCTAAGGAATAATACTTTTACTCAACAAATATTTCCTCCTCTAATAATACGTGTCACCACAAATTATCCCCATCATTCCTCTAATTTTACTCCTAAGTTTTGGTCCTCCATTTCTTTATAAGACCCCCTTTATCAGTTGCCTCAACAATTTATTTCTCCTTTGAAGATCCTTTCCACTCAAAATTCTTCTAATCATTCATCTAAATTTGAATGCTAAGTTGTGTTCCTTCCTTTCTCTGCAGGATCCCCTTTATCAATCACCTCAAAGATTTCTTCTACCTTTGAAGATATGTGCAACTCAGAATTCCTCTAATCAATCATACAAGTCGAACTCTATGTTGCAATCTATTAAATGTCTACACAATCCTCTTTGTCTTCCTGCATTATATCATCTTCTTGGAAAACCACTATGAACCTATCTCAAATCGACATCTAAACCCACTTGCGAGACATCCAAATCCAAATATACTTCATCATCTTCTTATATCAATAAAAATATAATCCCTCTTTGGCCCCTGGGTCATTTTGATCATTCCTTATTCTATATTTTTCAATCTTCTAAAGATCAATGTTTGCGACCATGTCAAACCATTCACAAGAAATGATGTGCTAAGATATATTTCTGAATAACTATCTAATTTGTTTGTGGACACAATAAGGTCCAACCTTCCCATCATATCCATCATCAAACATATTCTAAAGCTTCAAAACTTGTTGGAACCCTTTCGTCCAATCAACCTACTATCATCAGCCACAAATGACCCATAATGATTTATTTCTTTCAAAATGAACAATCCATCATATAATTCATGGGGCTATATGATGACATTCCTCTAGAGGATCACGAGCAAGGCTTATCTTTTAACCTTGATAAATTCACATATTGTGTGGAAGAGCTTGATTCCTTTTATCATAAAATAAGGGAAGATCCTAAGATCATCAAACGTGATCCTCCTCTTTTTCTTCTATCTTCACATTCCCCATTATATGGAGAGATGCCTAGGTGTGTCATTGATCCCTGGCCTATCTTCTCATCACCTAATCATTCCTTACATATCAAGATTCCTCAATCATAATCTCTCCTTAGGTCACCTCCTAATATCCCATAATATTATTTTATATGTGGTCCACCTCTTGGTATCCCATATTCATCTTCCCTTGGGTCACATCCTAGTATCCCATTATCTTATATATGTGTCTCACCTCCTGATAGCCCATTATCTTCTATACTTGGGCCATGTCCTAGTAGCCCTTTATCTTCTATTTTTGAGTTACCTCATGGTAACCCATTATATTCTATCCTTGGGCCACATCTTAGTAGCCCTTAATCTTCTATCTATGGCTCACCTCCTGGTAGCCCATTCTCTTCCATACTTGGACCACATCCTAGTATCACTTCATCTTCTATCTATGTATCACCTCCTAGTATCCCATTCTCTTCAATCCTTAGACCATATCCTCTTTTTCCATCATATCATCCTTCTATCAACAAATTTGGCAAGCCCACCATCATCCCTACCATTCCTATCATCAATCCTAACCATACAATTTCTTCTCCCAATTCTCAGGTTCAGAAAAATCACATATTAGCTTATAGGTTGCATAAACAATTTCTTCATAAAGCTAAAATTTGAAATATGAAGAGATCCAAATATCTAAGTATATCCAACACCCACTCTTTTCAGTCACCCAAAATATATATAGTATATAACAAATTTTGGGTAATTTATCCCCTATGATGTCTTTATTTACCTTTGTGAAATTTTGAGGAAAGAAAATAATCCCAAAAGTTAGTTAGTTTTCAAGAATTTTGAGTTTTGGGTCTTTTGCTTTGTATTGTAGAAATTTTATCTTTTGGGTCCACTCATGTCCCAATTTATTTTGGGCCTCCTGTGATCTGCATCTCTATGTTCCTTGTATGTGTCACTGACTCACAAAATTTTCTAAGTCACCTTTGTATTACGGGCATCTCAGGTCTGTGGAGAACATGTGTCCCTATGAACTGTGGACCTTGTGTGCACCATCAACCCGAATTGTGTACATTTCATTAAAATTCAATATACATAAGACATTGCAGCTTTTCAAGGAATATGTGTCTCGAGTGCACCCCGACCCCTTGTTCACCACAATCCTACCTTTTCCTACACAATATAAGTTTTCTTTGTACTACAGAGACTTTGGGTTTCCATATCCCTAATGTCCCACATTACTTTGGGCCTCATGTGCTCCATATCTTTGCCATATCCGTACTTCAAAAGGTAAGTCATAAATCTATGTCGTGAGTATCCTCATTCTTCACAATGCACTTAAACTCCACATTTAATGTGTCTAACTAAATTTTCCTTAAATGGGGTAATATAAAAAGGGGTTTAATAGGTCATTTTTACCATTACAAGTTACAGTTGAGTCCAGTGCATTTCGTTCCTTTGCCTCCCAAGATATGTATACTTTAGTTGGAGCTGCTAGTAGTCAATTTTACTCCCATTATAAGAGGAAGGAATCCCATGCGCGCCAGCCTATCACCCAGCAGAAGCTGAGCACTCACCCAAGGCACACGCCGGTGCCGAGTCTCTCTTTTATGTGATTTTTTAGTGGGAAGAATTCATCAATGATTAGTATAGGAGTATTCAGGAAAGAAGTTTAGACATACAAAGATTACAGGCTCAGGATGGCCTTCAGATCCTTGTAGTTTCTTTAGACTGTGTGTTTAAAAGACTCCATAACACATAATATAACATAAAAGAAGCTACAACCATTCATTCATAGCATGAAAAGAAAGAGAACTTCTATGAACAAAATATACATGAAACCCACTAATATTCATATCTAATTGTAACAAGTAACCTCATTGTATTCATTGGTTCATTACAAAGAGCCATAGCGGGCAGACTGTAGTCATGCACATCACTAGGCTTGTATAACTATGCAAAAATAGAAAAGAAATTACAATGCTGAGCTCAATACATCAGAGCCCCACTCATAGTAATCCTGCAGAGCTCTACCCATGTTATCTCTCTCTATGTGTATCTCTCCTTTCTTCTCCTCTTGGGTCTCTATCTCTATCTCCAAGTACACACACACCCACACCTTTCTTGGTCCATGCAGGAACTTGTATTTATCATCTTCTTGTGCTGCCAACTCCCCTTGCCATGCCCTCAAATCTGTCACCAAGTGTCGAATGTGGTCCTTCAGTGAGCATGTTTCCTCAGGCCTGAGCTCTCCACTCCATCTCATGATGGTCTTCTAGAAGATTCCTTTACTGGAAAGCTCTTTCCTGGGCCACCTGTTGCTAGGATGACATCTTATCCATGTGCAACTGATCACGCTTTTCACGTGTTCTACCTTTGTTGCTTAAATCGGATAAGTCCTGGACCTCCTTTCACATGTCACGTGCTATACTGCTTCCTTGATCCTTTTCTCTTATGCACTTTTTCCTTGCGCGCTATCCTGTAATTGGGGTCCCGCGTGCCCACATGCCTTTATACTTAGTCAATATTTCAGGAGCCCAACATCACCCCACACTATGCCTATTCTCCACCCTTGAGAAACATTCTACTCGACCAAGGTGCAAGTTGGTTCAAATGGAATCAAGATGTAGATAAATATTACAAAGATGAATAAGGAATGAAAGAATAGGGGAAAGAATGAAGAATGGGGGGGAACACTAAACCAAAAGGCTGGGGAAGTCCTTCCACAAGACTGCCTCCAACTTATTCCATGTATCGACCTCACTCTGTGCCTTCTGACAGAGGTTGCCAACTAGGAGGTTTACCTCATCAAAACTTAGGCTAGCTCCCTGGGCACCCAAAGTGTCCACAATTTGTTCCATATCTTTACCCAGGTCTACGAGCTTGTCCATTCTCCTAGTAATTTGAGGATATAGTTCCTTCAGTCGTGTCCTGGTTGAGCCCCTTAGTGCCTCAATCTCCTCAGATCTTCTTTCTACTTCCGCTAGGACTCTATCCCACTCCGTCCTGTTTCCTTTATTCTTCTCCTGGAACTCTTTCAGCTCTACTTCGAGTGTGGTGACCAAGGAGCTCACCACCTTATCTCTATCTGTGCATGTGTCATATGCAGCCTCAGTAGATTGGGAAGCAACCTTTACATCTGTGAGCACCTTGCTATACTCAGGCAACCAGTGCTATCACCTTCAACCAGTCCTCCTCCTTCAGGTGCGCGACTACTTCCTCCATAGATTCCAATGCCAAGGGTCACCTCTCCATGGTGAGGACACAAGTTAAGTCTTCTAGGAATTCTAGCGTTGATGCATACCTCTGGGGGATAAGCATTAGATCTGGGTGTTTCAAGATGATGGCACTTTTTATCGAGTCTACTTTCTTGTAGACCTCCTGCACCTTTTCCTTTTCCTCCTTGATCTCGTGCCTTAGCTATGCGCTAATTAATTCCTCCTGTTTTAAGTTTTTGGCCGCCTTAGCCAACTCTTCTTCCTTCTTGGCCAGCTTTCCCTCTAAATCCCTTATGTTGTCATTCCGTGCGAATAGTCTCACCTCCGTCTCCACCGTGACCTTGTTTAGAGCATTACATACTTACTCGTCTGTGAGCTCCTAGGCATTTACTAAGGGGTTGTCTCCCTTAGACTCTGGTAGCATGATAAGCACCTTCTAGAAGACTTCAAAGTTTAGCTCATCGACGTGGGATTCAAATGCCCAAGAAAGCATCTTCTTGGTCCTGGGGTATGTGCCCTCCTTCTCGAATGATCCCATGGCTATAAGTCTTTTGGTGGGTACCGTGCTCTGGAATCATGTGCGTAGCACCTTCCTTGAGTCATCCACGTAGCCCATCATCTACCTCTATTCTACATCTAGAGGTCTTCTAACCGAGCATGTGCCTTTGAGGAAGCTGACTATCAAGCGGGGCCTCCTAGGCTGTCATGTCCCGTTTCACCACTCTCTTCCCTTCCTTCCTTTAGCACTATATCTTACTCTGCTCTAATTCTTGGTCTATAAGGATCTCAAGAATCTTCTTTTCTTCTCACTCTGCCACTTTGGTTATCTACTCCTTGGTAAAATCTATGGCTCTCAGTACCTTGGCATCCTTCTCTTCTACCCTTGTATCTTCGGTGCCCTCACCTCCTTGTGTGCCTTTCCACCGCGTGAATATGAACTCTTGCTTCTCTTCTCCACTCTCCTCCTCTGAGTCATAGACACTAACTATGTGAGGTTCCAAAGGTTCCTTGTCTTTTTCTGGTCTCTTTCTCCTCATGTGCCACCCTCTTCACTCTCATCCTCTCCTTCTCCCAGATATCTCTCCATGTTGTTGGTCACCTCCGAGTCAGCTTCTTCATCCACCTTCTGATTCTTCCCGAGAGGTTGCTTCTGGTTAAGAGATTCTGCCTTCTCTTCTTCCTCTTGGGACTCCTCCAAGGTGGTGGGTTGTTTAGGTGCACCTCTACTTCTGGTGTCTTCTCCTTTACTGGGGACTTCTTCCTCTGAACATAGGTGTTTGGCTTGGTGCTTGTAGAAGGCATGCTCACTATCTGAGTAGTTAGTACACTTGGTGCTCCTTCCTCTCCTCTACCCCTCTTCTTAGACACTAGCTTCCTCATTCCCAGGGGGTCTTTAGGTATGGAGATCTCATCCACTAAGTATGTTCCATACTTGAATTTTGTCCTTATGTGTACATATATGCATGTGTGTGGATCCTACAGTAATAGGAAGTGTTATTGGTCTAGTCATGTGGATCTCGTGCGACACGTACTTTTCCACGTACACGCACTTACCTCTAGGATAGTTTAGTTTCTTCCTCATATCCCTATGTTCTTGGTATAATTTTCCTAGCTCCAGCCTTAGCTTTTTTGACTCTTTAAATCTGTTCACTCCTGCTTGGAAGTACTAGGAAGTGAACGTGAAAGGGAGCTTGCACCAAGGGCTCCATGATTCATCAACAAGCTTGAACCTACCCAAGCAAAAGTTTTGCTACATTGTGAACTCAGCTTCTCCTTGTGTGGCTACTGGGAGTTGCTTGGGGATCCTCCACTCCACCCCGAATGCATTTCTCAAGCACGTATACCATTTTTTGAGCCACGCTTTGTGGGGAGCCGTCATTGTATCACATGCATACTTTTCAAACCTCTTCGCATGGGTGAAGGGTCTTCAGCTAGGTACTCCCACACAAACTTATCTGGTGCATCTGACACTCCAACTTCTGCAAACACTATGGTGAGCAGGACATTGACCAAAGAGGATCTTGTCCCCTTCCTTTGCACACTTTACAATTTCCTTAGCAATGTATATGGACAAGTTGTAAATAGTCCCCTCTATGATCTTCCTTGCAGACATGCAACCATGGCTTATTGACTTGCGTCCACCTTTCTTGGCCATTCAGTTTTGTTACCAGGTGTGTGGCCATCTTCATAACTGGGTCCTTGATGTCTGAGATGTCATAATACCACAGACCCTTTCTTGCAGGCATACTCTGTGATGGTCTCTTGAATAACTTCCTTGTCGCTAAGGTCATCTTCCAGGCTATCTCCCTCGCATATGAGGCCTGTAAACTATGTAATCAACTGGGGAGTTACGTGCATCTTGCACCCAACAAAGTGGAAGTAGTCCTCATGCACCTGAGACATCAACCACTGGTACAAGTGATCTAGTTTCCCAAAATAAGGCAACTCGTAGAGTTGCAACAACCCTTCCTTCACCAACTTGACCTTCACATCATCATTGTAGATAGGAAACCCTTGAGGTGTTCGCTTGTTGGTAGGGTGTACCATTTCTAATGTCATTTAATTTTCTATAGTGCTGGTACGGTGATTATAGTCACTGACTGGTATGTTCCTCAAATGGGATTCCCATTCCTTTCCCATCATCACTCTGTTAGGGTACTGCATTTCTGCATACCATTCTTCGTTTGTTTCCACCTTAGGTTCTGGTTATTTAGCCTTTGCTTTTCCCTTCCCTTTCTTTGGTGCCATGGTTGAGGTAATTGTATTACTCCAGTCCTCTCCTTGTTACTCTACTTTCCTTCTCCCAACCTTCGATCGCAGATCCGTGATATAAATCCCCTAAACCTGTGCCCTAGTTTTCCGAACCCTAACTTCGATAAATTCTTCACAAAACGTCTTTTCACTTCGTTCCAAGCCCGTTTAATTCCTTCCTCCTTGTTCACAATCTCAAACTAGCTCTTTACTTGTTTGATCACACAGATCTTCTCTCAGATTGAATCTGAAAAAGTCCTAGCTTATATATTTCACTTATATCTCCAACTCTTCATTTTCGCAAAGTAAAATGAGAGTGCCCCAACCCTCTATTTATATTTTTTCCTTTTTCTGGTCATTAAATGCTACTTTACCTACCCCGTACTTTGTTCATTTAATGCAGATTTTTCAAACAAAACCCATCTTTAGTGCCTTTACTCACGCGCCCTTCCTACGCAAAAACTCCTCCAACCTTCTGGAACACAACCAAACCAACCTAATAGGAGACTCTTACGCGCGCTCAGCCCATGCCGAAGGCACTTCTTCTATCCAGATTCTTGCTTTTGCCTACCTCATGTTGCTTTAAATGCTCTTCATTTTCCTTTGTACATGGGATCTATGAGTAGCTTTACCCTGGCACCAACCATTCTATCTTTTCTCTTCATCTCTCTTTTAACTGGGCTACTCAACAAGGCTCTTCAACACAAATTCCTTAGTACTTTTAATCACATGCTTCTTCACTCTTCTCCACCCCACACTTAAATGATGCACAGTCCTCTGTGCACTCATAAATTCTCCAAAAATAGTAATAAGGTTACCGGTGCCCGAGGCGCAAAACAAAACAACAACGCGAAAGGGAAACACAAGGAAAAGAAAATGCGTAAGGGAAAAGTCTAGACTAACTAGAAAAAATACCTTATTTACAAACACCAAGAAGACTTATTTATAGTAGGGCTTCAGCCTACTGCCATTGAAGTGTCCAGGAAACTTCATTCCATCTAGCACTTGTAATTGGCATGCACCTGACTCAAGGATGTACGAGATTGTGTAGGGACCTAACCAATGGATTTTCAACTTCCCAGGATGGCACAGAAATTTAGAATCATATAGTAACACCATCTGCCCAACCTCAAACTTCTTGTTTCTAATATGGTGATCATGCCAACGCCTTTTGCTTTTCTTTTTTCTACTGTTTGGATCTAATGGGCAAGTGATCATCTCTCATCTAGTTTCATTAGTTCATCAATTCTTTCTTCCAGCACTTGTTCATCAGCTAATCCTCCTGTGTGCACTATTCATAGAGAAGGTAACATAAATTCAACTGGAAAAATAGCTTCTGTGCCAAACACCAATTGAAAAGGTGTGGCTTTATTCAGTCTTTTATACGT
Organism: Taxus chinensis; assembly: GCA_019776745.2. NCBI lineage: Eukaryota > Viridiplantae > Streptophyta > Pinopsida > Cupressales > Taxaceae > Taxus > Taxus chinensis. Next base: position 556,517,192 of record CM034151.1, read on the forward strand.
AGTCCTGTAAGCCCATAAAACTGCTGATACCTTGTCATCCCAATCCTATCTTCCAACATCACAGATTTTGGTCAAGGTATGACTTAGTATTTTGTTGAATGCTTCTGTCATTCCATTTGCTTGAGGGTGATAGGGCATAGTCTTATGATGAGCCACCATGAACTCAGATAGTAGGATCCTCATGGTCTCATTTAGAAAATGTGTACCCCTATCACTGGTTAAACTTAAAGGGCATCCATACCTCATGATAATGTTCTCCCATAGGAACCTTGCCGCCATTACTACCATGTAATCTTTAGTTGGGGCTGCTTCCATGCCCACCTTGTGAGATAATTTGTGCAAGTGATGACATAACGTGACCCAGTCCTATGCACTGCCGATGTAATAGGTCCTACAAAGTCTATCACCACTTTTCAAAAGGCTCCACACTAGGAATAGGATGCAAAGGCATTTCATCTCTCCTTCCTGGTCTGCTAATGCACTGACAGTGGTCACATGCTTTACAATAATCTCTACAATCCTTGTACAGGGTTTCCCACCATAAACCTGCCATTAAAATCTTGTGCGCGGTGGCATCACCTATGTAATGCCCACCCGCACTTCCTCCATGTGCTTCCTCCATTATGGCTTAGGTGCTCATGTTCTAACACACACCTGCACAAAACTTCATCACGTCCCAATTTGTATAAATCTCCATAAATCAACATGTAGGGCATGTGCGTGTATGGCCAACTACTTTTTCTCCAAGGCCTTCATTCCATCCGGTGCCACACCTTATTTTAAAAATACATCAATCTCTTCCAAATCTAAGGGCATGTGCCGTAATCTAAACAGTTGCACATCTGGCATTGTCTCCTCAATACTTTACATGTCCTCTCTTGAATCAATTCTTGACAGATGATCAGGTCCACAATTACTTTTTCCAGGTTTCACTACAACGGTGAACTCAAACTCTTGAAACAACAACACCCATTGACATATGCACCCTTGAAGAATGGGCTTGTTTACTAAATACTTTAATGCCATGTGGTCGGTGTAGAATACAAAGGGTGTTGCCAGTAGATACTGTCAAAATTTGAAAAGCACATAGATCATTGACAATGCCTCACACTCAGTTGTGGTATAATTATTGTTCTACTGGTGTTAACTTTCTGCTCGTGAAACAGAGAGGATGATCAACAATCCCCTCACCTAGTTGTGCAAGTACTGCTCCAATGGCGGTTCCTGAGGCATCTACATGGACATGGAAAGGCTTGTCCCAAGAGGGAAATCACAAAATAGGCATGGTAATAAGCCTATATTTTAATGTATCAAATGCCCTCTACTACGCCTTTCCCCAATGGAAGGTACTTTTGTGTCTAAGCAGCTCCTCTAAAGGCGTGGTGATCTTGGCATACCCCTTAATGAATTTTCTATAATATCCTGTATGCCCAAGGAATCCATGCACTGTGCTCTGGCTAGTAGGTTCCCTTAATCCCACAATAACTGCAACCTTAGTGGGATCTACCATCAAAGCCCTCCTTACATATGATATGCCCCAATAAAGTCCCAAAGGGTGTAGCAAACACACACTTCTTAATGTTGAGGGATATCCTCAACTGCCTACACCTTTCAAACATTAATCTCAAGTTGTCACAATGGTCCTTAACCAGACCATATACTGTCCAATCATCCAAGTAAACCTGAAGAAACTTATGAATGAAGTCTTGGAATGCTTGCACCACTATGCGCGAAAAGACAACAGTGCACATTTTTCAACCCAAAGGGCATGACCGTATATGCAAAACTTCCCCACTCAGTGGTGAAAGTTGTCTTCTCCTGGTCTTCCTTTGCAATCCAGACTTGGTGGTATCCTGAAAATCCATCCGTAAAGGAATAGATTTCATGCCCAGTGACTCCTTCCAGAATCTCTTCAATGAAGGGGGTCGGAAATGGATCAATGACACAAACTACATTCAATTCCCTATAATCCACACAAATTCTAATCCACCCATCCTTCTTGATGCTAATTACCATCAACTTATCCATTCTGATTCTTCTACTACCTCAATGATCCCAGAAGCTATCATCTTATCTATCTCCTCCTTAACCTTCATGCATAAGTTGGGATTCATCTGGTAGGGCCTTTTTCTAACCAGGTGCGCACCTTCCTTCAATTTTATCCTCATCTCCCCCAAGGAATGGTGGACACCTTTTAACTCATGGTACCCATGTGGAAATAAATCCTCGAATTACGTGCAACAGATCAATGATCTTTGATACTTCCTTCTCTATCCAATATTCCCCAATAATAGCTTCCTTAGGTTCTTCTCCTGAACCAATGTTAACCTTATTTGTCTTTAAAGGCTCATGGTAGGCACGTGCGTGAGCATCTGCACTGCCCACCACTTCACGCATCCCCACAGAATGGCTAACATTTAAACTCTCTGACTCCTCTCCATCAATCACATATACTAACTTTCCCTTTTCCTTTTCCAAACATGCGCGTGCTCAAGCTGGGATTCTTCTATTTCTTCAATCTCTTCGAAGCGCACCTCCAATCCTGGTTCACCTAGTAATTCCAACAACCTATCTTCCATTCTGGCACTATCCCCCATTGTAAGGCACTTGATACCTTGCAAGGCCTTATCAACTGATGGTTTGGTACTCTGATACTCAAAGGCTTGAATAAGATCAGCCGCAAGCTCTTGCCAATTCCTAGTTTGGTGGCGTGTCTCTGAATGAATGTACCATGCGCGTGCACAACCCTATAGTGTAGAATACAACTTGTGCACCCAGAGGGATGGTGGCAAGGCTTCCACACCTTCTCTCCAGACCCGTTCACACTCTTGGATATGGAAAGAGGTGGGCTCCTTCCCATGGTACTCCTTGATGATGGTGGGTATATTACTTCTAGAAAATATGATAGAGAGAGAAATTCTTACCTGCCATTCTAAAAGGCTCTCCTAATGCATGGCCCACCAACAAGCTACTGTGTCAAGCAAGATGTAACTCAACATCTCCCTTCGTTCCTTTTCATTTTTCCACTGAGCTTCTACCTCCTTGCAGAAAGATCTCAGGGAAGGCTCCTCCAGAGTACTTGGGTAGTTCTTTCCCCCCAAGGTGTCGAACCATGCGTGCCTTGGTTACCTTGGTCACCAATCCTCTCAACTACCATCCCATTAATTCGTAAGTCCCATGCACCCAATTATCACATGCCAGGCTAGTGGTATCACTCACTGACTGAGCATCCTCAAACTGGATAACCCCATTAATAGGGTGTACCATCTCAGGATCTCTGATTGAGCGCACATAAATTTTGTCCAAAACCTCTTCTCCCAATGGTTCAATGTAGGGCACTGACTTCCCATCAACCAGGGGTATAATGACCTGCTCCTCTTTGTTCTCAAAACTGATGTACCCTTTGTTGAACTGGAGGTATACATTGTTCTTGTAACACCAAGGGCACCCAAGTAGTGCTGGGAAATTGTCCACCTTCGGCAAGTGCTAGGACTTCGAAGTCCCCAGTAAACTTGGCTCCCTGGATAGTAATAGCTACATCTTTCAAGACACCGATGGGCATTGCCTTAGTCTTGTTTGCCATATATAACACATTTGAAGATGGTTGTAACGCAGGTCTCCCCATCTGATGCCATGCATCCAAAGTCAAAACATTAACCTCCACGCTAGTGTCAATGAGTATATTACTGAGGAGCCATCCATCCACAACTGCATTCAATGTAATCTCCTTGTCATAGTCGAGGCTGTGAGGGGGAAGGTTTGTGTGCAAGACCTACCTCTCACGCTCTTCTCCGGTGTGTGGTACCTTCTCTCTCAATAAGGATCTGAGTAAAGGAATGATGTTCTCTTACCTTAGCATTTTACACACCTCCTTGACCTCATCCAGGTCATCTTTTTATGCCTTGATCCTCCTTCCTTGTTCCTCCCTCCTGGATTTCTCCTTTAGACACTGGATCTCCCCTTGCAAGCTTCAAATAACATCCATGGTGTCCTGATATATCTCCTTCTGATGTGCAGGGTCTGGGTACTTTCCATGAATGACCTCTTCTCTCAAAACGAGGCTCTTCTGTCTTGGTATCTCTCTTGTGTGTGTGGCTTCTACCCTTGTTGTTACCAAAATAGGCTCCAAACCTTCATCCCATGTTACCCGAGGCATCCATTATATGTCTTCCTTCTTGATGTTGACCATCACAGTGCCTTTGTCCTTCCGGTGCTGCTGATTCATATGCTCATATAACTCTGGGCACTCCTCATACTTATGCTTCTTTCCACACCAAGAGCACTGCAACAAGTCTGAGAACTCATGCTTGTAATGTTTTGTAGATCCATAGTTGAAACATGTCCCTCAGTAGGAACTCACTCCTTCCTCTGCGGTTACCTCATCCACGGAATCCTCCTCAAAAACCTTTTCCTCGCGTGCCTCCATCTGCGTGCTCCTCATAACAGTGATCATCATTCTTAGAACTACTGGCAATGCTGGTTTGGCACACCCCATGATCAATGGCCTCATGTATCTGATCAATGAGCCTACAGTCTTTAGTATCATGGGTCATGGAGGTACAAATCTTGCAATAATAGGATACATTCTTTTTGATCACACACTGTAGCAAGGGACATCTACTGGCATCATGGTCCCCATGACAAGATTTCATAATCTAATGTTACAGCACGTACCACCCTCTGGGGGAAATTATCCTTAATGTGCCCCTCTATCTCACAATCTGTGCACCATAAACCACTGTGAGTCTCATGGACCGAGTTCACAGATAGCTTTTCCAACTATTTAGCCATAGCAGCAATCTGAGCCTCCAATAATGGGCTAACGCCAGTATCAATACTACCAATGGATTCAGCGCGTAAGGCAGCCTCCAATGCTTCATGCGGGTCTGTGAAAGTCTTATGAGACAGGGCCCTTCTAAAAGGGGTGATCAATCCTCTAACAAACCACTATGCATGCTGAGAAGGATGTATATCATATGATAATTTAGACAAGAGAGTTTTAAAGCATGCATCATACTCCCACACACTCTCTTCCATTCCTTGTTGTATCTCCTTCAAAGTGCTAATGATTTTTTTCTCAAACTTAGGAATGTGGAACTCTGCTAGGAATGCATTCTTTAAGGCAGTGTAATCCACCACTATTTGATGAGGATCATACTTTCTATACCAGCTATGAGTGTGTCCTTGCAACGTGGTTACAAATTGACTAGCCTTTCATTCTGGGGTTGTGATACCTTTCATGCGCCATAATAGTTCACACTTGTGAACATGTTCCACAACATCCTCAATGCCCCTGTAATCCGGTAAGTGTAGAGACATTTCAAAGAAAACTTGAGGTGGTGGCTGGGGTCCTTGTCCTAAACCAGAGCCTTGGTTCCCTCTAGTGTTTCCTCCACCTAATCCACCAGGTCCACTAGGTCCTGTACCTCCAGAGCCACCAGTTCCACTAGGACCACTGGGTCCAACAGGGCCTTGTAGGAGCTGTGCCAAGTGCCCCCACGGTCCCACTAAACTATGTGCACTGACGGTCTATGATGGTGCCCCACCACCGCTACTTTTTCCCACACCACTCCCTGGTGTGAGACCAAAAGTTTGTATGCTTGCCCCTTGTCCAAAAACTCCTCCAAATACTAGAATATGTGTAGCCATAGAAGAAGGGAATGTAAAATTGTATCTTCTAGGCACGGATCTATTTCTTCCACTAGTTTCAACTGGATCAATACTTCTTCCTGGTTTAGGAAAACCAAGCACCAGGGCTCAGTCACTGGGTGGGCTCAGATATGTGCCAATGACTCTCCTTTCTCCATGTGACGAACTCTCACCAGAAGCTGAAGGGGTCTCCCTCATGCACTTGCCAAGATGGGGTAGCACAGACTGCTCAGGCTCCATGTCTTTCACGTGAACCTCAATTCCTTCCCGCAATGTCTGTCTCTATAGATCCATCACACTAGTGGCTTCACATCATCTAGTAATCTCCCTTTCATGTGCTTCACCATACTTGAGTTATCTTTCTTCCCTCTCCTTTTCTGTTGTATCATCTGTCATCTTCCTCCACCCGAGCTTCCTTACCCAATGCTTAGAATGGTTTAGCTGGCCATTGGGAGTGCTTCTAGACTCATGGTAACCATCAATATCTTCATAGCTAAAGGGATAACACGTAGAAATGATCCCCTAGGTTCTTGTAGAAACTCAAACTCATCAACCTCTGGACAAGAATACGTGGAAATGGCATATTCCAGAGTGTAGCTAGCTAGTACTCCTCCCCACCAGTGATCTACAGCACGGGTCCATGTCAGATCTACATCTTACAACCTTTGGTAGTCTTCTTTGGTCCATATCCATGATCCATAATGCCAACTTGATCTAGATGCATAGGCTGAAAGCCACCCAAATAACTCTACTGGGAAACAATAGAAAAAAGTCTCATACAGATCATGGTAGAGATTCTCCTCTACCCATCTACGTGTATCAAACTCAGGTCCAATATTGAATCTCTGGGAAAATTCATCCTCCATGCTCTTGAACCATGATTCAACATTTTCCAATGTCAACTGATCCATCATTACTCTTTACACAGATCATGATGCATGCTATATCCCACTACAACTTTGAAAAGAGGTCCCAACAATGGAACCAAGATGTAGTCAATTTTACTCCCATTATAAGAGGAAGGAATCCCATGCACACCTGACCTATCACCCAACAGAAGTTGAGCACTCACCCGAGGCATGCGCGGGTGTCGAGTCTCTCTTTTATGTGAGTTTTTAGTGGGAAGCATTCATCAATGATTAGTATAGGAGTATTCAAGAAATAAGTTTAGACATACAAAGATTATAGGGCTTAGGATGGCCTTCAGATCCTTGTAGTTTCTTCAGACTGTGTTTTAAAAGACTCCATAACACATAATATAATAGAAAGGAAGCTACAACCATTCATTCATAGCATGAAAAGAAAGAGAACTTCTATGAATGAAATATACATGAAACCCACTGATATTCATATCTAATTATAACAAGTAACCTCATTGTATTCATTGGTTCATTACAAAGAGCCATAGATGGGCAGACTACAGTCATGCACATCACTAGGCTTGTATAACTATGTAAAAATAGAAAAGAAATTACAATGCTGAGCTCAATACATCAGAGCCCACTCACAGTAATCATGTAGAGCTCTACCCATGTTATCTCTCTCTGTGTGTATCTCTCCTTTATTCTCCTCTTAGGTCTCTATCTCTATCTCCACACACACACACACACACACACACACTTTCTTGGTCCGTAGGCACTTGTATTTATCATCTTCCCGCATTGCCAACTCCCCTTGCTGTGCCCTCAGATCCATCACTAAGTGTCGAATGTGGTCCTTCAGTGAGCATGTTTCCTCAGGCCTGAGCTCTCCACTCCATCTCATGATGGTCTTCTAGAAGATTCCTTTGCTGGTAAGCTATTTCCTGGGCCACCTGTTCATCAGGCTGACATCTTATCCATGCGTAACTGATCACGATTTTCATGTGTTCTACCTTTGTTGCTTAAATAAGCTAAGTCCTGGACCTCCTTTCACATGTCACGCGCTATATGCTTCCTTGAGCCTTTTCTCTTGTGTGCTTTTGCCTTGTGCGCTATCCTATAACTAGGGTCCCACACACCCACGCACCTTCATACTTAGTCAATATTTTAGGAGCCCAACAATGGGGTAATTTAAAAAGGGGTTTAATAGGTCATTTTTACCATTACAAGTTACAGTTGAGTCTAGTGCATTTCATTCCTATGCCTCCCAAGATATGTATAGCCATATCAAGAGCATCGCTTAGCCATTTTAAAAAATTCAAACTGCATTGTGCTCATGTGAATATCTCCTTTCTTTCTATAGTCAAGTTTAGTGTTTCCAAAGCTTCCTATGAGAATTTGAGGCCAAATTTTGATTTGTGCCATATGACACTGTTTCTCTTTCAAAAATTTAAAGCTTTCATTCCTCCTGAGTATATGTTTCTTAATTCATTGGTCATCATGAAGTATCATTATAATGGTTAGGAGCATGTATCATTCCTCAAAACCTCAATGCTGAACATAGGAGAGAGTGATGTTCGGTATCTAGATTTCAATGAATTTTGGGCCAAAATTTATGATGAAAATCCTTCTCCTATATCTCAAGACATCAAAGAATCTAGATTTACTCATGCCGGTGGATTCACCACTTCAATTCAGTGTGTAGATAATATTATAGCTTGTGCATCTTGTTTTAATCCTAAATCCAAAGAAATAAGGGATCCATAGGGAAAAAATATTGTTAAATTAGACGTTGGTTACATAAATGCTTCCCTTGGGATACTTGTTGAAAATATGAATATCCTCACATTGGGCCCTAAATTGAATAAGTCCCAATTGAAGAATTCAATGTACATGGGAGGAAGTGAAGAATGAAATCACTCTGGAAAAATTGTGCAAGGGAAAGGCATGTGGGAGAAGAGGTTGGTGTGCACGGGAGCAGCAAGGTTAGGGACTTAGCCATATTTTGAAGAATTTTTTCCTAGGAGAAACACGTGAAAATCCCAAGTAATCATGTTGAATGGATAGGGTGTCATCCTAGAACCTTGGAGGTCAAGAAAAGAATATTCCATATAAGGAATATTCCTAGGATGATCATTACAGGTAATGGAGGAATTTACAAGCTGGCATAGGCATTCAACCATGGAGGACCACACTTCCACTGGGCATGTAATTTTTTTATGAAGGAAACCAAGGCGGTGCATCTAGATCCTATTTAAGGGAGGGCTTGGGTCTGACATAAGGGAGATGAGAGTGATAACAAAGTACTAGGGAAAGGAAGGGTTAAAGAAGGTTTTAAGTAGTAACAAAGTGCTACAGAAATACTTGCAATGATGTTATTAGGCATATATGCATGGGTTTGGGTATGAAAAAGGGTTATAATGGGTAGAATAGCTAAGAGCTCTCTTTGTAGAGTATTTTTGGAGGGTTTAAGATAATATTCCTTGATGTATTTGGTCTATATGACCCATATCATGTAATGAGGCCACTGTAAATGTTTATAAATCAATATATGTGCGTGATTATGGTTATTCGTGTTCTTGAGTATAAACCCTTATGTTTTTCATATTATTGTGATTCATATCTACTTTCATTATGATCATTTACAGTTTTCATTCCCATTTATGATGCATTCGCGCACGGATCTATTATTTGTATCTTTTGTTTTTGAGTGAATGTATATGTTTACATTCTTACAACTCATTCTCCATCAATGGTAGGTCATTCTCGTTAAGCTCACATAAAGGAGGGGATCGACACTCGTGTGAACCTTGGGTGAGTTCCCAGCTCACAATGGGTGATAGGTTGGTGTGCTTGGGGTAGAAAGAAAGTACATGAAATGACTAAATTTTGGTTCTGTTGCTAGGACCTCTTTTTTAAGTTGTTATGAGAATGACATGTGATGACTGAGCACTTGACCTTAGACATCGTCGAATCTTGGCTTAAAATCATGAAGGATGAGTTTTCTCAGAGGTTTAGTATTAGATCTGAGTTGGATGCATGAAAATGGGTGGAGGAGAACCTATATCATGAACTCTATGAGACATTCTTCTATGTTTCTGAGTAGAGTTGTATGAATGGTTCTCAACATATGCATCAAGGACAAGTTAGTACTAAAGACCTTGTGTTTTGACCCAAGAGGAATATCAGTGGTTGCATGATGTTGATCTGACCTAGACCCGTGGTGTTGATCACTAGTGGAGTAGACAGTTGACTAGTTATAACTTAGAATACACTATTTCTAAGTATTCTTTCCTGGAGATTATTGATTTTGAGTTCTTGAGGGGCCTTAGAGGATATTTCTTGTGTTCTTTATCATTATCCATCAAGATCCTGATCATTACTTTGAGTTTTGAAGCCTTTCCCATAGATGGATAAACCCCTTCTAGGTGCGGGGCATGGAAGATGGCATGGTAAAGAATGGTGGACCTTGTGGTGGAAATGGAGAGAGAGGAGAGGCAGCTTGAGTATAATGAAGCTCAGGAGAAGAATTTGGCAAGACAATGTGAATCTATAAGAGTGATGGATTTATGGAGGTAGATGTTGTGGGAATGATTTTAGGTTCATGCAGAGGATGTGAAACCTGAGCAGTCTGAGCTAGCCCATCTTGAAAAACACGGAAGAGAAATCCCCTCAGATTCTGGAGAGAGCTCATCATATGAAGAAATAAGTAGAGTCGTAGGTGTACACCTTAACCCACATGGTGACTAAACCCTTGTGCTTATTTTTCAAGTTTCTGAGATAAATTTTGATGATCCTGTTGGTATTGGTATTGGTAGTTGAGTGACACCTAGGAGGTATAATCTTTCATTTGGTACATCTATGGCTGCAAATTTATTTCATGTATTTGGAAGTATCCTTTCTAGTATGACATTTGGGCAAGGTGTGGGTTCACAAAGTTTGGGTATCGCATCTGGAAGTGGCACGGGAAACACATCTAGGAGTGGGTCAACTTTGTAAACTGTTGACATGTAATTTAGAACGACATTGGAATCACATGGAAACATTGTGTTAGGCCGCTTACCTGTGACAAGAGGATGATCTGGAGAATCTAGAGGAGTTGACACTAGTGGATCTAGTGGTGTTGGTAGTGGTGGAAATATTAGAGGAGGCCAAGGTTATGGATCTCATGGGTAAGGGCCTCAACAACCTTAATAAGCATTTTTTGAGATGTCTTTACATTTAACTTATTACAAGGGTGTGGAAGACATTAAAGAGCATGTGCACAAATGTGAGTTACTATTTTACGCAAAGGGTATCACTTCCCTAGAATGAAAGACCATATAGTTTGCAACCATGTTACAAGGGCTCTCGTATAATTGGTACATGAAGTATGATCCACACCATATGGTAGTGGATTACATTGCGTTGCATAATTCATTTTTGGTGAAGTTCCACACACTTGGGTTTAAACAGAAAAGCATCAGCGCATTAAAGGAGATTTAACAAGAAATTTCAAAGAGTGTGTGGGAGTATGATGCATGTTTTAAGACTCTCCTATCCAAGTTGTCGTGTAACATTCACCCTTCACAACATGCTCAGTGGTTCATTGGAGGACTGATCACACCATTTAGGAGGGATATTTCACAAAATAATTTCATAGATCCATGCTATGCCTTGAAGGATGCCTTGTGCACTAAGGCCATGAAAAGCATTGATACCAACATTAGTCTATTTCTTGAATCCCAGATTGCTTCCATGACAAAGCAACTGGAGAAATTTTCTGTAAACTCATCTTATGAGACTCAAATTGGGCTATGATGCATGAAATGTGAAGTAAAGGGGCATATAAAAGACATTTTCCCATGAATATCGGTGCGCAATGTCAGTGGAATGTGAAATTTTCCACAGAGATCATGATGTAATTAGGTGTCTGCTATTGCAATGCGTGATCCATAAGAATGTGTCATGTTATTGTAAAATTGGCACCTCTATTACTCATGACACCTAGGATTGTAGATTGATAGATTAGATACATGATGTCGTTGATACTGGTGTGTACCAAACCAGCATTTCTAGTAGTTCTAAGGATTATGGCTGTCATTATGAGGAGAACACAAATGGAGGAATTTGAGGTAGAATATTTTAGGATGGATTTTAAGGCCGTGGTAATCGTAGAGGATGAAGAAGTGAATTTTCTCATGGAACCTACTATAAATATAGATCTATAGAACATTACAAGTGTGAGTCTCCTGATTTGTTGCAGTGCTCTTGGTGTGGGAAAAAGCACAAGTATGAGGAATGCCTGGAATTATTTGAACACATGAGGTAGATGCAACAAAAGGATAAGAGCATCAGAATGGTAAATGTGAAGAGATATAATCCATAGTGGATGCTAAGGGTGGCATGTAAGTCAAAGTTAGAACCTATACTAGTGATGACGCAAGCCGAGGCTACACACACCAAAGAGATACCAAAGCAGAGACCGTGTGTTAAAAGGGAAGAAGTGATACATGGGAAATATCCTAATCTTACCCACTAGAAATAGGTCTATCAAGAGACCATGGAGGTGATTAGGAGTCTTCAAAGGGAGATTCAGTGCTTGAAGCAGCAATCATGGAAGTTGAAGTAGAAGAAAAGAGTTAAGGCTCCACATAAGGATTTGGATGAAGTCAGGGATGTATATAAGATGCTAAGACAAAATAATATCATCCCTCTATCAGGAGAGTGACTGAGAGCAAAAGTACCAAGCACTGGAGGAGAGCATGAGAGGTAGGTTTTACATGTTAATCTTCCTCCTCACATTCTTGACTATGATAAGGAGATTACCTTAAATGTATTTGTTGATGGATGGATCCTGACTAATATTGTGATTGATACGGGAACGTAAGTTAATGTGATAACCTTGGATGTATGAATCAAATGGAAATACCTCCATTACATATGTATTCAAATGTGTTATATATGGCTAACAAGATAAAGGTGATGCCCATTGGTGTTCTCAAGGATGCTGTTATAACTATCCAAGGGGAAAATTTTACTTGAGACTTCAAGTCTTCGTGCTTGCTGAGGCAAAAAACTTTACAACGTTACTTGATCACCACCAGTGCTATAAGAACAATGTTTACTTACATTTCAATAAGGGGTATATAAGTTTTGAGAACAAGGAGGAATGTGTTATCATTCCTTTGATGGATGGAAATTCAGTACCCTATACTAAGCCCTTGGGAGAAGAATACCTAGACATAATCTATGCGTGCACTATTAGGGACCCTAAGGCTTTATAACCAAAAAAAGGTGTTATTCATTGGGAAAACACTCAATCTATAAGTGATAAAACTAATGTGGCATGTAAAAATTAGTCACATGGGACATATGAGTTATTCATAAGGCAGTTAAGAGGCTCTGTGACAAGAGTAACAAAGGTGTGCTCAGTCAGGATCCTAGGAGGAAAACAATTTTTGAGTTACACTAGGGGATCCAACCTTGATGTTTTCCTATGAGCAATGCAAACCCAATGGATATGTGAGATTGAAAGGAGAAGTATGCTTAGATATAATTTACTCGAGACTGTAAAATTTTTTTAGGAGACCCAGTGAGATAACCTTCTAGAATGACACGAGGTAAGAATCATGTTCTTTGTTAGGTTTATCTGAAGTAATACACCTACTACTATACAAGAATATCATGGGAAGGAATCCACCTCATTTCACATCCCGACATGTGAGAAGGCCTAGATGAAAGTTACAGAAGCCTTGCCTCCATCTTTATGGGTGCATAAGCTTTACTCCACCTTACAATGTTGCACGTGCATGGTAAATTTATTCAGAGTTGCGCCATCAGACATGAAACTGGAAAGAGTTGATGACTGATCCCATTCAATATTTTGAATATCAGAGTACTAAGCCATCGGTGGATAAGGTGCTATAGGTTTCTAAACACCTAACTATAGGAAATAGTGACATGGAAGAGGATATAATACTGGATTTATTAGGAGAACCTAGTTTGGAGGTACACTTTGATGAGGAAGAATCAGAGGATGTATAGCTTGAGCACACCTACATGGAAAAGGAGAAAGGAAATTTGGTCTACGTGATACATGGTGAAGAGGTGGAAAAATTAGATGTTAACCATATGGTGGGTACGTACGAGGTTATGGATAGTGTTGATAAGTAAGCACATGCTTACCATGAACCCCTAAAAAACCAAGAAGGTTAACATTGGCTTGGAGGAAGAACCTAAATAAACTACTATTGGAGATTAGTGGACAAAAAATGGAGTTTCAAATATTATTGATCTATTACATGAATTCCAAGTTTTATTCCCACGTGGGTACTGTTGTTAATTTTTGCCCTCTCAGGCAAAAATGGACAACATGAGCCAAATGTACGCTAATAAAAAAGAAGGCCTTCATGAGAAGTTTTGGGACATTTCAAGTTAACTTAGTGTTCAACGAGTATCTACGATGTCACTTAAAGGTTAAGGGTTGTCTTATACTATTCTTTCCCATTTCTAGGTCTTCGGGACTTAGTTTCACTCAGGGTAATTAAATCATCCTCATGGTGTCCACTTCCAATCAATACGTATTAAAATGCTTAAATCAATAATTTACCTTTGGGAGATCTTACCATGTTCCTATGAATTAGTTAAATGTGGATAATTATATCTAAGCACAAATAGCTCACTGAGCATCGAGTTGTCATGAAAATAAGGTGGCTTAGTTTGTTGAGCTAGAAACTTGGATTCTATGTTGGTAATGCATGTTAATGAGCACATAGTTACATTATAGTTTGATTGAGTTAAAATGGCGAGATGATGATTAGTGGTTCATGGAATAGATGATTCATCGAATCAGCATGTAGAATTTACTCTTTCATGACATCTAGTAGATGAAAATGTACACAAAGCTGACTAGGGGTCATGACGAGTCATGAACGTGCTTGTCGATGAAGGTATAGGCACATATAAAGAAGGAATGGGCCTACGAACAATGCACCGAGCTGGAAAAAAATGTAAGAATTGAGGTAACTTAGCCCAAGCAAGTTACATTAATGGGAGAAATCAAAATCCAAATCAAATTTAAATGCATGGATTAAGGCATCGATAAACCAACGAAATATTGAAGAAATCAATCTTCATGGTAGCTTGTGCAAGTTTTAAAATTTGGTGCTCAAGCCAATAAATGACTTGGTGCGTCAAGCTCTATGTTGATGGTTGAGTTGATAGCTAGCAGCTCGATCAATCAAGATGAAACTCACAAGCATCAAAACATTCGAGCTACTTGGGTCGAGCTCAAAGGTGCTCGAGTATAGGAGGTTGTAAGTCAACATGGGAGCCAGTCTAGTATGTATAATTTTTCACTTGAAGTAGATGCAATGAGGTTGGGTTGTATTAAATTTATATCAGCATAGCAGGTTTGGATGGTCTACTCGAGCCCAGTGGATGCTAACTTGAAAAGGGATCAGTGATGTACCTCAGGTCCAAGCAGATGGTTAGCTCATCGTATCGTGCAAGGAGAAAATCAGTGATCCAACATGATGGATGATTAGACCAAAAAAAAAGTGCGAAGACATGTGCCATGACATACAAGGTAAAATAATGAGTTGGTTTGCTCCTCATGACTAACAGATATGCAAGCCATGCACCCTAGTAATTTTTATATCTCAGCTCACCATGGAACCACATGAATAGAGGCCATGTCATGGAAACATCTTTTCTAGGCACCAAGTGTATGGAGGAGCTCGGGGAATAATCTACAGATAGGTGCATTGGTTTGAACTCAACTTCAAGTCATCGATTCAATAGGAGAAAACCCCATGGGGTCAGGCCATGATGCAGTAGGTTGTTGTCATGAAATGATCTCTCAGGTATGTTGAGAAGTGCTTAGATTACATGGATAATTTAAGAAGAGATTTGTGGAGGGCCTAGTTGGAATTTTATTACCGACTGAGTGAGTTAGTGATCAGAAAAAGCTTGGGTGAATACACGGTTGTCTAAATGCTTGGTTAGCTTGGAGAAGTAAGTCATTTTGAGAGGTGAATGGGAGATGGCTTGAGAATGGTCTATTTTTGAGTTCATTCTGTGCTATAGTAGGAATAGATCAAGAAGGATACCAAGCTAGGTAGATTACACAAGTCATTGAGCTATGTATTGAAAGGAACTTACTCAACATTGGCAAAAGATGAGATTTATGTGAGGATCAATAAGACCATATTTGATGTTACAAGGTATAGCTGAGAATAGAGTAGTCATTGAGCAAGCTATGAGTCAGGATCATCACATTCCATATTCAAAGGGTTAGGAAATCTCTTTCATAGGATCCTGAATTTTTTACAACTTGCAGGTGACTCATTGATTCAAATCAACATGGCTGGCAACATTCACCCAATTTACAAGGATCACAACAAGATTTCATATGAAAAGCATGGTGTAAGGCTTGTATTAATCACGTGTCGAGTTGAAGTGTGGAAGCTAATGCCAAGTCTTTAGCCAAGTTATTTAGGGATATGTACGTGGCATAATGCTCAACCAATATAAAGACAAGTGTGCCATGAGGCATAGAGTCATTAAGATAATTTTGGTAGGTACATTCAAGATAACGGCCATACACTTCAAGCTCAGAAAATGAAATGGTGGATGGTCATTAGATGTTGCAAAAGTAAAGCTCATTCGAGTTGTGACATAAGGTAGAAAACCAAGGCATGGAGGAATAATGCTTTTATAGATCAATGCTCTATGTGGGGAGTGCACAATTTAAGTGAGCCATTTGGAGCTTGACGGATATGAAGGAATTTGTAAGTATAAATGCAAGGGCGGTCAACTTAATATCTTGGTCAATTAAATTTGTAACAAACATGGGTGGTGAGGGATGATTTAAGAACTCTCCGATGTATGCAAATACATGGCAATCAACAAGGAGCTTGATTAGTAATGCTAGCAAACCATATGCTAAGTTATCACTAAGACAACCCCCCCCCCCCCCCAAATGTAGAACAAGACCACTGAGTCCTAAAGATACAAGGTTCTTTCATAGAGAATTATTTAAATATTATATTTTAATTAAATGGAGGTAAATTCAGGTATCAGATGGAGCACGATGCCTTGGAGACCCTAAAAATGACTTTCTCTTAGGAAGCCATAACTTCCTCCCCAGTTTTCAGTTATTTACAAAATTACACTCGTTGGAACTAGGAGAAAGAAGAGCACCATGCCATCCATTACAAAATTACAAATTTTCCTTATTACATAAATATTTCCTAGAAAGGTGGAGTTGCAATTAATGAGGAAAACATGGCCAACAATAGTGATGAATTGTTTCCTACATTCCAGTCTAGATTCTAGGGTTTCTCCTTCTTTCTCTCAACCACTCAGGGTTTCCTATAAATGTAAAAGGGGTGCTTATTAAAAAATGGGTTAGAAACTTTCCAAGCTTTCCCTTTGTTCACAAGCCGAGATGTTGTGAATTTGTAGGCTCTCAATCCTTTCTTCTCAAGTTGTAATGGCAGCCTATGCCTTTTCCCTGATGTAATGATGCAATGTGCAAGTGCTTGAGGTAATGGAAATTATGTTTTGTGATCATTTATATGTCATTTCATGATTTTTTTGCTTCTATTTTCCTCTCTCATGTTACAAGTGAGCTGTGCAACAAGGGTTTCTTTTGCAAATTTTGGAGGTCATTGTGATTATCAAAGAGTGAAGTACTGTATGTAAATTGGGTTTGTAATGCATGTTCATTCTTCCTCATGATCATCCCTCTTCATTGGAAAGCTTGATTTTTTTCTAGAAACACCCTTTCTTGGTGCATCACCACTTCTAGAATAGGTTTTATTTTCTTACAAATCTCTCTCCCTAATCCCTTGAAATGTTAGCATAGGTCTACTTATTCATTTATCTTACATTAGGAGTTTGTAGTGCTTAGTTTAGGAATAGGAATCTGGCCTTCTCCGAAGGTTCACCTCAAGCCCAAGTCCCACAGCTTGAGAGGTGATCCCATGTGTCCCAATCTCACCAAATGTCGTGATTTTTTTAGGCCATTTAGGTGTGCAGTGATTTAGTGACAATGGTATTTGGCATGCCTGGTGGGACAAGAGGCACATCTTTCAGAGGTGTGTGTATTTTGTTCACTTCATTTCATTAAGATGTTGTGCTCTTAGTGAAATTTCAGCCTCAAGAGGTATTCCCAAGCACAACTTGTGACTCCATTGATAAAAGTACCCCACTCTCTGTGTTGCAGACCTTCAATTTTATCCCATTTCCATATAGTTTTCTTCCACATCTTTCCATTTTCTCCTATTCATGAAGCTATGCAATCATGGATTTGTTTCCACAGTTGAGTTCCCACTTGCATTAGCAGAGACACTTTCCATCTTCAAGATATTTTAATCCATCTCCAACTCCATTTTATGAGGATAATCAACAACATGCATATCCCTCTGAGAAAAGTCATGAACAATTTGGTTTTTCACCTAACTATGCAGCTTTTCAAGGGCATGAATATGCAGATGATGGAGGCTATCCTATAGATGAAGATGTAAAGTTAAAACTTAATATGTAGAGACTAGAGGTAAGCATGGTATAATCTAGAGCCACAGCTCAAATGAGGACATTCAAGAATGGCCACAAATCAGCTTGTCCATGGGTTGGTCCTATGCCAAGCTTTTACACCTTACAGGAAAAGATTGCTTTTATGATTGAAATGTTTCGTCAATTTGAAGGTTGGATAGAAGAAATAGAGGCCTATGAGTTTTATGAAATAAAATATTGTTAATGGATTGATTATGCACCACCACTACCTCAAAATTCTCTTTCCATTTCTCAGTCAATGTCATTTTAGTCCAAACCTCAAGTTCCAAGATTTTCACCATCTACACATGTTAAGAATTCCATTCCTTCCTCTCCTATCTTTCCATCCCATCATGGATGTGTTGTTCCTCTCCCTTCTAAAGTTACTTATTTTATGCAAAGGGAACCAACACAAGAAGTTGTACCTCTTATGCTATCTCAAATAGTGAGGGAATTCAGTGAATCCCAACCCACCCCTCCTCTTATAGTTCCAATTTTTTTTAGGAAGAACATGATTATACTAAAGATTAAAAGGAGAATGTTAAGGAGCTTAATAAGGATTTTTTGGGGACTATTGATTCCTAACTAATTGCAAATTTGGTTAAAGAAGGAAATGTACAAGCTGAAGAAGAAGTACTCTCAAGTGTACAAGGTGCTTTTTATGAGTGCAATGATGCTACTTGTCAGGCATGTCAAGAACTTGCTGCATTTATGGAACTGTTAGTGTAAAATCACAGCACCCCCAAATGAGTTATGGATCTACTTTTCTAATGAAAATTCATTTGGTGTGATTGCACAACATTGAGCTTTCCCAAAGTGTGGGACCTTTGCAAATGGGGATAGCTATCAAGAGAAGGTTGGTTCCTCTTCCTAAACTACCTGCCACAAGCTATTCCAGTGCAGAAAAGATAATCTAATGTCCAAGGAGATAGGAAGAGGAAGAAAACTAGAAAAAATAGAGCCTACACTAAAACGGTGATACACTAGAGAAGGAAAATGTTGATTATCTATCAAAACTGCCATGGAACAAGAAGAGGTGAGCAATGGAAATGATGGACAAGTGCATCACAGACCAAAGATGGATTTCACAAAAAAGATGTTCCAAAAATCCATGAACACATCTCCAAAACTTGCAATGAACATCCAAACATTCACAAATACCTGCAATGAAGGGAGGCAAGAAGAAAACAACCAAAAAATGAGTAAGGATGGACAAATGCATCACAGAACACATTTTTTATTGCTCCAGAAGATTGCACAGAACATCATTTTATGGGTAATCGGTAAAAAATTCCATTACAGAGTAGGGGAGGAGGTTCAAACTCCATTTTTGACCCTAGGGAAGAAAAGAAGGGAGAGGCAGAGAAGAAGGATGAACAACCTTTACAAAGTGAGCCAAAACTAGCTTTTATTGCTCGAACAGAATGAAAGAAATGAGAAAACGTAGGAAAATCAATTTGAAATCTCCAACCATTGACAAGAGTCATTAAAACAGTAAGGTCACCCTCAAAAATCCATTTTTCGATGCATTCGGCCATGCTAGAGAAGAAACAGACGCCATACTTCATCAATTTTGGTGGTTGGGGGTCGGTTCTACAATTTTTTCTGTACTAGAGACATTTTCCCATTTTTATCCCATAAAAACTCCATCAAAAATTAAAATTTAATATTCCATCATGTGGATAATTTCAACATCTTTCCATTGATACCAAGATCGTGAAAATATGAGCTCTGGATCAAAAGATACACCCCTCTAAAGATTTAGGGCAAAAATGGTAAAATTAGGACAAAATTCAGGTTTGTGGGCTGAAATTTGAAAATTTTCCCTCTTTTTTCAAATTGGGTATTTTTCTCAAAATCCTCTGCCAATTCACCACTCTGATGACAAGTGACACTTCCCAATTCATTGATGGGATCACGGGCTCATTTCTTGCCTTCAACCTTTTTGACCATAAAGGAAAAAAACTTAACTTCTTCCCAACCCTTGTCATGACACTACTGACTTGGAAACGTGGCACCTTCTGATTTGTCAATGGGCTTGCACTTCCATTTTTGACTTTGATGCATTTTGACCAAATGCCAAAAAACTTGAAGTCCCTCCAATGCCCGCTGCTCCACCTTGACATGTGGCATCATTTCATTTTTGCGAGCCTCAAACAATATATTTTCCTCTATGGGCTTTTAGGCCAAGATTTTACCTTTGATTTTTTTAGCCAAAAGGCTAAGTGCCAAAAAATTTTCCCGCGGGTCCACCTTGGCAAATTTTCCCTCCAAACTCTGCTGAGCCATAACTAAAAAAATACAAGGAGTTAGGAGAACTTCTTTGTCTTTCTGGAAAGGGGAAGAAAAATCCTATCTGATGAAGCCATGTCCAAAATCTTTTGAGTGCTTGACAATGTGTGAAAATTTAATTTGAAGCACAAGGAAGGAAAGAATGAAGGAAACTTAGCCAAAATAAGTAGGGGCTCATTTTGGATAACAGGAACATTATAACAACTTGCCAATATCTTTATCAAATGCCACGACTAGCCGTAGTGGGATTCTTTCCATGGCGTACTAGGAAGTTTCAAGTGTAGATTATACCATGCAGGAGGTCTCAAATTTCTCCCCTTCTTCATCTTTTCAAATCTTTGTTTTCTTAGTTGAATTTGATCTTGCAAATTTTATGTTTAAAGATGAGGAGGGTCATGGGGAATCAACTGCTAATTTAGGAAACATCATAAAATAGGTTGAACCCTTTGTACAGTCGAAGAACAAAGAAGCAAGTTATCATTTAGATTTGGATGCAAAAGAGCCTATATAAATACCCATTCCATTATATAGCCTTTAATATAGTTGTCTAGTTCTATGCAAGGAAATACTAAAGGATCAATAATAGTTTCAAACAGTCTACTTAAATTTGAAGTGGATAAATTAGATATTCTACAAAATTCATTAAATGAAGAGAGAGAGAGGGGCATGATAGTGAAGCTAAGTCAACTTCGAAGGTTTTGGGTGAAGATGACATCATTAAGAATTTCTTGCTTTCGATGGTGGAGTTAGATTTGTTCGATGAACAATTGATGGTGGAAGAAAACCAAGGAGGTCTTGTTTCCCTTAATTTTCTTCAGAAACATCAAGTGAAATATTTTGATCTTGCATGTTTCATGTGGTATGAGGAGGTTAAAGATGCAGAAATTTTTTTTTTTCAGATGAAAGTAAAACCCTTATATGAGTAATACTCTTCAAATAGTTGCAAAGACTTTCAAGTGATTCCATTGGAGCCTGTGACTAGTCCAAAGTAGTTGCATGTCATGGAGGAACTTCTTGTTATCAAAGAAGGGAAATTAAATGGACAGGACATCAATTCAGTACCATTCATTCATATGGGAGAAGAGTTGTTTATAAATGGGGAACAAGAGGAAAATCATACCATAGATAATCATTCTTTTCAAGAAAGTCTTTCGGTAGATGTTCTTGTCAAAATTACAGTTCAGGGTAGAAGGAAAATTCATAGGTTCATACCATGTCCCATAAGGTATTTGGCTTCTTTTAAGACAAATGAACAGTCGCAGCCTATTACATTCATTTGAGAATGTGAGGATGAATTTCACAGGCTCAAGGATCAATTGCTATGACTCTACAAGACAAATACAGAGCAACTAAAAGAGGCATATTTTCTTTTTTCAGTTGATGCCTTTGTGAACCAGATGAAGGGATGGGATTGTTTTAGTTTTTCACTTTTAGTTTCAGCCATGTCCATCATCACATCATCTTCATGGTTGCCCATTGTAAGGATAAGAAGTTATTTTGCACAACTAGTTGCAGGGTTTGTTTAGCTCACCTGTGCTTCCAGTTAGTGTAGGGTAGTAATAGGTTGGCTTTCAACAAAATAATAGCATTGCACACCCTACATGTTCCACTTGAAGCATTTATGATTTTTGTTTCAGTGTGTGTTGATTTTTTTCATTTCTCTTGCACATTGTAGCATCGTTGGAAGGTGTCACAAAGAAGAAAGGTTCAAATTTTCCATAAGAGTTACATAATGCTTCTTCATTCAAAATTACGTAGTATGCCATAAATACAAAAAATTCAACAGATTCAGTATACTTCATGCTTAGCATTCTAGGGAGGTCCAAGATTAGCAATATTTAAGGGGATTCAGAATGGGTTCATTTATTATCCTTCATTTTGTATTAGTCATTCCAAGTTTGGGATGTAGGATCCAGTAGTGTTCAGGTAACTTGGGAACATGAAACTCACAATTCAGGAGTTTCATGGTTTAGCATTAGGTCTTAGTTTGACATTTATAACTCCATGCCCAATGGATAGACAAGGCTACATGAACCATGCTTAGCAAGTAAGCATCCTCGAGAGGTCGCTAAAAATGTTGTCAATTTTTTCCCTCTCAGAAAAAATGGACACCATGAGCCAATTGTATGCTGATAACAGAGAAGGCCTTCATGGAAATTTTGAGTTACTTTGTGTTCAAATATTATCTACTATGTCACTTGAAATTTCAGGGTTATCTTGTGCTATTCTTTCACATTTCTAGGTTTTCAAGACTTAGTTTTCCTCGGGGAAATTAAATCATCCTCATGATGCCTGCTTCCAGTCAATACAGATTAAAATTCTTAAATCAATAATTTACCTTAAGGAAATCTTACCATATTCCTATGAATCAGTTAAATGAGGGTAATTGGCTCTAGGCACAAATAGCTGGCCGATCATCGAGTTGTCATGCAAATAAGGTGGCTCGTTTTGTTGAGATAGAAACTTGGGTTCTATGTTGGCAATGCATGTTAATGAGCACAGAGTTCCATTATAGTTTGATTGATTTAAACTGGCGAAGCTGATGATTAGTGGTTTGTTGAATAGATGATTCAGTGACTCACCATGTAGAACTTACTCTTTCATGACATCTAGTAGATGAAAATGTACACAAATCTAATTGGGGGTTATGACGAGTCATGAACGTGCTTGTTGATGAAGGTATAGGCACGGATCAAAAAGGACTGGGCCTACGAACAATGCACCAAGCTAGAAAAAAAGTAAGAATAGAGATAACTTAGCCCAAGCAAGTTACATTAATGGGAGAAATTGAAAACCAAATCAAATTTAAATGCATGGAATAAGGAATTGATGAGCCAATGAAATATTGAAGAAATCAATCTTCATTGTAGCTTGTGCAAGTTTTAAAATTTGGGGATCAAGCCAATAAATGACTTGGCATGTCAAGCTATATGTTGATGGTTGAGTTGATAGCTAGTGGCTTAATCAATCAAGATGGAACTCGTAAGGGTTAAAACATTTGAGCTACTTGGGTCAAGCTCAATGGTGCTCGAGTATAGGAGTTTGTAAGTCAACACGAGAGCCAGACTGGTATGTATAATTTTTCACTCAGAGTAGATGCAATGAGGTTGGGTTGTATCAAATTCGTATCGACGTAGTAGGTTTGGATGGTCCATTTGATCCTAGTGGTTGCTAACTTGAAAAGGGATCAGTGATGTAGCTCAGGTCCGAGCCAATGGTTAGCTTGCCGCATCTTGCAAGGAAAAAAATATTAAGCCAACACGATGGATGATTAGACTGAAACACAAGTGTGAAGACACAGGCCATGACATACAAGGTAAAAGAATGAGCTGGTTAGCTCCTCATGACTAAGAGATATGCAAGCCACACACCCGAGTAATTTTTTAGATCTCGGTTCACCATGGAACCACGTGAATAGAGGCCATGTCATGGAAACATCTTGTCTAGGCACCGATTGTATGGAGGATCTCAGGGAATAAGCTACAAACTAGGTGCATTTGTTTGAATTTAGCTTCGAGTCATCGAGTCAACAGGAGAAAATCCCATGGGGTCAGGCCATGATGCAGTGGGTTCTTGACTCAAAATTATCTCTCAGGTATGCCGATGAGTGCTCAGATTACTTGGATACTTTGTGAAGAGATTTGTGGAGGGCCTGGTTAGTAGTTGATTACCGACTAAGTGAGTTAGTGATTAGAAAAAGCTTGCATGAATACATGGTTTTCTAAATGCTTGGTTAGCTCAGAGAAGTAATTCATTTTGAGAGGTGAATGGGAGATGGCTTGAGAATGGTCTATTTTTTAGCTCAGTTTGTGCTACAGTAGGCATAGATCAAGAAGGATACCGAGCCAGGTAGATTACACAGGTCATTGAGCTGTGTATTAAGAGGAACTTACTCAACGTTGGGGAAAAATGAGATATATATGAGAATCGACGAGACTAGATTCGATGTTATAGGGTATAGCTGAGAATGGAGTAGTCATCAAGCAAGTTGTGAAACAAGATCGTCACATTCAATATTCAAAGGATTATTCGAGAACTTTCACATGAACCTGAATTGTTTACAACTTGCAGGTGACTCATTGATTCAAATCAACATGTCTTGATAGTATTCACCCAATTTACAAGGATCACAACAAGATTTCATGTGACAAGTGTGGTGCAAGGCTTGTATTGATCACATGTCAAGTTGAAGTGCGGAAGTTAATGCCGAGTCTTTGGCCAAGTTATTTAGGGGTATGTATATGGCATAATGTTCAACCAATGCAAAGACAAGTGTGCTACGAGGCATGGAGTCGTTAAGATAATTTTGGCAGGTACATGTAAGACAATGACCATACACTTCAAGCTCGGAAAATGAAATGGTGGGTGTTCATTAGATGTTGCAAAAGTAAATCTCATTCGAGTTGTGACATAAGGTGATAAACTAAGGCGTGGAGGAATAATTGCTTTATAGATCAATGCTCCACGTCAGGAGTGCACAATTTAAGTGAGCTATTTGGAGCTTGATGGCTATGAAGGAATTTGTAAGTGTAAATGCAAGGGTGGTCAACTTAAGATATTGGTAAATGAAAGTTGTAATGATCCTAGGTGGTGAGGGATGATTTAAGAACTCTTTAATGCATGTAAATACATGGCAATCAATAAAGATCTCGGTTGGTAATGCTAGCAAACCATATGCTAAGTTATCACTAAGACACCCCCCCCCCCCAAATGTAGAACAAGACCAGTGAGTCCTAAAGATACAAGATTTTTTCATAGAGAATTATTAAACTATTATATTTTAATTAAATGGAGTTATATTTAGGTATCAGATGGAGCACAATAACCTAGATACCCTAAATATGACTTTTTCTCAGGAATCCATAACTTCCTCCCCGGTTGCAAGTTTTTTACAAAATTACAGTCATTGGAACTGGGAGACAGAAGATGCGCCATGGAGCCATCAAAAGGTGAATTTTTAGAATTTTTGCATTCCAAAATTATTATTTTTCCTATTTACATAAATATTACCTAGAAAGGGGGAGTTGCAATTAATGAGGCAAACATGGCTAACAACAGTGATGATTTTTTTCCTACATTCCGACCTAGATTAGAGGGTTTCTCCTTCTTTCTCTCAATCACTCGAGGCTTTCTATAAATGTAAAAGGGGTGCTTATTCCAAAGTGGGTTAGAGACTTTCCAAGCTTCCCCTATGTTCACAAGATGAGATGTTATGAATTTGCTGGCTCTCAAGTTGTAATGGAAGCCTATGTATTTTCCCTGATGTAAGATGCACTATGCAAGTGCTTGAAGTAATGGAAATTATGTTTTGTGATCAGTTAAATGTCATTTCATGATTTTGTTGCTTCCATTTACCTCTCTCATGTTGTAGGTGAGTTGTGCAACCAGGGTTTCTTTTACAAGTATTGGAGTTCATTGTGATTATCAAAGAGTGAAGTAATGTATGTAAATTGGGTTTGTAATGCATGTTCATTCTTCCTCATGATCATCTCTCTTCATTGGAAAGCCATAATTTTTTCTAGAAACACCCTTTCTTAGTGCATCACCACTTCTAGCATAGGTTTTATTTTCTTGCAAATCTCTCTCCCTAATCCCTTGAAATGTTAGCATAGGTCTAGTTATTCATTTATCGTGCATTAGGAGTAGTGTAGTGCTTAGTTTAGGAAGAGGAATCTGGCCTTCTTCAGAGGTTCACCTCAAGCCCAAGTCCCATAGCTTAAGAGGTGATTCCATGTGTCCCAATCACACCAAATGTTATGATTCACTTTCAGGCCATTCGAGGGTGCATTGATTTGGTGAAAAAAAAAATTGGCATGCCTAATGGGACAACAAGAACATATTTCAGAGGTGTGTGTATTGTGTTCACTTCATTTCATTAAGTTTTTGTGCTCTTAGTGAAATTTCAGCCTTAAGAGGTATGGGAAAATATAATCAATAGGTATGGGTTCCCTCTAAGTTTTAGTAGTGAGTAGGGTACCCCTTTTTTGAATGAGACCATTAGGATTATGTTGTCAGAGTTCATGGTGGCTCATCACAAGAGTAATCATTATCACCCTCAGGCTAATGGCATGTCTACGGAATTTAACATGATATTGAGTCATACGCTTACCAAAATTTGTGATGTTGGGAGGAAGGATTGGGATGAAAAAGTCTCAGCTATGATATGGGCATATAGAACAACTTATAAAATATTGAACAAAGCCACGCCATTCTAATTGGTGTTTAGAACGGAAGCTATTTTTTTGGTAGATTTTATGCTACCCTCTCTGTGTATTGCATGTGTAAGAGGATTAGCTGAAAAAAATCATTTTAAGAGCGCATTAAAAATCTAATGATGTTAGAAGAGAGGCGATCACTTGTTAAGTGGAGTCGAAAGACTGAGAAGGCAAGATAAAAGGCTTGACATGATCATAATATAAAGAATAATCAATTTGAGGTTGTGCAAATGGTTTTACTTTATGATTATAATTTCCTGCACCATCATGTAATCTCAAGGTCTAGTAGCTAGGACAATATTATATTACACATATACTTGATTCAGGTGCTTTCTAACTACATACACTGGACATAACACAACTTCCTAGGTGTTTCAATGGAAGTAGGTTGAATCCCTAATATAAATAAGGCATTCTTTCTAGTTAGCTTAGGATTTCCCTTAATGCATTTTACTTTCTTTGTATTTCCCTTTCTCGTTACTTTTTTCCTTTTGGTTTGTTTTAGGTGTGTGTTTGTCGTTGGATAATTACATCATCAAGGTGTTATGTGTAGAGGATCACACATCTTTTTAGTGTGGGGTGGAACATAAAGGGGATTTGATTAGGAAATGGTAAGAGTTAGAAGAAGTTCCTAGAGTAATGTTTATGTGGTGGCCTAGGTTGTGAAGTCAAAGGTGCATGGGATCAAAAGAGCACAGGTAGCAAAGGTCAATATGAGAAGATTTGTGTCAAAAAGGCTTTGAGAAAACAACGTACAATGATAAAAATCATAGGAGCAACATGAGGTAGGAAGAAGAAAGAACTTGGTCCAAGACATAGAGGAATATTGAATTCGTCATGGGAGAAAGCACAAAGATTTCTATGGTCTAGGAAATTTCACGTCAGAAGGCTACGTGAGTGTTTGTGTAGGTTTGCGTGTGGAGGGAAAGTGCTGGGAAAAATACATAGAGGAATATCATTGGAAAAATCCAACTTTAATGTGTTTGTACATTAGTAGGTGGCATCAAGGTTTGTGTAGAATAAAAAGAAAAAAGGATATAAATAAAAGGTTGGTAGAGAAGTATTGTTTCACCTTACGTTTTGTTATCGAATAAGTTCTTTCAATCTAAGGCAATTCTTGTGAAGAAATTGTGAAGAGTAGTGTGCGAAGTTGAACAAATCGAAGGACTTGTGAACCAATGTGGAAGAAAACTACATGAGCGTACATGAAGGATTTTTTTGTGGGTTCCTGTGGGTGGATTTTTTATCTTATGGAAAGGAAGTGCTCTAGGTTAGGGTTTACAAGATAGGGGATACGTTTTCATGGAAATTTCATAGAAGTAGAGCTAAGGGTTTGAGAAATATTAGAACTTGATGCAAGGGAGAAACTAAAGAGGACCAAGGAAGAGAAAATGGCACCAAGAAAAGGAACGACCACTTCACCAAAGAAGGGAAAGGGAAAGGGAAAAGGAAAACCTACCATTTCCATTAGTTTCAATGAAGAATTATATGCAGAGATGCAGTACCCAAATGGTGTGCTACTAGGGAAAGAGTGGGTGTCACATATAAGGAAGATATCACCATAGAAAAGGAGATGACCGTGGAGTTGGTTCACCCAATGGAGAAGAAGACACCAGATGGGAAACCCATCTATGATGATGAAGTAATAATGAAGTTAGAAAAGGATTGGCTTCTACAACTTTAAGAGTTTCCATATTTTGGAAAACCTAAGTGACTATATGAGTGGTTGATGTTGCACATGTATGAGGACTACTTCTATTTCTCAGGAAGGTGGATGCACATAACCCCACAGTTGATCTCTAAGTTCACTAGCCTGATCTATGAAGGATAGATGCTAGATGAGAACTTGTGTGACAAGGAGGTCATTAAGAAGAATACTCAGGCATATGAATATAAGAAGGGTTTGCAATACTTTGACATCACTACAATCACTGACCCTATTATGAGGATGGTCCATGCTTTGTGAGAAATTTGAATGGGCAAGGAGATATGGATGCAGATAAACAAATGTTGGTTGAATGTCTACCACAAGATCTTGGAGGGCACCGTTTACAACCTCTCATATTTCATTCCGGAGGATATTATTAATGCCACGCACAATGAAGAGAAGATCATGTTTAGTCATGTCCTCCTTACCATTTTATTTTCAGAGATTGGAGTTCCTGGTGGGTTAGATAAGTTTTTTTGGGAATACCTAGATGAGAACACCTCTCCAGCGAAGAGGTTTAAAGCTTACACTTTTGATACCATGACAACCACTCATAAGGCGCATTTGGAGAAATGGTATAAATAGATGCGAGATGCATTCAAAGCTGAATGGAGGATACCAAAACAACTACTTGCACTAGTGGATGGAGAAGCTGAATTCACCATATACCAACATTTCTCTATCAACAGGTTTACCTTGATAGATGGCACCAAGGGTTCTTGGTGTAAGTTACCCTTCTCCTTCATAGCGTAGTATTTTCAAGGCATGGTAAACATGTTTATAGAGGTGAAGAACCTGAGATTTGATCTAAGTGTTATAAATAAAGATTACTGTGAGATGCATCAAAACTTGGTGTATCCCAATAATCATGCCTATGTAGAAAATTACGTATCTCATGATGTACACATGGTAAAATCGGTGACATTTCCTATTGTAAGTAGGACGGTGGCAAGGGTGTATGTGCATAGCTAAGGCCCAAGTTTGAGAAGAGTGCTTACATTGAAGATGATTTATCAATCCCTAAGGACCCCACAAGGAGAAAGAAGAAAGTAGTAATTAAGAAGAGAGAACAAGAAGAGACTCTTACTGAGAAGGCTTCAAGCATGAATACAATGCAAACCATAGGGGCGCAGGAGTTAGGCATGGGTACAAGCACCTAATTTCAAAGGAAGAAGTATCCTGTTAGGAAGGAGTCACCAGAGAAAGAAAATTCTCCTAGGAGAGAAGAGTCACCCGAGAAGGAGGATTCCCCTATGTTGGATTCACTAGTAAAGAAAAAGTAAAGGGTGGCGCAAGGTTTGGAGTCAGAGGGGATGGAGAGTGGGAAAGGATATGAAAATGAAGACAATGAAGAGCATGAGGAAGCTCAAAATCCTTTGATGTATAATATACACTAGTCTGGTGAAGATGGGGATGAAGAGGAGAAGGAGTACAAGGAGGGACACTCATACCAAAGGAGGAACGTGAGGAGGTAAACATGTGGGATCAAAAGACCCTGATCCTAACGGAGGAGGAGATAGATCAAACTTTAGAGAGGGAGGTGGCTGGTATTATCCAATAGTTAGTGGAGCATGAAGTAGAGTGAAGAGTCGATGAAGTGTTGAAGGTAACTAAAGAGAGTGCAAGTGTAAGAAAGGAGTATGAGAGCACGAGAGGAGACCCTAGCTTAGTAGTAAGCTTCCCAATGGTAGTGCACATAAGTGGGAACGACACAATAGTTGTGTGGGAACATGCTATGACTTATATTAATGATTCAAGTAAGGTACTGTGCATGCACTTCCAAAGTATTATAACTAAATACCAACTCCTCACTTGGTATTCTTTTGAGGAAGAGGGTGTGTACCCACACATGAGGAAAATTCTATCTTAGGCTTTTGAGTCCCATGTTGATGAGCTCTGAGTTCGAGGTAAATCATTATGTATTGATGAAGAAACTAAATGCCAAGGGAATAAACCTTCTTAAAAATTCCCAGCAACTGTCAGATAAGAAAGTTTGTAATGCACTCAACAAATTATCAGTGGAGGTGGAACCAAGAATCTTTGACAGAAACAATAAAATAAGGGTCTTGGAGGAATATCTTGAGAAAAATAATGAAGATATCATTGAGAGGGACAAGGAGATAAAACAGAATGAATTGATCAATGCACAGTTAGGGCATGAGATGATGGATTAAAAGGAAAAGATGTAAGAATTACACATGAAGATAGATGCCATTTCATATGATGTTATCCTAAAGAATCTAGACTTGGCCCCTCTTGATCATAATTATGAGTCAACCATACACTTCTTAGAAGACTTGACACACATAAGCACCATATAAATACAACCACATGCATTAGAGTAAGCAGAAGATTTGATGGCATGCTAGAAGAAGGAAGAGAAGTTGAAGAATGGGGAGATACTAACTTGGTACTCTGAGCTCCTTGTCTTAGTGAATACTGTGGCTAAAAAAAGGTAGAAGTTTTATATGGAAACTATGGAGAAAGGGACAGAGTAGAAAGAATATTAGTTGCCATCCATGAAGAAGATTTGAAAGAATTCCAAGAGAAAAATAAGGGCAATATGGCTGAGTGGGACATGATCTTGACCGAGGTAGAGAAGAAATCATAGGTGATCAAAACCTTAAGAGTTTCGATTAAAAAATAAACTAAAAGAGTTGTACCCCCAAGTTACTCACAGGATGGATGCGTTGGGAAACATTAGCAAGAAAATGAAAAGCATTAAAGATATGTTGAAGGCTAAGGGGGATGATATGAGTTTTGATGATGTCAACACGATGGTAGGTGACTTACTTTAATAGGAATAGTATAAGGTGGATGCTTGGGTTAATATTGAAGCCCCTGTGAAGAAATATTTCCCACTTCTCATGTAGTAGTAGAAGGATTCTTCCATTCTAACATTTTTTATTCTTTCATTTCCTTTATTCTTTATTATTTTATGGAAGGGAAGAGTTTTTCTGAGGATGGAAAACATACGTAGTGTGGGGTAATGTTGGGCCCTGAATTAACTAAGTCCCAAGGAAGAAATCAGTGTGCATGGGAGGAAGTGAATAAGGAAGGTACACAGGAAAAATCATGCAAGGGAAAGGCACACAAGAGAAAAGGTTAGAACATGTGGAAGCAGGGAGGTTAGGGAATTAACCATATTTTAAAGAAGTTGTTGCAGAAGAAACATGTAAAAATCTCAAGTAAGTGTTCTAAATGGAAAAGGTGCCATCTAGGAGCCTTGGAGGTCAAGAAAAGAATATTCCACGTAAGAAATATTCTCAACATGATCATTAAAGGTAGTTGAGGAATTTGCAAGCTGGCATAGGCATTCATCCATGGAAAACCACACTTCCACTTGGCATGCGATTTGTTCATGAAGAAAACCAAGGTGGTGCATCCAAATCCTATTTAAGGGAGCGCTTGGGTTTGAAATAAGGGAGATGAGAGTGATAAGGAAGTGTTAGGTAAATGAAGGGTTAAAAAGGGTTTTAAGTAGTAACAAGGTAGTGCATAAATACTTGTAAGGATGTTATTGATCATATATGAATGGGTTTGGGTATGATAAAATGGGTAGAATAGCTAAGATCTCTCTTTGTAGTGTATTTTTTTAGGGTTTAAGATAATATTCCTTGATGTATTCGGTCTCTATGACCCTTATCATGTAATGATGCCACTGTAAATGTTTATAAATCAATATATGCGTGTGATTCTTGTTATTCATGTTCTTAAGTGTAAACCCTTTTATTTTTCATATTATTCTGAGTCATATATAGTTTCATTATACTTATTTGCAATGTTCATTCCCATTTATGATGGATGTGTGCATGGATCTATTATCTGTATCTTCTTTTTTTGAGTGAATGTCTATGTTTCCATTCTTGCAACTCATTCTCCATCAATAGTGGATCATTATCGTGAAGCTCACATAAAGGAGGGGCTCGACACCTGCATGCACCTCGGGTGAACACCTAGCTAACACTGGGTGATAGGTCAGCGTGCTTGAGGTAGAAAGAAAGTGCATGAATAAATGACTACACCTCACCATGGCACAAGCTCAGATCCTTTTTGATCAAGAAAAGGAAAAATATAAATCCATGATAGCAAATTCTTGGTTCAAGGTCCCGAAGAAAGGAGTATAAATATTTCCAAAAACCATGTATATGATTGATTTCAAAGAGGAGCTTTCACATATCATCACTCTGTTATCAAAGATAATGGGCCTACCTTCAACTAATAAGTTTCACTTCTAGATTTTCCCTTATATAAACATCATTTGTGAAGGAAAGATGAGTATTAACTGAGGAGAAATAATTTGTGAGAATCTTAGTGAGAAACTAATCAATGTGCAACAGACCCAATATTTTTATATGACTTCATAATTGATTTACACCATTCCTGCATATAGGGAATGACTAGGAATTTCTCTAGATAATGACAAAAATAATGATCCAGCATATGAGTATTACTCTATACTGACTCGTGAAAATAACAAGGACCATTTCAGAAGATTCAACGATGCTTTCACCATGTATATTATTAGGCTCCTTGAAGGAAACACAACTGAGAGGTTTTTCGTTGAGGTGAAAAAATGATCTCCACTTATGGTAGTTGGTTCATTGAATTCATAAGGTTCTCCTAAATCAAGCTCGCTAGTTTTGAGGGAAAACCCAAAAAAATTCCAATGTATTGCAATGATAAGATAGCTCTTGTTGAAATTTATAGGAAATTGGACATTTTGTATAAAACATGCAGAGATAAGAAGATTACTGACATCCAATTTCCAATTACCTTGGGAAACTACACTTGTAGGACAACACTAGATGTAAAAAATGTTGAAATAACTATTACTTCTTTTAATTTTTATCCCTTCTAGAATAAATCTTGTTTTGACAGTAAAGGATTCATTTCCCACAACATTATAATCAGTTTTTATCACTCTGCTACACTAGAAGATTATTGGGCTAATTATGGTGATGATTATGAAGAAAGGAGATACTATGGCAAACTTTCCTTACAATAAATCAGATATTTTAGGATTTACAAAGTACCAGAGAACAAGACAGATGATGATGAAGATTTACAATCTCTTGAATATAGAAGATCTATCATGCATGCCCCTCTTCATACCAGTAACTAGTTCCTAAAAGAAAAGGATGACCTTCAGGAGATGATAAACTCAGTTATGGTAAGGACCAAGGTATAGTTTTATAGGAAGATGAAGGCATATATGAAGGGCATGATTAAATCCTCTTCTCAGGAAGCATCTACATCTCAAAGAGATATTCCTACTTTAGTGCTAGCGGTACACACTCAATCAGCTATATCTACCCTTGAATCTTCAACTTTGGTATATACTAAGAAAGGGAATGTTGAGAGAATTGAAAAGGTAGAAGAAATGATTGAAGAAGAAAATAAACAACCTCCTTCTCTAAAGAAAATAGAAATAGTCCAAAGGATTGAGAAAGTTATTGATCTTTCAGAAGAAGAAGAGAAGGAGACAGAAGAACATGAAGAAAATAATTGTGAGCAAATAAGTACCAAGAAAGAAGAAGAAGTGGAGGATAAACAAAAGAATGAAAAATCAGGGGTTGAAGTAGTGAGTATTCTATAACCACCCGCTAAGGAGATACCTACTTCAAGTATTGAAACATCCAATATGGAAGTATTTTTTGCACAAACTCTTGGCTCCATGAGTACACTGGCCTTGGGTCCTGTTGTTACTCCACCTTCAAGGAGTACATTCACTTGGGTTTGACCTTTTATTGAGAGAAAGAAAAGGAAGGCTTCATCCTAAATTGTTGCTCCTAAATTTGATGTTGTGGTTGCTCTCCTTGGCAAAACCCCAATACCAAAGAAGGCCAAGACTACTTCAAGATTATTATCTGACTCAAAAGTCCAAAAATATCTTGAAGTTGATAAACCAAGGATAGATAAGGATGAAATTGATTTGACTTTCAATGACTTATAAATGACAAGAATTCTACTGGGTGAATCCAATCATGAGAGTGAGTTTCATAATCTAAAATAAATTGTGTCTAAAGCTATCGAAAGAGTTGAGAAGGGAAAAAAACACAAGAACAACTTGAGGAACAAGTGCAGACCCTCTTTGATTTCATCAAATCTCTATTGTCAAGTGACAAGGTACTAGATCTAGCTCCTCTAACTTCAATGCCCTCTCCCACTGTCTTGGCTGATGATGAGGTGATGACTATCAAGGAAATCCATAATCATGTTGCTTATGGAAAGGCAATTGAGGCTATGGTTTATGGAATTTTGTTATCTAGATTGAATTTCATTGAGGAAGCGTATAAAACATATGAAAACATTTCTTTGATACAACAAAGATTTGACTCAACTATTACTAGCTTGGAGAAAGAACTCAAATTGTGGACTGAATGTATACAAGATCTCGGGATGATGAGTGACACAGATGAGCAAGTTCTCATTGTAAATAAAGTTTTTTTATGATTCAAGGAAAACTCTCTCAAATAAATGGGTGTTGAGTGTGGAGTGGCAAATGAAGGTGTTGAAGGAAGCAATAGATGAATTAAAGAATATGGTACAAAAATCAAAAGCTTTCAAAGATGAAATTATAGCTAAGTTTCAAGATCTTTGTTGTCATTTCTTCAAAGAAAATTCCATAGAGAAAAATACAGTGTAGGATGTAAAATAAAAATTTAGATTACTCATCAAAGAAGACTTGTTCAAGCCTGACACTGCAACTAGGGAGAAAATGGAGGAGATATGTGCACTTTAGATTGTGGTCATTGAAGAAAACAAAGGCTTCTTGCAGAACACAGACTTTGGAAAAAAAATGGAAGATTTTTTGAACACCTGGAAAAATGCAATTGCAAACAAAACTATTCATAGAGGTATGGAAATTTTTGGATCACTCATGAAATTCAGGAATTGGATTCTCAAAGTGCATACTATATCAACATCTTCCTCAAGTGTTACTTCATCCAGTGCATATACATTTCTTTTAATTAATGTATTTTGAGCTGGATTTATTATTGGTAATAGTATAATTTATAATTAAGGCCAACTCAAAGTTATAATACATTTGATTAAGTGCTAATGTTTAATTAAAAGAAAGGGAAACTGAAAACACTTTGGTTGTAACTACCGCTGTGGATATATAAGGCATATATGTATCATTGTAAGGGGTTAGATGTTGATGATTGAAATGTAGATACATAGAAATTTGATTAATACAAAAGAAGTTCTCTTCTCTTGTCTCTTGTATTTTTTGTTCTTTCTATTCTATTATTTAATATGCATATGTGTTTTTGATATATTCAAATAAAACGAAATTGAGTTCAGTTCATTGGATGTAGTGTAAATAAATTTGTGTCTAAAACATTTATGTATTATGGATTAATTGAATATATGTGAATTCATATAGGTCCTAAGTTATATGTAAGTATTAGTATGATATTTTGTTGCAATCTATATGTCTAAAAGTTTTGCCTTATTCTTTTCCTTCTGCTGCAATAGTGAGTGATCTTGGATAACCAAGGAGAAAACTTGTGTTCTTGATAGGTGAGAAGTGAACTCAAGATTTCCTTTCAACCAATATTGCTTGTTTAAAAGCTATTATTTTCTTTTGATATATTTTTTACATTATCCATATCTTCTGTATTTAAAACATTAGTGAATATGGGATCATTTTCAACATCAAAAGCCTCATTCAAATATTATTAGTCTCTATATTTTTGAAAAATTATTTTTGTTTATCTGTGTGTGTGTTGAATAAGGGAGCCTCTGCCATAAAGAGGAGGGTCTGTTGTCCCTTAAATTTTTGTTCAATATGGTATACAAATTTCCAAACCAATAATTTTTTTGCACCCACCACGGGGCACGTAAATTTCTTCCCATCGAAACAATCTTCAAAATAGACTAGCAACAATAACACACTAGAAGAGAGAAGATATACACAAGGAAAAGGAGCCGATGTATTTAAGATATTTATTTTCAGTCTTTGGAACAACAAGGATTTCAACTAACTCTAAAAAGAAGAGCTAGGGGTAAAATATCCACAAGTACCCCTTCTACAGAGGATAAGACCGGTTCATTTACTCAAGTAGATGTTGATATTCAAACACATTCCAGTCCTAGTGCTCAATATTTGGTATTAACAGGAGTTCTAGTTCCATTGCAAAATTTCTTTTCCAGGATGGATGTTGCACCTTTGCCTTGGGGTTAATGGGTTGGGCCTTCCTCAACCATTTCATGATCTCCCAAAGGGAAATAGAGAGAATTTTCCTAAATTCGAAGGTGATGGGAAGGTACATCTAGATGAGAACATTTCTACTTTTTTGTGGCTTATGGAGTGATCAGAGTTGAGCATGAAGATGTTTCCATTAATCTATTCATGGAGACATTACAAGAAAATACGGAAAATTGGTTCTACCATCTCCCGGTAGGTTTTATTACCAATTGGAATACAATGAAAACTCAGTTTGAGAATCAATTTAAGCATATAGAAGATGTGCATGCCCTTTTACTCCCAACTCTCTCAAATAAATAATGAACCATATGAACCTATGCAGGATTTTGTGACAAGGTTTAACAAGCTGGTAAACAAAATTCCAGTAAAAAAATTATCTTGTTGATCAAATTCAAAAGTGTTTCTTTCTAAACACTCAATTTCCTGAAGTAAGTTATACCTTGATAAGAGATAACCTTACTGATCTAGATGTCGATCAATGATTGTCTATAAGTGTCGAAGACAATTTGATAATGTAGGTAAATTGAAAAAATAACCACCCAAAGCTAAGGCTTATACTTCAAGTACTACAAATTCTGACCAATTGGTTTAAAAGATGGAGAATGATATGATTTCCATAAAAAAGTAGTTGGCTCAAAATGCACCATATAAAGATATCCCGAGAAGGATTTTTCAGCCCCGAAATCATCTACCTCCCACTCAGCCTAAGCTATAAATTGAGGATCCTCTTGTTAAGGTTCCAATCAATGCTACTTGTGAAGTCCAAGAGCCTAAAGATGAGGAGTTGGAAGAATTTGAAGAGGAACTTGAAGAAGTTGAAGAAGATGAAGATGAT
Source organism: Taxus chinensis (assembly GCA_019776745.2). Classification (NCBI taxonomy): domain Eukaryota; kingdom Viridiplantae; phylum Streptophyta; class Pinopsida; order Cupressales; family Taxaceae; genus Taxus; species Taxus chinensis. The sequence goes on from CM034151.1 coordinate 556,554,510, forward strand.
TCTTAGGTCAATTTCCTTACCACTGAAGGGGTTGATGATGATGATGATGACTATGATGAAGTGGTAGAAGACATGAACAACAAATCATATGTCATCATGACAAGGGATCAGTTTAATAATAGGAAGGAGGTGGTTTAACCTACAAATAAATAATTTTTTAAGGAAGCTCAAGTTACTATTCCCATTGTTGCAAAGAGGAGCCCCTATTCCTACCATGGACACCCAAAATGTAAGTACCACTTCTTCACCCAATATTTCTTCTACTTCCACTTCTGCACCTAAGACTAATACACCATCCACCCCCACATCCAAAGCTTCCCCAGCTGTAAAAGTTGATAAGCCTAATACTTTTGCTTGTTCAAGTTATGACACCCCATCTACTTCAGGGTCCTTTGATATAATTGATCATATCAAAAATACCAAAATTGAGATATTTGAGGTTGAATTCTATCAAACCCATGAGGAGGCCTTTTCCCAAGTTGTCATGTTTTTCAAGTCTAAGCATAGACAATCACCCACAACTTATAAAACCTTGTTACCTTCTCCTAGTTCCCCATCCCCATGGAATTTGATGGCCTATGCACCCTCTACAAATAAAAAATTGATCCCTTCTACATCACATTGCTTATAGTTGGTCATAGGCTCAGTAATTGTGTCATTGAATCAGGTGCGTCATATAATGTAATGCATGCTAAATTTTCTCATGCCGTTGGCCTTACATTGAATTGAATATTCGAATCATGTTATTCCATGGAAACCAAAGAGGTACCTTTGGTTGGAAGGATCAAGGATGCCTAAGTGGTTTTTGTTTATTTTCCTAAAAAGAGATTCAAAGCCACCATTTTGGTTGTAGAAATTCCACCATCATATGGTATGATTTTAAGTAGAAATTTATGTAGAGAAGAAATTTAAATGGACTAGTCCCATGCCCTCATCCTAGTTAATGGAAAAATGAAGAAAATATTTCCTGAAAGGTAAGAAAAGTATATTGTACAAAAGACTGATGATCCCAAAGCACAAATCATCTAGGAAGATATTGGTCATGATAATTATATGATCATGTATGGAGATGAGATTAAAATTCCTAAAAGGGTGATTGATGATCCAAATGGCGTTTGGATCCTAAAGTTTGATGGCAATTGTTCTTCAGCTGGTTCTAGAGTTGTTGTCATTCTAACCTCTCGTGAAGGAAAACCTCATTCATTCTCTTATAAGCTTAAATTTGAAAACACAAATAATACTGCTGAATATGAGGCCATTCTTCTTGGCCTAGCAGTAGCAAGAGAAATGGTGATCAAGAATATTTTTGCTCGTGGGGATGCTAAGCTCATTGTCAAGTAGGTTAGAGGAGTATTCCAAGTAAAAAACAAAAGACTGAAGCATTATAGGAACTTGGTATGTGATTCAATTGAATTATTGGACATATTTTCTATTGAATTTGTACGAAAAGAGAGAAATACTAGAGCAGATACTCTAGTTATATCTAGATATTTGCTAATTCCTCACCTAGAATTTTCCCAAGATAAGTTCACAATTGAGATGATACATAGAACAAGTGTTCTAGATAATGTGAATAATTGGCATGTGTTCAATGATGATCAACACATGATCTCCTTCCTTGAGCTCAAAGATAATTTCAGTGAATTATATTTTGAAGGGAATGAACCTAGTCATCGTGAGTCTGTTTCATCTTCTGTGTCTAAGGAAGGAGTTGAAGAAGAATATGATAAATATGCCTGCATAATATTGAAAGGAAATACAATACCTAATGGCCTAGTGATTTTAGAATATCTATTTGACAAACATGATAGGTATATCAAGACCAAGGTATCACACTAGGCTCATCAATCAGCCAAATATGAAAAATTTAAAATAGGGAGTGAAGAGAAGCCTATTTTTTCAATATTAGAAAATGTTGTACTAAGGAAGAAAGGAAGAAAATGGTTGAACTAATAAATAAGTATGCATATGTACTAGCTTATTGATATGATGATCTAAAAAAATTCAAACCATGGGAGATGCAACACTATATCCCCTTAAATCTAGGAATCAAACCATTTCGACAAAAAAAGACAATATCCTAAAATTGAAGACACAATTCATCAAGAATTTTTTTTTTTTTTGAATGCTCGAATAATATTTCCCATTCATCATTCAGCTTAGGTAGCCAATATTGTGCATGTAATGAAAAAGAGTGGTGAGATTAAAATTTTTCTAGACTTTAGGAATTTAATCAAGGCCTCTCTTAAAGATAATTATTTGCTCCCTATGATGGATCAAATCTTGCAAGTTGTCAATGGTTCAGAGATGTTGTACATGCTCAATGATTTCTTAGGATATTACCATATCAAGGTGGATGTTCAAGATCATTACAAAACAACCTTCACAACTCCCTGGGGCACCTTTTCTTACAAAAAAAATATGTTTGGTCTCATCAATGTTGGTGCAACTTTTCAGAGAGAAATGGATTTAGCTTTTGGGTATTTAAAAGGAAAATGCATTGTGATCTATCTTGATGATTTGACTATTTTCTCCAAAAGAAGAGAATATCATTTTCAACACCTTGAAGTTTTTCTCCAAAAGTGATAAACCATGGAATTTATTTGAGTCCAAAGAAATATATCTTTAGTGTCACAGAAGGAAAAATTCTCGGGCACATTGTTTCTAAGGATGGAATCAAAATTGATCCAGAAAGAGTACATACTATTCATAAAATTCCTCTTCTAACAAAAAAAAAAGGTGTGCATTATTTCTTTGGAAAAATTAATTTTCTAAGGAGATTTATCTCTGATTTTTCAAAATTAACTAGGAGCATAGCTCAAATGATGAAATAAAATAAATCTTTTTGCTAGACTAATAAGGGGAAGGATGCTTTTGAAAACATCAACAATGTTATTTCCAATACTCTTATTCTTGCTTGCCCTAATTTTGAAAAGGATTTCATAATCTATTCCGATGCCAATGAGCACACTTTGGAAGCCATTTTGGTGCAGAAGAATTCTGATGGATGAAAAATGCCTATAGACTTTATGTGTTGTGTCTTGAAGGATCATGAGCTGAAATATACACAAATGGAGAAACATGCTTTTGCTATGGTAAAGGAAGTCAAGAAATTTCACTTTTATATCCTCAATTCTCATTTAATTATTTTTTTTCCTGATACAACTGTCAAATAAATCCTCACACAAATAGAATTTAGGTCAAAAGGAGGAAATTTCATGGTAAAGGTCTAAGAATATGACCCGGATATCAATCTAACTAAGCTTGTTTGAGGTAGAGGTCTCTATGAGTTGTTTGAAAATGGTGTCAGGAATGAATCATTTGATGAATAAGGTGTTAGTGTATCAACCATACTTTTCCTTAGTTCAATGAATGAATGGTATGCTGACATTGCTCATTTTCTTACCTATGGATAATGCATAGCACATTTGATTGCTAAAGAAAAGAGAGTTGTTAAGTTACAATCTACACACTATGTACTCCGAGACATTTCATTGTTCAAGAAAGGAATTGATGGAAGATTTATTAGATGTGTGGATAAGGAATGACATAAAAGGTTTCTTAGGGATTTCCATGATCAAGATTATGGAGGTCATTTTTCATCTACTGTAAGAGCTCATAAAATCTTTCATGCAGGTTACTATTGGCCAAAATTGTTTAAGGATGCAACAAAATGGGTCACAAAATTTGAAGCACATCAAATCTTTTTGGGAAAGCCCAAACTAGACAATCTACCTCTAGAACCACTGGTAATGGATCCATTTTAATAGTGGGGACTGGATTTATTAGGTACTCTCAATCCTACCTCAAGTGTAGGCCACACTCATGTCTTGGTAGCCATTGACTACAAAAAATGGTTGGAAGTTATCCTAGTCAAAAGAACCACTTCTGAAGTAGTGTGTAATTTCATCAAAGAAAATATTCTAGTCAGATTTAGAGTCCCAAAAAAATTGTCACTGATAATGCCCCAAAATATTCTTCTTATGAACTGATTGATTTCGGCTACAATTATGATATTCCCTTGCACATTATTTTGAATAATATCCATAAGGGAATGGGCAAGAAGAATCAACTAATAAAAATATGGTGACAATCATTAGAAAGATTATGGATGAGTCATAAATAAATTGGCACAAAAAGATTTATGATGCTCTCTGGAAAGATAGGATCACACCAAAGAGAGCAATTAGAATGTCCCCACTCCAAGTTGTATATGAGATAGAGGCTCAACTTTTAGTGATAGTGGAATTACTAGCATTATAGTTGATGAAATCTATTAAGTATGAAAACTTTACCAACTCTGTGGAAAAAATAATAATGTACCTATAAAAAATGGATGATGACAGGTTGCAGGTGATTGATAGAATTGATGCACATCAGTAAAAAGTGAAACAACTATTTGAGAAGAAAGCTAGATCCAGAGACTTCCAAGTTGGAGATATTTTCCTACTTTAGGAAAAAAGGAAAGAATCTCGAGGAAGTCATGGTAAGTTTGATTCTCTTTGGCTTGGTCCTTTTAAAATCAGACATTTTGCTGGCGAGAATTCATTTTACTTAAGCTATATGGATGGAACTTCACTTCCACTACCATATAGTGGCCAAGATTTGAATTTTTTTCAGTCCTAAGTGAGTAGGAAGTCCTTTGTATAGTATTTTGTCTCTTATATAGTCCTTGTTTTTTTCCTTTGTTTCTATGTCTTCGGTATTGACTTCTTCTGGACTTATTACCCAATGATATAACACTTGTTATAAACTAGTGATTCTGGTGTCCTTTGCTCTACCTTTTTTTCACTAGATATCAAGTCAATCCAATCCCCAAAAAGAGCCAACTATTGTCACTCACCCAAAATACTTTTAGTCCTTCAAAATTTTCAAAATTTTGGGTAAGTTAACCCCTATGATGTCTTTTTTTTCCTTTTTGAAGTCTGGAGGAAAAAAATAATCCCAAGAGTTATTCAATTTTCAAGTATTTTGATTTTTGGGTCTTTTTCTTTGTATTGTGGTAAGTTTAGCTTTTGGGTGAACTCATGTCCCAAGTTATTTTGGGCCTATTGTGCTTCAGTTGACATCTACATGTTCCCGACATGTGTTGCTAACCCACAAAATTTTCTCCAAAATTTTCTAATTCCCCAATGTATTGCAGTCGTTTCAGGTCTGCAAAGAACTTGTGTCCCTATGTCTCATGGGCCTATTATTTACCATCAACCTGAATTTTCTGCATTCCATTAAACTTTAATGAATTGCTGACATTTTGGCTTTTCAAGGAACAAAAGTCCCAAGTTTACCCTGACCCCTTGTTCACTGCAAGCCCACCTTCACCACATAATATAATTTTTCTTTTTATTGTGGATAATTTGGGTTTCCATGTCCCTAATGTCCCACATTACTTTGGACCTCCCATGCTCCATATCTCCACCATATTCGTACTTCAAAGGGTAAGTTAGAAATCTGTGTCATGAGTATCCCTATTCTCCGTAATGCACTTAAACCCCTCATTTAATGCATCCAACAAACTTTTCCTTAAATGGGGTAATATAAAAAGAGGTGTAGTGGGTCATTTTTACCATCGCAAGTTACACTTGAGTCCAGTGCATTCTGTTTCCATGCCTCCCAAGATATTTCTAGCCATATTAAGAGCATCCCTTCACCATTTTCAAAAATTAAAATGACATTTTCCTCCTATGAATATCTCCATTCTTTCTACAATCAAGGTTAGTGGTTTCAAGCTTCCTGTGAGAATTTGAGGCCAAAATTTATTTTATGCCCTAGGCACTATTTCTCTTTCAAAACATTTTCAAAGCTTTTATTCCTCCTGATTTTCTATTTCTCAATTCATTGGTCATCGTGAAGAATAATTACACTGGTTATGAGCATGTATCATCCCTCTTAAGCTCAGTGTCAAACGTAGGAGACAATGATGTTCAATATCTAGATTTCAATTAATTTTGGGCCCGAATTTCTAATGAAAATCCTTCTGCTATATCTCGATGCATCAAAGAATCTGGTAATTTCTCATGTCAATGGCTTCCCCACTTCATTTTAGTGTCCATATACTATTATATGGCTTTTGAATATTGTTTTGATCCCAAATCAAAAGAAATAAGGGATCCATAGGGACAAACTATTACTAAATTGGACATTGGTTGCATAAATGTTGCCCTTGGGATACCTATTGTTGAAAATATGAATATCCTAACTATGACACAATATTAGCTCCTTTTTGAGAAAGACAAGGAAAAATATAAATCCATGATAAAAAAATTCTTGGTTCAAGGTCCCAAAGAAAGGAGCATCAAGACTGTCAAAAACCATGTATAGGACTAATTTCAAATAGGAGCTTTCAGATATCATCACTCTTCTATAAGGAATAATGGGGCTACCTTCAACTAATGATTTTCAATTCTAGATGTGCCCCTATATAAACATTATTTGTGAAGGAAATATGATATTTAACTAGGGAGAAATAATTTGTGAGAATCTTAGTGAGAAATTAATCAATGTGCAATAGACCCAATATTTTTATATGAATTCATACTTGATGTACACCATTGCTGCATACATGAAATGGCTAGGGATTTCTCCCAAGAATGAAAAAAAGAATGCTCCAGCATATGAGTATTACTCTAAAATGACTCTTGAAAATAACAAGCGCCATTTTAGAAGATTCAACGATGTTGTCATGATGTATATTATCAGGCTCTTGGAAGGAAACATAGCCGAGAGGTTTTCTGCTGAGGGAAAAAAATTGATCTTCACTTATGGAAATTGTTTCAATCAATTCAGAAGGTTCTCTGACATCAACTTAGATAGTTTTGAGGGAACACCCAATAAAATTCTTATGTATTGCAATGATAAGATAACTCTTGTAGAAATTTGTAGGCAACTAGACATGTTGCATAGAACATGCAAAGATAAGAAGATATCTTTCATCCAATTTACAATTACCTTTGGAAACTACACTTGTAGGACAACACTGGATGCAAAAAATGTTGAAAGAACTATTGGTGCTTTTAATTTTTATCCCATCTAGAAGAGATATTTTTTCAACATTCAAAGTTTCATTTCCAACAACATTAGAATGGGTTTCTATCACTCAGCTACACTAGAATATTATTGGGATGATTGTGTTGATTATTATGAAGCAAGAAGAAGATATTATGGAAAATTTTCCTTACAACAAATCAAATATTTTAGGATTTACAAAGTACCAGAGAACATGATAGATGATGATGAAGATTTATAATCTCTTGAATACAACATATCTATCAGACATACCTCTCTTCCTACCATTAATTGGTTTTAAAAATAAAAGGATGACCTCTAAGATATGATAAACCCAATTATGGTAATGACAAAGGTTTGGTTTGATAGGAAGATAAAGGCATATAGGATGGGCATGATTCAATCGTCTTCTCAGGAAGCATCTACATCTCAAAGAGAGATTTCCTATTTCAGTGCCAAAGGTACATACTCAATCAACTCCCTATCCCCTTAAATCTTAAAATTTGGTATATAATAATAAAGGGAAGGCTGAGAGAATTGAAAAGGTATAAGAAATGGTTAAAGAAGAAAACAAACAACCTCATTCTCCCAAGAAAATAGAAACAATCCAAATGATTGAGAAAGCTATTTATCTTTCAGAAGATAAAGAGAAGGATACAAAAGAACATGAAGAAATAAATTGTGAGGAAGGTAGTAACGAGAAATAAAAGGAAGTGGAGGATAAACAAAAGAATGAAAAATTAGGGGTTGAAGCAACAAGTATTCTAGAAAATCCTGTTAAAAAGATACCTACTTATTGTATTGAAACAACCACTATGGAAGTATCTACTGCACAAAATCTCAGCTCCATGAGTAAATTGGCCTTGGGTCCTCTTATTACTCCACCTTCCAGTAGTACCTTCACTTGGGTTCAAAATTTTATGAAGAGAAAGAAAAGTAAGGCTTAATCCCAAATTGTTGATCCTAAATTTGATGTTGTGGCTTCTCTCCTTGGCACAACTCCAACACCCAAGAAGGCCAAGACTACTTCAAGGTTATTATCTGGATCCAAGGGCCAACAATATCTAGAAGATGTTAAACAAAGGATAGAGAAGGATGACAAGGATTTGAATTTGAATGACCTATAATTGACAAGAACTCCACTAGGTGAATCCAATCATAAGAGTGAGGTTCACAATATAAAATAAACTATGTCTAAATTTATTGAAAGAGTTGAGAAGGGGAAAACAAACAAAAGAACAACTTAAAGAACAAGTGAAGACCCTCTCTGATTTAATCAAATCTCTGTTGGAAAGTGACAAGGTACTAGATCCAGCTCCTCTTAACTTCAATTACCCCTCCCACTTTCTTGACTGATTAAGAGGTACATAATATAAAGGAAATCCATAAGCATGTTGGTTATGGAAAGGAAATTGAGGCTATGGTTGATGGAATATTGCTATCTTGACTAAATTTCATTGAGGAAGTGTTACAAAGCATATGACATAATTTCTTTGATACAACAGAGATTTGAATTGGATCTTAGGATTGATGATTGACACAGATGAGAAATTTCTCATTGAAAATTATGATTTTTATGATTCAAGGAACAATCTCTAGAAGAAATGGGTGTTCAGTGTGGAGTGGAAAATTAAGATGTTAGAGGAAGAAATAGATGAATTAAAGAATATGGTATAAAAAGGAGAAGCTTTCAAAGCTTCCATACTAGTTGAGTTTCAAGATCTTTGTTGTTAGTTATTCAAATAAAATTCCATAGAGAGAAATACAGTGCAAGATGTAAAAGATAAATTTAGAGCACTCATCAAGGAATAATTATATCAAGTCTGAGACTGCGACCAGGGAGAAAATGGAGGATATCTGTGCACTTTAGACTGCGGTCATTAAAGAAAAAAATGATTCTTGTAGAATGAAAAAATTGGAAATGAAATGGAAGATTTTTTGAACAACTGGACAAATTCAATTGCAAACACAACTATTCCTATAGGCATGAAAATTTCTGGAGTACTCTTGAAATTTAGGAATCAAATTCTCAAATTGAATATTGTAGCAAAATATTCCTCGAGTATTCCTTCATCTAATGCATAGGCCTTTATTTTAATTAATGTATTTTGATTTGGATTTATTATTAATGATATTGTAATTTGTAATTAAGGCCAACTCAAAGTTATAATATATTTGATTAAGTGCTAATGTTTAATTAAAAGAAAGGTAAATTGAAAAGAATTTAGTTATAACCACCCCTGTGGCTATATAAGGCATCTTTATATCGTTGTAAGGTGTTAGAATTTTTATGATTGGAATGTAGATACACAACACTTTGATCAATACAAAAGAAGTTATCTTCTATTGTCTCTTGTCTTTTGTGTTCTTTCTGTTCTATTCTTTAATTTACATACGTGTTTTCGATATATTCAAATAAGAATTTCTTTTGTTTAATTCAATGGATGTAGTGTAAATAACTTTGTGTCTTGTTGTCCTCTCAATTTTAACTACCCTTTCAAATCTAAATTCGTGAAAATTAGATCCCTGCCATAGAAGAAATTCGTGTTTTAAACTCCTCAGATGCTCATTTTCATTTCCCATGATGTTTTTAATCAAAATTCCTCAGTCTGATGCCGTTAAATTTTTTTACCTATTTTCAATGGATGGAAAATAATTATATTTCTTCTCTTATGCATTTGGAATGTGTGGAACCTTGCATATCTCTTTTTTAACCTTTTGTAGAGAAATAAATTCTTCATCGGGAGTAAAAATGGCATTTTCCTGTTTCCTGCAACTTCCTACATTCTTTTCCCCATCAAATTATTGCTCTAAAAGGTGAAGCTACGCATTTGTTTCCCATTGGATGCGGCCGAGAGGGTTCCTTTTTGAACTGATCACTTTTGGTGATTTTGGAACAAATGTCAGATTTTCCCCGCATCCCTGCTAGTCCATGATTGGCTGGAGTAGTTTTGGTGGAAGTTTGGGGCAACGGATCCATTTTATTCTCTAAGGCATTATGGCAAAAGGGAAACATAGTTTTGAAAATACCCGCGGCCCCGCCCAAGTGAAAGGATAAATTTTGAGGTGAAATCCATAGCAAATAGGAAAGGGACGTTGTGTTCATGTTGAAAATTCAACGGCGGAGGCATGGACTTTCGGGGGAAAAGTTGGAATTTTCCCCCTTATCAAAACAGATAAAAAGCAAAGCACATCCCCACAACCAATTAGGTGAGGCCGCATGTTGAAGAATCAGAAAAGGACACATGGTCATTTCTCATTTCATAGGCACTTTGGAAAACCGACGGAAGACTTTGGGAATTTTAGCCTTGTTTCCACAAAGAGAAAAAAGTTCTAAAATGGCCCGTGGCCCCACTCATGCGAAGGGAAAATTTCTAAGTTAAGGCTCGTAGCAGATTAGAAAGGGACACCTGGCCTACATTGAAGAGTCAATGGCGGGGTGCACCGACTTTCGAGGAAAATTTGGAATTTTTTCCCCTTTTCAAAAATAGATAAAGTATAAAAATGAAGTGCATTCTCGCACCTAGTCAAGTGATGCCATGTGTTGAAGGATGAAATCAGAACAACAGGCCTATGAGGGAAATTGAGAATTTGAGTCTTTTTCACCAAAAGGTTAAAATGTTGCATATTGAGCCACGAACCCTTTTTCCAATCATGGTGTGCCACGTGTTCACGTTGAAAAGTCAAAACGGGCCGGTGGAGGTTTTTGAGAATTTTAGTTTTTTTGTTAAAAAGAGTTTAAAATGGCAGATTTGAACCGTATTTCCTCAGATACTCAGGTGGCGCCATGTGTTTGGATTTTGGCGGAGCTGTGGAAGGGTAGAGAAAAATGAGAAATCACACTTTTTCTCCCCAAATGTCAGGAAATGTATTTTTCTTCCCCAGGGCCGTCGTTGCTTAGATCTTGCCACGTGTAGGGTCTAAAAGTTTGAAGGTAAAAGGAGGAAAAGATAGCCAAATGCACTCATTTGGTTTTTAAAGCCATTAACGAACTAGAGCTCTGCAAAACACAAAAATGAATCGTTCTTCATTCTTTTTCTCTGTATTCTTATCGTTTTGCCATGAGATGCATTTTTACTTTATTATGGGGGAAAATTGATAAGTTTGAAGGGATGTAAAGTTTAATCATCAGAAAAAGGAGTTTTTTGGGCATATGTGATAAAATAGGGAGAAAAATTACCAGTAAGAACTTGAGTGCTATGAAAGTGATTAAAAGGTGGAAATGGCAGGACCACATGAAGAAGAAAATCATGATATGCCCCCTACTAAATTAATCATGCTTGAACTAATGAAATATTCAAATTTTGAACCTCTAGTTTTCATGAGTGCGTTTGTTTCATGTCACTTTCCAAAAGCAGATTTGCAACAAACATTATTTCTTTTGGATATTCTTTTCTTGGGACAAAGTATGGATGTACAAAAATTGTTATAAAAACATGGTTTTGTCCATGGAAAAGGGATTCTTGTTTTCTAGGAAGGTTGTAAATTCTGAAGTAATTCAATACATAAGTGCTTTATTTTCTTATTTTCCTCTATCATATCTCTCTCTTCTGGCTCGATTCAATGGATCATTTGTTTTGCATTCAATAGAAACTTTGTGTTCTAGTCTGTGTAATATGTAGAACTTTGTGTCTGCAAATTTGAATCGGTGGTGAAGTAATTGATCATTTTCTATATTTTCTTGGTTCAATGCGAGTAGGGAGAAACTTTGTGTTGTCCCCTCAAAATTTTCCTTCTGTTTCCAAGTCTGGACTTTGAAATTTTTGAGTCGTTACCCTTTGAAAATGGCCCAGTCTAAGTATTTTGAAATATAGCACTTCCTAAAGGATTAAATATTCTTAGAAACACCATCATCAGATAGAGAATTTTGTCCCCTTTCCAGAAATGTAAGGAAGTCCTGCTAACTCCTTGTATTTTGCAAGTTATGGATTGGCGGAGTTTGGAGGGGAAATTTTCCCTAGGTGGGCCATAGAGGTAATGAGGAAATTTTGCCAAGGAAATTGTCGGGCCAGACAGAGGACTTTGGGAAAAATTTCCCTTGCGGGACAAAAAGGGCAAAATGTTATTCTGAAGCCCGCGGATGAACCAAAAAGTGCCATGTGTCGTCGGGTTGGTAGGGCATGGAGATTTTGGGGGAAAAATTTACCAATTTAAAAAAAGATGGAAAAAGGTCAAATTTTGGCCCGCGGGCCCGAATTTCACCCTAATTTTTCCGGTTTTGCCCTAAATCTTCAAGAGGCCAGATCTTTCGATCTAGAGCTCATATTTTTTCATTTTTTGTATCAATGGAAGGCTGGTGAAATTCTCCACATGATGGACACTTCAAATTTAAAATTTGATGGACTTTTGTGGGAGAAAATCAAGAAAATGTCTCTAGCATGCAAAAAAATGCAAAAATTTTCCCCTGACTCTGCTCCAATGTTCTCCTGCGATGTGGATGGCTCATTATTTAAAGGCACAAAATATAAATCTAATGACCCACATTCAATCTAGCAAGTTTGTAACCATTTTAATTATTAAATTCTATGGGATTTCCCACCACAGCCATTTTTTCTATAAAAGAAGGATCTAAAACAATGTTAAATGATTGGATCTCGACTGTAACTACTTCTTGGTCATTTGGGAAGTTGTAACTACCTTGTGCAAGCTATTTCATGGCTTTTGGAATTCATTGTAGGGGTTGGCATTTGATTTTTTGAAGACTATAAATGACTTTCACGAACAGAGGACAAAAAAAATGGTTTCCACTCTTCCAAGCTTCCCCTTTCTGTGAATTTCTTCCATTTCCTTTCATTGTACAAGTTTTTACTTCAGCTGCAATAAGAAAAGAAGGATTTTATGCCCCTTTAACGGAGGATTTGATTGGTACTTTGTGACCAATGCATTTTTATTCAGTATTGTAGCTCTAGTTTGTGAATTTATATTCTTCTTCCATTTAAATGCATGTCATAAACTTCCTGATCAATGTTTGTAGGAATTTGATGCTCTACCTCCATCATTTATCTCCTTTCCTTCAATCCCACTCCCCTTTCCCACTCTCAGACCTCTTTATGTCCTTGCAAGAAATTGTAGGCTTTGCCATAGGGTTAGTGGAGTGCCCCTATGGATCTCTAGTTGAAAAATCACCATTGAATCCATTTTTTTTTCATGCATAATATGACAGATGCACTATTATAAGTAGAGGGAATTAGATTCCCATAGTGTTGTTTTTGGAAACCACCAAATTTTCCCCCAAGATGAATTTCCAAGCAAACAATTTTGGCACTCACCGTGGGGTAGATTTTGTAGGATTTGCACCCTAGAAATGACCACATGGTCATTAAATACCATTGGAGTTCATTTAAAATTTGAATTTTCTTATGATCCACATGGATACCAATCATGGAAATTCTCACACATCCTCCTACTGAGAGACCTACCTTACTGTTTCACATTCAAAAAGATATCGTTTTGACCTAAGGGAGGCTATTTGGCGTAAAAGGTAGAGTGTAGATAATTAATCATTGCTTCAAGAATTTTGGATCAAGAAGAAGAACTTGTTACTGAGTTGGAGGAACGAAGAAAAATCTTGGCATCCCAAAGAAGACAATAAGTATTCAAGCTGGTTGACATAAGGTATACATTGTAGTTGAGATCAAGAGGACCTGTTAATCCTACTCTTGATGAGCTTAAGGAAGAATAAAAAGAGCTAGAAAGAAAGGAAGTAAATAGAGTTCAACTTGAAAGGGAAGAAGTGATTAGGAATCAACTTGAAGAGATCAAAAGACTCCAAAGAGAGGCAGAGGAAAGAGAAGAAGCCCTACCTGCTAAAGAGGCTAGAAACAAAAATATAATGGCTAATAATGAACGTGAAGCATGTAGACCCAATATACCATTGGGAAGAAATACTAGTCCACTTGGCCTCCCATGAATTCTCCATGATTTTCTAAGAGGCTCAAGAAATAAATTTCCTAAATTTAAAGGAGACGGCTGAAAACTACTTGAGGAACACGTAACATCTTTCATCACTTCTTGTGGTGTGTTAGGTTTCAGAGATGAAGATGTGTCAGTTAGAATTTTTGTGGAGTCACTCCAAGAGAAAGCTACTGAATGGTTTTACATGCTTCCCCCAAGATCTATCACTAGTTGGGAGGACATAAGGAGTGTATTTGAAAGTAGATTCAAGATCACAGAAGATGGCCAAGACTTACTGGTTCAATTGGTGCAAATGAAGAAAGAAGTTTCTAAGTCCATGAGAGATTTCATAGCAAGATTTGATAGATTGACAAGAAGAATCCCCGAAGATGTAGTTCCTCCTGAAAACAACTTGAAGAGGTTCTTCATTAGTACCTTGCCATCAGAAGTTGGTTTCTTCCTCAGAAGAGATCATCCAAGAACATTGAGGGAAGCTCAAGACCTTGTAATCAAGACTGACGATGACTTAATTCTTTTTGGAAAGGTAAAGGGCCCAAATGGAAAGAAAAAGGGTCAGAGTTCAAACTCAGTCACAACAAACCCCATGTTTCAAAAAATGGCCAATGTTCTAGTTTCCTTGAAGAAGCAACTGTCACAAATCACTATGAGGAACAATCCAAGAAGAACAAACTTTAATGATAGGTAGTGGATTGCACCACCTCCTCACCAGCTTGCTTTTGAAGCAATACTAGTCAATGCTACCTGTGATACCCAAGATATAAGAGAGGAAGCTGAAGTTGATGATGAAGAAAACTATGAAATCTACCTAGAAGTCGAGGAGGTTGACATGTATAATGGCATGTTTGAATTCATTGATGATGATGAAGAAGAAGAGGAGGAAATTCCAAGTTTTTCATGTGTTGTTTTCACTAGAACACAGTCTAAGAAGAACACCCCATCCTTGGTGGCTGAAAAGGAAAAGAAAACCAAAGAATTTTCCACTTCTGAGGTCACACAGAAGAGGATTATCAACAAAGGTTCTCCATTGCCACCCTCCATGGATTTTTCTAAAGAAAAACCAAACTTGGTCATTGTCAAGGATCATGATGTCATACTAAGCAAGTATTTTTCTCCTTCTTCTAGTCCTGCAGTTGTTAAGAGTACTTCCCCTTCGATTGGAATCTCTGCCAAAGTACCCTCAGTTCAGCCAAAGGATGTACCTTTTCCTTCTGCTAAACTGACTATTTCACCTTTAGGAGAAAATCCTTCATCCAAAATATCCAAGGTTCCTTCAAATCCCTTGCTAGGTAAATCCTCTTTCATCCCAAGAGCCTCCTCCTCATCTAGTATTTCCCCATTTGATTTTGTAGAGCACGTAAGAAAAACAAAAGTCTAACTCTTAGAGTTAGAGTACTTGTAAACAAACCCGACCCAATTTGACAGATTCATTAATGTATTCTAGCGAAATAGCTCTATATCCTCAATTTCCACTTCTAAAGGAATTCTTCCAATGCCATCCACACCTGCATCTCAAAATATGTTATCTCTCAGTGCTTCCAAAACAACCAGAGTTGAGCCTTTCTATTTGTCTCTCCTCATAAATGGCTTTGAGTTAAACAATTGTATCATTGATTCCAGATCCTCTGATAATGTAATGTAGCTAAAATTTACAAATTCCCTTGGCCTAAATTTGACAAGAGTAAATGGAGCTTGTTATTCCATTGAATCTAAAAAGTGTCGCAGATTGGAAGAATAAAGGATGCACAAGTAGCTCTAGTTGATTTCCTTGACAAGAAGGTGCTCCTAACTATTTTAGTGGAAAACATCCCATCATCCTTTGGCATGCTTCTGAGAAGAATTTTTTACAGAGATCTAGGTGGAGAAATTAAAATGGACTAGTCATCTGCTACTATCCTAGTCAAAGGTGAAATGAAGAGGTTACTACCTGTTAGAAAGATGAAGTTCATAGTAAAGAAGTCTAATGATCCAAGAGCTAACATCCTTCTTCAAGATTCTAAGCTAGGAAATTACTTCCTCGCATCACAAAAAGATGAAAACCTGCCACTTATCATGGAGGAAGAAGAATATCAGACAGATTTGGATGATGGAATTTCATGGCAGTCATTCAAGGGCAGGTTCTGGAGCTGGTGTTGTTCTGTATTCACCTTAAAAGGAAATGCATCCTTTTTCTTACAAACTACAATTTGATAACACCAAAAACACTACAAAGCTCTTCTTTTGGGCATGAGCATTGCAGAATATATGGGAATCAAGAAGCTGAGATGCCTTGGTGATGTAGAGGTAATAGTGAAACAAATTCGCTAGCAATATCAAGTGAAGAACCCAAGGCTCAGACACTACAGAAATCGGGTTTGGGATTGTATTGAATCATTCAATGCTTTCTCTATTGAATCCATTCCAAGGGCACAAAATGAAAGGGTTGATTCTCTTGCTTTGTCAACCTCCTTATTGACACCTCATCCTTCCTCTGGAAAAGATAAGATAATGATTGATATGGTTTTCAGACCAAGTGTACCTAATAATGCTAATCATTGGCAAGTCTTCAATGATGACAATCAAATTTTGAGCTTCTTAGATCAAAGAGATAATTTCAATAATATCTTCTTTTAAGGAAGTGTCAATCCTCATAGAAAATTTTTTACTGAGTAAGAAGTTGATGGAATTGATGAAGTTAATGATGAGGGAATGATCAGACTAAAAGGAAACAAAATTCCAAAGGCTTAGTCTCTTTGGAAGACATGTTTGACAAACAAGACAAATTCAATCAAGAGAAGGAAAAGTTATCTTCTTAGTGTCCATATGACTTTGACAAAGAAAATATTGGTACTTAAAAAGATCCAAGATTAGTAAACATTGGTAAATTCTACTCGCCTAAAGAGAAGAGAAGGTTTGTTACTTTGCTCAAGAAATATTCTGATGTTTTAGCTTACTCTTATGAAGAACTCAAGTCATTCCAGCCAAAAGAAATGCACCATTCCATTCCTTTGAAGCAAGGTGCTAAGCCTTTCAGGAAAAATCAAAGGCCCTATAATCCAAAGGTTTTTGATATCATCAAGGAAGAAGTTACCAAGATCCTGAATGCCAGAATCATTTTTCCCATCCACCACTCAACGTGAGTGGCTAACATTGTGCCAATAAAAAAGAAGAATCAGGAGATAAGGATATGTGTTGATTTCATAAATATGAATCAAGCCTCACTCAAAGACAACTTTCCTCTTCCCATCAAGGATCACATTTTGCAAGCAATCACTGGATCTGAGATCCTCTCTCTTCTTGATGGGTTTTTGGGGTATAACCAAATCAAAGTGGCAGAGGAAGACTATAGAAAAACAACATTCACAACTCCTTGGGGCACTTTTTACTTATAGAAGAATGCATTTTGGCCTAATCAATGTGGGAGCAACGTTCCAAAGAGGAATGGACTTGGCCTTCAGAGATTTGAAACATTTCATTGTTGTATATTTGGATGATCTCACTGTATTTTTGAAGAAAAGAGAAGAGCACATCTTTCATTTGGAACAAGTTCTCTCAAGGTGTAGAAAACACGGTATATCTTTGAATCCAAAGAAATGCATCTTTGGAGTCAAAGAAGGAAATTTTTTGGGACACGTCATGAACAAACATGGAGCACACATTAACCCTGAAAGAGTAAGAGCTATTCAAGCACTATCTCTGCCCACCAGCAAGAAAGGAGTGCATTCATTCTTCGGGAAGGTAAAATTTCTTTGCCACTTTGTCCTTGAGTTCACTAAACTATAAAATCACATCACTTCTATGATGAGGCTTCAATCAAGTTTCAAATGGAGCCATGAAGGGAAAACTATGCATTTGAAGAGATAAAAAGATCTATTGCCAAAGCTCCTACTCTTGTATCTCTATATTTTAAAAAAGAGTTCATCATGTACTGTTATTCCTCATAACACACTCTATCTATGTTGTCCTTGTCCAGAAGAATGACAAATATTTGGAAGCACCCATTGCTTTCATGAGATATCCTTTGAAGAAACATGAGCTCAAGTATAGTCAATTGGAAAAGAACATGCATTTGCAGTGGTTAAAGCTGTAAAAAATTTCTGCTTCTACATTCTCAATTATCATACTGTGGTAATGGTCCATGGAAGTGCAATCAAGTCCATTTTGACATAGAAAGATCCTAGAGTCAAAATGGGGAATTGGATAGAAAAAAAATAAAGAGTATGACCTGGAGATTTAGCCTTCCCATCTGGTAAGAGGAAACAGTCTGTGCACGTTAATTGCTGAAGATGAATTTCTCAAAGTTCAGCATAGAGAGGAAGATGACACTTTTTTAACTTACCCAGAAAATTTCCCGTAAGTTCTCTTTGTAACCAGTACTGACAAGTGGTATGCAGACATGAATTGTCTACGTACTTATGGATAATTTCCCTCTCATCTAGATTACAAGAAAATAATAACTCTCAAACTGAAAGCAAACAAGTACATGATCTATAATAATGCGCTTTATAAGAAAGGAATGGATGGTTGTTTCCTTCGACGTGTTGATAAAGAGCAACAAGGAAAGTTGCTTAGAGCCTTTCATGACCAAGCATGTGGTGGACACTTCTTAGCAATGGTGACTTCCCACAAGATTCTCAAAGGTAGATATTATTGGCCTTCCCTTTTTACTGATACTCAGAGTTGGGTTTCTAAATGCAAAGCATGCCAGTAATTTGTTGAAAGACCACAGTTAGCTGCATTGCCTCTCAGGCTTGTGATTATTGAAGAACCATTTTAACAATGGGGGCTAGAATTCATTGGTATGTTTAATCCCCATTCAAGTGTTGGACATACTTATGTGCTCACTACCATGGACTACTTCACAAAATGGGTGGAAGCCATTCCAACCAAACAAGCTAGTTCTGAAGTAGTTTGTAGTTTCATCAAAGAATACATCATTGTCTATTTTAGGGTTCCTCAAAAGATTGTTGTGGATGATGCCACTTATTTCTCTTCAAGAGAATTGATAGATTCTTGTTACGGTTTTGGCATCACTCTAGCACATTCTTCTAATTACCATCCACAAGGAAATGGTCAAGCTGAGTCAAGTAACAAGAACATTGTGACCATTGTCTGAAATCTTATTGATGAGAATCAGAGGAATTGGCACAAGAGATTGTATGATGCATTGTGGGCTGACAGGATCACTCCCAAGAAGGCCATTGGTACTTCACCTTTTCAGCGGTTGTATGGAGTTGAAGTAGAGATCCTCATCACAATTGAAATGCCAACTCTCAGATTGCTTCAAGTGGTGGATGATGGCCAATACAAAGACTCCATTGAATAAAAGGATCCTTTTTCTTAAGAGGCTAGAAGAAAGTAGATCTCAAGTGGTCGATAAAATCAAAGAACATTAGCTGAAAGTGAAAAATCTCTTTGACAAAAGGACCAATGCCAGATAGTTCAGAGTTAGAGATTTTTTCCTACTTTGGGACAAGAGAAGAGAACTAAAGGGCAGTTATGGAAAATTTGATTCTTTGTGGCTGGGACCTTTTTGAATTCTTGGAACTTGTGGTGAGAATGTTTTTCTCCTATCATACTTGGATGGGAATCCATTAGGATTTCCTAGAAGTGGGAAATATTTGAAGTTATATCATTAGTGAAAGTGAGTTATCCCTCACCTTGTAGCATAGTTTTGTTTTTTCCCCTCTTTTGTTGTGTGTTTTGTTTTCCCTTTTCTATTTTGGTGTGTTTTTGGTTTATGTGTCCTCTTCTTCCTTATTTCTTTCCTCAGAAGTTGTACATGAATTTACAAGGCCCAATGGATACAACACTTGTCAACGTTATATATTTTAAAACTTGAGATTTTGGATCCTCATGCCATGTTTTATCCCTATTCAATCCATGTCATGTCCCCAAGCTAGAGCCACTGTTAACCCCTTAAAATTTTCCTTCTTTTTCCAAGTCTGGACTTTGAATTTTTTGAGTTGTTACCCTTTGAAAATGGTCCAGTCTGAGTATTTTGAAATCCGGGCACTTCCCAAGGGATCAAAGATTCTTAGAAACACCTTCATCAGATAGAGAATTATGTCCCCTTTCCAGAAAGGTAAGGAAGTCCTCCTAACTCCTTGTATTTTGCATGTTATAGATTGGTAGAGTTTGGAGGGAAAATTTTCCCTGAGTTGGGCCCACGGAGGTAAGGAGGAAATTTTGCCAAGGAAATTGTCACACTGGCGGAGGACTTTGGGAAAAATTTCCCTTGCAGGCAAAAAGGGTGAAATTTTATTCTGAAGCCAGTGGATGAACCAGAAAGCACCACGTGTCATCTGAGTTGGCAGGGGAACATAAATTTTGGGGAAAATTTTTCCAATTTAAAAAAAGATGGGAAAAAGGTCAAATTTTGGCCCGCAGGCCCAAATTTTGCCCTACTTTTGCCAGTTTTTCCCTAAATCTTCAAGAGGCCATATCTTTCGATCTAGAGCTCAGATTTTCACATTTTTGGTATTAATGGAAAGATAATGAAATTCTCCACATGATGAACACTTCAATTTTAAATTTTGATGGATTTTTGTGGGAGAAAATAAAGAAAATATTATATGGCATGCAAAAAAATGCAAAAAATTTCCCCCCAACTCCACTCCAATGTTCTCTTGCCATGTGGATGGCTCATATTTAAAGGCGCAAAAGATAAATTTAATGGCTGAAATTCAATCTGGACAAGTTTGTAACCATTTTAATTATTAAATTCTATGGCATTTCTCACCACGACCTTTTTTTCCTACAAAAGAAGGATCTGAAATGGTGCCAAACAATTGGATCTCGACTGTAACTACTTCTTGGTCGTTTAGGAAGTTGTAATTTCCTCGTGCAAGCTATTTCATGGCTTTTGAAAGTCATTGTAGGGATTGGAATTTTATTTTTTGAAGAATGTAAATAATTTTCATGAATAGAGGATTAAAAAATAGTCGTAATTCTTCTAAGGTTCCCCTTTCTATGAATTTCTTCCATTTCCTTTCATTGTACAAGTTTTTACTTCAGGTGCAATAAGAAAAGAAGGATTTTATGCCCCTTTGACAGAGGATTCGATTGGTACTTTGTGATCAATGCATTTTTATTTAGTCTTATAGCTCTGGTTTATGAATTTGTATTCTTCTTCCATTTAAATACATGTCATAAACTTCCTGATCAATTTTTATATGCCTTTGATGTTCGACCTCCATCATTGATCTCCTTGCCTTCATTCCCACTCCCCTTTCCCACTCTCAGACCACTTTCTATCCTTGCAAGAAATTGTAGGCTTTGTCATAGGGTTAGTAGAGTGCCCCTATGGATATCTGGTTGAAAAACCACCATTGAATCCACTTGTTTTTCATGCATAATATGGTATCTGCACTATTATAAGTAGAGGGACTTAGATTCCCATAATATTGTTTTTGGAAACCACTAATTTGTCCCCCGAGATGAATTTCTAAGCCAACAGTCTGCTATCTATATTTCCCAAAAGAATTACTGTTTTCTTCCTTCTCCCATCTCTTTATTCTTCCATTCCTTCTGATTGATAACCTTTTGAGTATGAAAGCACACCAGGATACCAGGGTCCAAACTTTGATAGTTGTAGATTTGTACATTTGTTTTTCTAGCTTTCAATAAGGAAACCTCTCCCATTAAAGAGGAGGGATTTGTTATCCCTTGAATGTGGTTTCAACCCATGTTCCATTTTGAAACCCAACAATTTTTGGTGACTCCTCTGGGGAGTTCATTGCAAATGGATTCCAATTTTTGAATAACAACTTCTTGATCATCTTTGATCTAGAGATTCCAAGATACACTCGGGGTAGAAGAACCCTTGGGGAAGAAGACCCTCATTTCCAACTTCTAGATCATCAAGGTTTCTCTCTCCCTTCATCAACAAGAAAAAAGAAGAGGAACAAGGTCTGCAAGCACTCCTTCTGCTAGAGACAGAACTTCTAGGAGTGACATCCCTCAAGATCGAATCATGCCTAATTTACATGCTTTGATTCTCAATGGTGTTTCAGTTCCTCTCCAAATAATATTTCAAAGGATGGCATCTCCTCTACCTTGGGGCAAAAGGGTTGGGATTCTTGCTCTTCCCCAACCATTGCATGAATTGCCTAGAGGCAATAGAAAGAATTTCCTAAATTTAGAGGTGATGGGAAGGTTCATCTAGATGAACATATTATAGCCTTCATTGTTGCTTGTGGTGTTCTCAGAGTTGAACATGAGGATATCTCCATTAGAATTTTTGTGGAGACATTGCAAGATAATGTTGCTGATTGGTTTTACCATCTCCCTGCTAGATCCATCACTGATTGGAACACCATGATGACCTATTTTGAGTAGCGTTTCAAACCTACTAAGGATGTACATGCCCTCTTGGCCCAAATTTCTCAAATCAAGAAAGAGTCACATGAGCCCATGAGGGAATTTTTGGCCAAATTCAATAGGTTGGTTAACAAGATCCCACAAAACACATGCTCTATGGATCAGATTTAGAAAAGTTTCTTCCTTAATTCCCAACTTCTTGAAGTGAGCTATGCACTTAGGATAGCCAATCATTCCACTTTAGATGTTGATCAGATATTTGTTATCATTGTTGAAGATGATCTGATCATGTTTGGAAAGCTAAGGAGATATTCATCCAAATCCAAAGCATCTCCTTCTTCCACATCTTCTCCTGGAGCCAATGCAAATCATTTGGTATAGAAACTTGCTAATGATCTTATTGCTCTCAAGAAGCAGTTCACCCAGCATGCTCCTTATCAGGATTTTCCTAGGAAGAAATTTTAGCCTAGAAATTGGTTGCCCTCTACTTAGACCACACTGGCAATTGAATTCCCATCTGTTAAAGTTACATTCAATGCAACATGTGAAGTGTTGGAGCCTAATGATGATGAGAAGGATGAAACCTGTGAAGAACAAGAAGAAGAAGCTAATGAAGAATTAGAAGAGTTGAGTGGATCTCATGTCCATTTTCTCACCACTCAAGGTATAGATGAAGAGGATGATTATGAAGAAAGAGTTGTAGAGATGAAAAGTGAATCATATGATGTCATGACTCGTGAGCAAGCCAACAAGAAGGAGAAATTGGTGCAGCCTACTAAAATATCTAAGGAGCCTCATACAGTCATTCCAATGATTGCAAGGAGAGGAGCTCCTATTCCAACTTCTTCCACACCCAATGTAAGTTTTGTTGTCCCTTCCTCCTTTGTTTCTACTCCCAAAACTTCTTTCCCTTCAAATGATAGAGTTGATAAGTAAAAATTTTCATCTGCTCCTATTAATGATGCTCCATCTACCTTTGGTTCTTTTGAAATTATTGACCATCTCAAGAAAACTAAAGTCTAGATCTTAGAAGTTGAATTCTACCAAACCCATCCCAAGACCTTTGCTAAGATGGTAGACTTTTTAAACTCCAAATCCAAGCCTTCATCCCCTAGTTCAAATGTATCTTGCCCACTCCTTCTCCTTCATCTCAACCAAGCCTTTTGGTAGTAGTCACTTCATCTGATGGGAAGATTGAACCATTTTATGTCACTCTCCTCATAGCTGGCCACAAACTTAGCAATTGTGTTATTGATTACGGTGCTTCAGATAATGTGATGCCTGCTAAGGTAGCTCATGCCATGGGCTTAACCCTAACCCATGATTTTGGTCCATGTTACTCAATGGAAATTATAGAAGTTCCATTGGTTGGGAGGATCAAGGATGCATAAGTAGCCTTTGTTGCTTTACCAGAGAAGAAAGTTTTACCCACCATTTTGGTAGTTGATATTCCCCCTTCCTATGATATGCTGCTAAGTAGAAATTTTTGCAAAAATGTTTGAGAAATCATGATGGATTGGTCACATACGATTATTCTAGTGAATGGAAAAATGAAGAAGCTACTGCCTGAGAAACAAACTAAATATATCATGTAAAAAATAGATAACCTAAAGGCACAAATACTTTATGAGGACATTGGTCATGGTAACTACATGATCATGTCACAAGATGAGGCTAACCATCCTAAGGAAGTGTCTCTTGATCCTAATGGCATTTGGATCTTAGAATTTGATGGAAGCTACTCCTCATCTAGTTCTAGAGCTGGTGTGGTGCTTATTTCTCCTAAAGGGAAAATTCACCCTTTCTCTTTCAATCTCCAATTCAAAAAAACAAATAATACAGCTGAGTATGAGGCTCTCATCCTCTATTTAGGCATGGAAAAAGAGCTGGGAATCAAGAATCTCCTTTATCGTGGAGATGTAGAGATGATTCTAAAACATGTCAGAGATATTTTTCAAGTGAAGAATAGAAGGTTGAAACATTACAAAAATATTGTTTTGGATTCCATTGAGTTCCTTTATGCCTTTTTAATTGAAGCCATGCCAAGGGAAAGAAACACCAAGGCTAATTCGTTGGTTGTCTCGGGGTCTTTACTGATCCCTCATCCATATTTATCCCAAGATAAATTCACCATTGAGATGATTCATAGACCTAGTGTGCATGACAATGCAAACAATTGAAAAGCCTTTAATGATGATCAACACTTGCTTTCCTTCCTTGAACTCAGAGATAATTTTGACCAGTTTTACTTTGAAGGAAGTGGGAATCTACCTAGAGTGTGTGTACCTCCAAATGAATAAGATAACCAAGAATAAATGGATCATGATGGCTGCATAAAACTAAAAGGTAATAAGATACTTAAAGGGATAGTAAGTTTGGAAGAGTTATTTGATAAACATGATAGGTACATCAAGTCCAAAAATTCCAAAGGAGCTTAGCAGTCTACTGACTATGAAAAGATAAACATTGGGAGTTTTAATGAACCCATGCTGGTAAACATAAGTGCTGCACACAAGAGGAGAGGAAAAAAGCAGCAAATATATTGAAAAGGTATGCTGATGTTCTTGCATATTCTTATGATGATCTCAAGGATTTTCATCCAAAAGAGATGCAACATTTCATTCCTATAAAGCATGACATCAAGTCCTTATGGAAAAAGCAGAGGTAGTATAACCCTAAAATTGTCTGATACAATCTTTCAAGAGATCCAAAAGTTATTGAAGGCTAAGATCATTTTCCCCATTCACCATTCAACGTGGATTATTAATATTATGCTTGTCAGGAAGAAGAATGGTGAGATCCAGATTTGTGTTGATTTTAGGAATTTGAATCAAGCCTCTTTGAAGGATAATTATCCTCTCCCCATAATGGATCACGTGTTGTAGGCTGTTACAGGTTCAGAAATTTTATCTATGCTTGATGGATTCTCAAGATATAATCAAGTAGAATTAAGTGTTGTAGATCAGCATAAGACTGCCTTTACCACTCCTTGAGGCACCTTTTCTTACAAGAGGTTTCCTTTTGGCCTCATAAATTCTGGTGCCACCTTTCAGAGGGTAATGGACTTGGAATTTGGTAGTCTCGAGGGAAAATTCATAGTTGTATACCTTGATGATTTGACTATATTTTCAAAAAACAGAGATGATCATTTCCAACACCTTGAAACTGTCCTACAAAAGTGTAGAGAGCATGGCATCTCCTTGAATCACAAGAAATATGTCTTTTGTGTCACCGAGGGAAAATTATTGGAACACATTGTCTCTAAGGAGGGAATTAAGATTGATCTAGAAAGATTCCAAATGATTTAGCATATCCCTCTCCCCATAAGCAAGAAGGGTGTGCACTCTTTCTTTGGCAAGATCAACTTCTTGAGAAGATTTATACCTAATTTTTCTGAACTTACTTTGAACATAGCTGACATGATGAAAGGGAAGTAGGAAATTTGGTTAGTCCTCTGAAGGAAAGGTTGCATTTGAAGACATCAAGAGAGCTATAGCAAAGAATCCAATCTTGGCATGCCCCGATTACAGCAAAGACTTCATTATCTATTGTTATGCTACTTAAAGTACTCTAGTTGTTGTATTAACCTAGGAGAATGTTGAAGGTCATGAAATCCCTATAGCATTCATGATTTATATTTTGAAATCCCATGAGCTGAAGTAAACCATGATGGAGAAAAATGCTTTTGCAGTGGTCAAAGCTGTGAAGCAGTTTCGTTTCTACATCCTCAACTCTCATTCTATTGTGCTTGTGCCTGATAAAACTATTAAATGCATTCTTACACAACAAGAGTTTTGAACCAAGAGAGGCAATTATGTATCCAAAGTTTAGGAGTATGATCCTGACATCAAACCCACCAAACTAGTTCAAGGAAATGGATTTTGTGAACTCATTGCTGAAGGAGCTAATGCCAAATTGTACAAGGAGGAAGTCAATATCCCTGCTGTTCTTTTCCTCAGCTCAACTGATGAATGGTATGTTGACATTGTACACTTTCTTACTTATGGAGAATTTCCATCTCATTTGAGTACGAAGGATAAGAGATCCATCAAATTAAGATCTGCATAATATGTGTTGTGGGAAAATTCATTGTTCAAACACGGGATAGATGGAAGGTTTTTGAAATGTATTGACAAAGAGTAGCAAAAGAAATTGTTCTCAGCCTTTCATGACCAGGCCTATGGAGGTCATTTCTCTTCTGCTGTCATAGCCCAGAAAATCCTCTGTGCTGGATATTATTGGCCTACCCTATTCAAATATGCATCAAAGTGGGTAGGCACGTGTGAAGCATGTCAAACCTTTGTTGGAAGACCAAAATTGGCTGCTTTACCTCTCAAACCAGTGGTAATTGAGGAACCATGTCAACAATGGGGTTTATATTCATTGGGACACTCAATTCACCTTCAAGTGTAGGGTATACTCATGTTTTGACTACCACTAATTATTTCACCAAGAGGGTGGAAGCCATTCCAGTTAAAAGTACTACTTCTAAAGTAGTATGCAACTTCATCAAGGAGCACATCTTAATAAGGTTTGGGATACCAAACAAGATTGTCACTAACAATGCTTCCAATTTTTCTTTTGCTGATATGATGGATTTCTGTTATGGATATGGCATTTCCCTTGCACACACTTCAGATTACTATCCCTAAGGGAATGGACAAGTAGAATAAACTAACAAGAACTTGGTCACCATTGTTCGGAATCTTGTTACTAACTCTTAGAGGAATTGGCATAAGAAACTATATGATGCTTTATGGGCAGATAAGATTACACCTAAGAGATACATTGGAATATATCCTTTTCAAGTGGTATATGGAGTTGAAGCTTAGCTTCTAGTGACATTGGAACTACCAGCCTTACATTTGATGAAGGCCATTGAGGATGCCAACTTTACCAATTCATTGGACAAAAGAATTATGTACCTCCAGAAGTTGAATAAAGACAGATTGCAAGTGATTGACAGAATATCAGCTCATTAACTCAAGGTAAAATCTCTATTTGATAAAAAGGCTAAACCCAAAACTTTTCAAGTGGGAGATAGTGTTCTGTTTTGGGATAAAAGGCATGAACCTTGAGGTAGTCATGGTAAATTTGATTCCATTTGGCTTGGTCCTTTTAAAATCAAACATTTTGTTGGAGAGAACTCTTTTTACCTGGACTACAGGGATGGTTCTCATCTCCCACTTCCTTATAGTGGGAAAATTTTGAAGTTGTTCAAAACCTAGGAGTTTTGGTGATCCCTTTGTACATTTTGTATAACGTTTTGCTTTCCTTGTTTTTTTTTTTGGTTGGTTTCCTTCCTATGTTCTCTTCTGTGTTGTTATTGCTTCTTTTTGACTCCGTTGCCCATTGGCTAAGACACTAATTCGATTTGATTACCTAGAATTCTTTGATTTTACCTCTTTCCTCTACCAAATCATCCCTAGAAGGAGCCAGTTGTTTTCCTCTCAATTTTCCCCACCCTTTCAAATATAAATTTGTGAAAATTGAAGCCCTTTCATAGAAGAAATTCATTTTTTAAACTCAGATGCTCATTTTCATTTCCCAGAATGTTTTTAATCAAAATTCCTTAGTCTACTGCCATTAAAATGATTTACCTATTTTTAATGGATGGAAAATGATTTTAGTTATTCTCTTATGCGTTTGGAATGCATGGGACCTTGCATATCTCTTTTTTAACCTTTTGCAAAGAAATAAATTCTTCATCTGGAACAAAAATGGTGTTGTCCCGTTTCCTACAACTTCCTATGTTCTTTTCCCCGTCAAATTCTTGCTTAGAAAGGTGAAGCTACGGGTTTTTTTTTCCCATTGGATGTGGGTGGGTGGGTTCCTATTTGAACTTATAAATTTTGGTGATTTTGGAACAAATGTCAGATTTTCCCCGCATCCCCGTGGGTCCCTAATTAGCTAGAGTAGTTTTAGCAGAAGTTTGAGGTGACAGATCCATTTTATTCTCTAAGGAATTGCAGTGAAAGGGTGAAAAATTCTGAAAATACCCACGGCCCTACCCAATCGAAAGGATAAATTTCAAGTTGAAATACACAGCAAATCGGAAAGGGACACGTGCTCATGTTGAAAATTCAATGGCAGAGGCATGGACTTTCGGGGTAAAAGTTGGAATTTTTCCCCTTCTCAAAATAGATAAAAAGTGAAGCATATCCTCACAACTAATCAGATGAGGCCACATGTTGAAGAATCAGAAAAGGACACGTGGCCACTTTTCAGTTCACAAGCACTTTGGCAGACTGGTAGAAGACTTTAGGAATTTTAGCCTTGTTTTCACAAAGGGTGAAAAGTTCTAAAATGGCCCGTGGCCCCACTCATGTGAAGGGAAAATTTCTAAGTTAAGGCCAACAACATATTAGAAAGGGATACCTAGCCTATGTTGAAGAGTTAATGGCGGGGGCATGAAATTTCAAGGAAAAGTTGGAATTTTTCCCCGTTTCAAAAATAGATAAAGTATAAAACTGAAGTGCATTCCCACACCCAGTTAGGCGATGCCATGTGTTGAAGGATGAAATCAGAACAGCGGGCTTGCGAGGGAAAATGAGAATTTGAGCCTTTTTCACCAAAATGTTAAAATGTTACAAATTGAGCTGTGGCCCCTTTTTCCAATCGTGGTGTGCCACATGGTCACGTTGAAAATTTAAAGCAAGCCGATAGAGGTTTTTGAGAATTTGAGCTTTTTTTGTTAAAAAGAGTTTAAATGGAAGATTTGAACCGTATTTCCTCAGATACTCAGGTGGTGCCACGTGTCTAGATTTTGGCAGAGCTGCAGGAGGGTGGAACAAAATGAGAAATCACACTTTTTCTCCCAAATGTTAGGAAATGTACTTTTCTTCCCTAGGGCCATCGTTGCTTGGATCTTGCCACGTGTAGGGTATAAATTTGAAGGTAAAAGGAGGAAAAGATAGCCAAATGCACTCATTTGGTTTTTAACACCATTAACGAACTAGATCTCTGCAAAACATAAAAATGAATCGTTCTTCATTATTTTTCTCTGTATTCTTCTCCTTTCCCCATGAGATGCATTTTTGGTTTATTACGGGGCCAAATTGATAAGTTTGAAGGGATGTAAATTTTAATCATCAGAAAACATAGTTTATCAGGCATACACGATAAAAAAGGGAGAAAACTTACTAGTAAGCACTTGAGTGCTATGAAAGTGGTTAAAAGGTGGAAATGTTTGGACCACATGAAGAAGAAAATCATGAGATGCCCCCATCTAAATTAATCATGCTCGAACTAACGAAATATTCAAATTTTGAACCTCTAGTTTTCATGAGTGCATTTGTTGCATGTCACTTTCCAAAAGAAGATCTGTAACAAACATTATTCCTTTTGGATATTCTTTTCTTAGGGATAAAGTATGGATGTACATGAATTATTATAAGAACAAGGTTTTGGCCATGGAAAAGGGATTCTAGTTTTCTAGGAAGGTTGTAAATTCTGAAGTAATTCAATATAGAAGTGCTTTATTTTCTTATTTTCATGTATAATATATCTGTCTCTTGGCTCGATTTGATGGATCATTTTTTTTGCATTCAATAGAAACTTTTTGTTCTAGTCTATGTAATCTTTAGAACTTTGTGTTTGCAAATTTGCATCGGTGGTGAAGCAATTGATCCTTTTCTATATTTTCTCGGTTCAATGTGAGTAGGGAGATACTTTGCTATCTATATTTCCCAAAAGAATTGTTGTTTTCTTCCTCCTCCCATCTCTTTATTATTCCATTCCATCTTATTGATAACCTTTTGAGTATGAAAACACACCAGGCTACCAGGGTCCAAACTTTGATAGTTGTAGATTTGTACATTTTTTTTCCAGATTTCAATAAAGGAACCTCTCCCATTAAAGAGGAGGAACTTGTTGTCCCCTGACTATGGTTTCAACCCATGTTCCATTCTGAAACCCAACATGTCTAAAACATCTATGTCTTATGGATTAATTGAATATATGTGAATTCATATAGTTCCTAAGTTACACATAAGCATTAGTATGCCATTTCTCTGCAATCTATATGTCTGAAAGTGCTTCCTTCTTATTTTCCTGCTACTACAATAGTGAGTGATCTTAGATAACCAAGGAGAAAAATTGTGTTCTTGATAGGTTAAAAGTTAACTTAGGATTTCCTTTCAACTAGTCTTTTTTATTTAAAATCTATTGTTTTCTTCTAATAGATTCTTAGATTCTCTATATCTTCTCTATTGAAAATATTACTCAATATGGGAACATTTTCAACATCGAAATCTCATTCAAATATTGATAGTCTATATATTTGTGAATAAGAAGTTTTTTTTTGTTTTTGTGTGTGTTTAATAAGGGAACCTATCCCATAAAGAGGAGGTGTTGATGTCCCCTGAACTGTTGTTCAATCTGGTATAAAAATTTGCAAATCAATAACCAAAAATTTAAAGAACAAATGTGATTCAAGAATGCACAGTAACGAAACCATCAAATATGGAAAAAAGTGAAAAAATATATGGATTGGGAACTCAAGCTCCCACATAAAAAATTTATGTTGAAAGATAAGTCACATTCACTTATCATGTATGATCTCAACACAATCATCAAGATCAGAGATAATATAATTCTTGATAAGAAAAAACTCCTAGTCTCTCTTATACAAGAAATTGTGGACATCATTGTTGGATCCAATTGTGTGGAGTGAAATTTTTTGTCCCAAATTCCCAATCATTCATATTCATCACCTTCTCCCTTCGTGATTTTCTCTTTGTAAAACCATCCAAAGTATAAAAGAATAAAAAAGACAAAAAATCAAAAACAGAAAAAATATTACAAAAAAAAAAGGTACAGAGGTCTGTTGAACCCTAGTCATTGGTGTTATCATTGATGTCAAGTCTAATTTATATAAAAGGAGTGTGTGGTGAATTCAATCTCATTCGGAGGCATGAAGGTTGATTGGTATTTCCCTATTAGTGGTGTTTTGAGCATTCAGGATGGTTTCAGGGTGGTTTTAGTGCTCTACAGGCTTGGTTAGTGAGGTACGAGTTCACTGGAGGTATAGACATGACTATAAAACAAGTCACATGTGTTATATATGTAATACATGATGTTTCTAACATGTACAAGAGTTTCTGGAGTGATTTTCAGGTTAATTTTTGTAATTCATAGTCGTAACTAGCTCATTTAGGCCTAGTTCTAGAGCATAATGAGGTGTGAAAGCTTGATACATGTAATGCAAATACCATTTAATCATGGGATGGTTCTAATGATGTTTTTTAGGACATGTATGAGTAATAATAAGTTTTATTTAAGCTTCTGGAGAAAAGTTTCAAAAGTTCACCAAAGTTGGCCTTGAGGACTAACATTGTAGGTTGATGCAAATGAGCTAGGTCTAAGGTGTATAGGAGACCATATTTAAAACCAACCAATGGAAATTTTAGAGGGGTGGATTTTAGTGCTTCATGCCAAATTTCATCAATTTTTGAATAGGTATGTGGAAGTTATGCAAGTTTTTCTAAAATGGTTTTCTTAAGGAATGTAAATTGAGCACCCTGGATTCTTAGCACCCAAGAAAAATTATCAATCCTTCTTCAGATAAATCATAGAAGAAATTTTTGAAGAGAACTCCAAGCCTAAATCTTTTCAAAAATTTTGAGGGCAATTTTCTAAGAAACAATAAAGTTATGAATGTTTTTCTAACAAGTTTTCTCTCTCCAGGTCTTCTTTTTAAAGAGGTAGGCACAAAATGAGTAGTTGTGACTCATAATGACTTGTTCAAGTCTTGAAACTTCTCAAAAGTGTGAAATAATCTCTCTGAGGCATATTGGTGATGTTTTTTCTAGTCAAGTGTAAAGGTACTATATGGACTGTGCCCTGTTCTACATGTTTTGTACATACAAGGTCCTGCTTTGAAGGTTAGAAAGGTGTTTTGAAGGATGTCCATGGGTATTATCCTAATTATTGGATATAAATTGTTATAATATCACTATACAAATAAAATATGAGGTGTTGAAGCTCTCATCTTACATTTGTGATGAACTTTGTTGTCTAATGCTTCTTGTTTTTAAATTGCTACACTACTGGCTTGTTCAAGAAATGTGTGTTTTAGGTGATGTATGCAACTTTTTCCTCTACAATAATTGCACTCAAGAGTGAATGAGGCAATGTAAGTAACTTATTTTTGTAATCCTTCCCATAGTTTGGCACTCAGGTGAAGTAATTATTTTGATAGGAAACTTCTTCTCCTAAATACTAACATTAAACCTATGTAACAATTTAGATGAACAATACTCTTGTATTAAAACATGAATTTTGGTCTATATTCTCATGGTAAATAAGGACTAAAATCCATGAAAGAATCCTTGATGAAGACCACCCTACATCTGGTTTGGCATGTAAGTGTAAAATAAATCTATGAGAGATTTTAAATACTTATATTATTGGGCTTGCAACTCAAAATCCTCATGGCATACAGGGAGAAAGATATGGTCTCAAAAGATATACTTCAAACAACAAGGATCTAAGAAGATCTACAATGCTTCTATTTTTGCAAAAGATAATCTTAAAGGTAAAATTGAGATAGTATATGCACTAAAAAATTGAATTTTGCACTGTTAAAAGTCTTAGAACAAAACCTAGGGTTTTGTTCTCAAAAACCCAGGGTTTTGTTCTCAAAAACCCAAATTGTTCCATAAAATTACCTCAAGCTAGTAAGCGGTATATTAGTAGTTGTATTGATCTAGAGAGCTATGAAAGTGGTCAATCCACCTAATATGTGGCATTGCAACAGTACTAGACTAAGAAAATCATGAAGAATTGTACATTATGAACTTTTAACTAGTATACTTTTACATAATTTAGAAGGATGTGAAGTTTGAAGGTTAAAATACAAAGAGGGAGGCAGTTTAAAGGAATGCAAGGAAGCTCTAGGGGCTGGTTTAATGTTTCAAACCATTGCTGACACTTGGAAAATGACTCTCATGCCAGAAGACACATTTGAATCGATGGATAACTTGATAGGGCAGATACCACGTGGAAATTTCAAAGGAGAAAATTTAGAAAAACATCTTAAATAAATGAAAACATTGGTTAAAGATGTTACACATAGAATCCTTGACCATATGAGTATAATATGGATTGAAAAAGATATGTTAGAGGTGTAATGATCCTGAAAGTAGTTACATTTTTTTTTAAATTATCTTTTCTCGATCCATCAGGGGGGAATATAGAAGGTGAAAATTTAAAGTATCAAAAGTTTTGGTTTAGTGTGTATACAAAAGAAGAGTGTGAAATAACAGATGTGGGTGAATGAAATGAAAAAATGAGTGAATTAACCAGATACATTGATACTTATGTTGCAAAGATAAGAAGATGAAGTTGAATAACATTGTTAAATAAGTGATTAAATGATGGTGTAGTATGAAATATGAAATAAAGACATATAAAATGTAGGTATGTGAATGAAAATGGGTAGAGAAATTATGCAGTGTTGAATTTGAAAAGGACTATACTACAGTCTTAGTCTTGAGTTATAAAAAGTAGATGTGTAGATCTTGTTTGGAATCAGTGTGTAAAAATAGTGAGTTCTTGAAGAATGTATAAACAATGAGGTATCAAGAAAAGTTACAGAGAATATAAAATGATACATGATGAAGCTTTGAAGAGTTGCAAGAACATGGTATATAGATTTAAGATATGTGTGTATTTCTGTGGGTAGTGTGTGAAGAGTGAATTTGAGATTGCATTATAAAGACCATAAGGTATTTTTGACTTGACAGCAATCCGAATTGAAGTTGAAAGATCTTGTTAATAAGAGTTATGGCTAGTTGAAAGAAATATTGAAATGAAAAAGAAAATTGAAGTGATTATGTTGAATGATGATCAGATGATCATAAGAATAGATAATCAAGAGCAGTATTGAGAAGCACAGTTGAGTAGAAAAGTTTGCAAATCTAGTGTCACTATCTGTTGTGTAAGATAAAATTTTTGTGTGAAAAAATACTATTGAAAATTCTAAGATGTAGCTTAACATATATGGGGTTTCATCCTCCTTGTAAGTATTAGATTACATAAGATCAGTTGTAGCTGATTAAATTGTAGTGTTTTGAAGCCTCCTTATGAGTTGAAGCTTACTAAACTTTGGAGTTGCAACTCTAGGTTGAGTTGAAGCTCAACCATGATATTAATGTAACTATTATAGGACAATTTTTACCTAAGCCTAGTTTTTGATTTCAATGGTTTTTTCACACTTTCGGTTTCCCATATTAAAAATTGTGTCTCTGTGTATTCTCTTTTAAATTTCATGCTTATGGTTTTATGTTTTTTTTCATAGAAAAATTGAGAAAGAAAATTTGATAAGACACTAATTCACCACCCCTCTCAGTGTCCTAATTTCCAAAATTTGGTGTTTGAGCTTGGTTCTCTGGAATCAATTCTAACAGCTTGGAGTAAGTCCTTCTTGAATCACCAACATGGTTATTGAATTAATTCATAGGTATTCAAGAGATAAATATGTTAGTGTTATCCAAAATTCACCCCTCAAGGTAATTTTGATTGCATCAAATTAAGTCCCGAGCAATTAGATTGATTCATAGGCCCGAAAAGCTTCTCTCTAACTCTCCCATCCAAGAAGAAATCCCAACGAGTGAAAAACATATGCAAAAAATAAGGTTACAGAGACTGTTTTAAATTTCAGGTCTAGGGTTGTTACCAGTTCAGGGTCATACTGAGCCGTACCAAGCTTGGCATCGAAAAACAAAGAAATCAGTTGGACATTTTTGTCCCAGGCGGTCTACGGGACAGTTGGAATGTCGAGACGCGAGGGACGCGAAAAGCCGAAACGACCGAGAGAAGGGAAAATCATCAAGTTTTTGTTTCACGCAGTTTTGGGACAGCCGGGACAAAAGTACGTGCGGGACGCGAATAGGCTGATTTGCCACAAGACGGTCCATTTAGGCAGTTCGGAGATTTTCGTTGAAGCTCGAAAGCCAATGCATGATATCCGGGACAAAAGTACGCGAATGTGAATCGGCTGATTTTCTGAAATAGCTGCAACAAAGAAGAAAAGTCAATGTTTGACCCCTTCAAAGCCATAACTTTTGACTCCGAGCCTCCGATTTTCACAAAAATGGACTTTCTGGAATGAGCACGATGTTCACCCGAAATCATGTTTTTGGGCCCCCCTCGGCTTCTCTCTAACTCTCCCATCCAAGAAGAAATCCCAACGAGTTGAAAAAAATGGAAAAAATGCAAAAAATAAGGTTACAAGACTGTTTTAAAGAATTTCAGGTCTAAAGGGTTCAGGTCGTACCAGTTCAGGTCATACTGAGGTTCGCCGTACCAAGCTTGGCATCGAAAAACAAAGAAAATCAGCTAAGCTGGACATTTTTGTCCCAGGCGGTCTACGGGACAGTTGGAATGTCGAGACGCGAGGGACGCGAAAAGCCGAAACGACCGAGAGAAGGGAAAATCATCAAGTTTTTGTTTCACGCAGTTTTGGGACAGCCGGGACAAAAGTACGTGCGGGACGCGAATAGGCTGATTTGCCACAAGACGGTCCATTTCAGGCAGTTCGGAGATTTTCGTCCAGGACAGCCAGGACAAAAGTACGCGAGGGACGCGCGGGACGCGAAAAGGCCGCAAAAGGGAGAAGGAAGCTCGAATCAGCCAATGCAGGAGAATTCTTCCGGGATATCCGGGACAAAAGTACGCGAGGGATGTGAATCGGCTGATTTTCTTTGCAACAAAGAAGAAAAGTCAATGTTTGACCCGTGAAACTTCAAATGGCCATAACTTTTGACTCCGAGCTCCGATTTTCACAAAATTGGACTTTCTGGAATGAGCACGATGTCCTCTACACCACAAAATCTATATTTCTTATTTTTAACAAGGGTATATATATTTAAATAAAAGAAACATATTCGGCTCCAGTCAGTTAATGCTCATTCCCATCAAATGACAAAAAAACGCCTGCCAGACCCAAAATAGTTGTCCGCTCTCAGAAGGCCATAACTTTTGCATTTATAAACAAAATCACACAAAATTGGTACCGTTGGAATTGTGGCTCCGAGCACGATGCACAACAATCAATAAAATTTTGGATTTGATGAGGGATTGATTAATATTTTTTAGAAAACGTGGCTGGCTTCATAACAGTGTTTTATTTGGTGGTTGGGAGTGCAATTAAGAGGCATGGTCATCATTCTTTCTCTACTACAGCACCTGGGACGGTATGGGAATTCTTTTGCAAGTAATATATAATCATTTTACTCCATTTAATGCCTCTTACAAGTGGTTGAAGGACAGATTTTAGGATTTCCATTTTCCCTTCTCTTTCTCTTCTCTTTTTCTATAAATTGGAGTGTTGGGCTCATTATAAAGGGGGGGTAGTTTTTGTAGCAAAGCTCTACCAAAATTGCTTTGTGAAGATAATGTGTTGTAGGCCCTTGTTGTGGAATCCTTTCATGGTGATCCAGGCCCTTATCTTGTAACCGATTGAACTGTGCGTATCAGGAAGCAATAAAATATAAGTTTGTGGATGCATCTTCCCCTGCTGTGTTTTCGGCATTCTTCTTACCCCCTTCAACCTTGACTACAAGAATATTGTGTCTATTATTATACTCTTGTAGGGATCCATTATCATTGTGTATGTTTGAAATATTTTTGTGAATGCATTTTGCTAGATTGTGGAGAACTGTCATCACCCCTTCTAGTGTGCACTTTGCTTCTGTATCTCACGCATTTGAAGACTACTCTCACACCCTCCTTTTCTGGTGTATCACCACTTTAGTGTAGGATTTTGTTTTATGCATTCCCTCTCCTTGGTCCCTTGGAAATTTATATTAGAATAGTTAGTTTCCCCTGCATTCAGAGTAGATTGTGGCAGGTAGTTTAGGAGCAAGAACCAACTTTCTCTAGAGGTCTATCTCAAGTAGCAAGTCCCACAACTTGGAGATAGCACCCATGTTATCCAATCACACCATGAGTTCAAGTATATGCACTTGTATAAACATAGGGGTGCTGTGATTCGGTGATAACAGTTAGTGAGGATGAAATCTTGGATGAAGAGGTAAATCTTGAAGTAGAATTGATAAGTTCCCTAGATGAATTGAAATATCAAAGGAAAAACAACCAAAAATTGAAGACAAAGGTGAAATAGTATGAAGAGCAGATCAAGATTTTAATGAAAGACTAAAATAGAAAGATTAAGATGAAATCCAAGAACTTGAATCCCAATTGGAGTTGATCTCAAGCTCTCTTAAAGTAAAACAAGAGGAGCACATGAATCTCAATAATGAGATGAAATCTTAAGTTGAAATGAAAAGCTAACAAAATATCTGAAAGTCAAAGAGGATACTTTGATAATAGATATGTAAGAGGAATTGATATCTATGAGAACTAGTCTAAAAGAAATAAAAGAGAAAATCTTTAGATGAATGGAAAGTTAGAAAATAGCTATGAGACTCTAAATGAAATTTTGGACAAACAAAAGGTAGCATGTGAAAAAAACTAGACTAGGCTTCATTAAATAATCTATGAAGAATAGTGAAATAACTGTCAGTTTCTCAAACGTGTCCCGTACATCCTTGGATCTCAGAAGGGCTGAGGTGTTTGAGACCACAATGGAACTATCCCCCAAGTTGTGGGACCTTGCACACTTGGGATGGATCTCCGGAGAAGGTCGGTTTCCTCTACTCTATTTCTAATGATACGACTACTCCTAGTGCTGAGAGGGGGAACTAAGCTAATAAAGCCAAGGCATGAAGGATAGAAGGATGACATGAAAAGGGAACTACAATAACAGGTGATAGGATCAGAAAAGAGGGATGAAAACTATCTGTTCTAAGTGATAACAAAAGGAAATGTGTGAAAGGAGGCTAAGCACGAGTAGCACAATGAAACACGTATTCACCAGATTGTTCTCATGGAGCACAACTAAATATGGAATTGCAAGGGACTTGAAATAAAACACAACCAACACACAATGAAAAAGAAAAGGTAAGAAGAAGGAATGCAAACACGTTAGGATAGATAATAGTCACAATACGATGATTTTATTGCTTCTAGAAATTCATAGAGATGTTACAATGATGGAGGCTGATATCCACATGCAAGAGCCATATCTAGAGGTCTCCAACTCAAAATACATAAAGTATGGAGTCCTTAGAAAAATGTGTAAGGATCCAAAGTGTCCAATGTAAAAAATGAGTCTATATCTTACATTTATAGATGAATCCATGGAGTAATAAAGGAAGAAGGAGGGAAGACTTGAATTTGTACCACAACCACCAATAAGAAACATTAAATGCCTACAACTCTTCTTGGAGATCTATGAAATATGCTTCCCCAACCCTGTCTGACATGTTAAAGAAGAAAGGAGGGTGGATTATATCAAATCAGATGGTTGGAGTAATCAGATCTCCTCATTAATGATTAGAGAAAAGTTTTCCCATTTCTCACCTTCCAGATCCACCAAGAATTTAAATTTTAATTTCTAGCATTATATTTGATGTTAGCATCTTTCTAATAAGTCCAGGCACATGCTGGTCTGAGCTCTGTAGTGAAAGATATAGCTGTCATAAAATGTCAGATTCTTCAGCAAACACAAAACACATGGCACACACGGATTGGCTGAAATGATGGCCAACTGTATAAATATTTTTCATTTCTGCCTCATGTCACTCACTGGTACATTGTAGGGATTTAGTGCCCTATTTGTGTGCTTTGAATGGTTACGTATGGCACACTTAATCATGTCATAAGATGACCTAGTATAGAATGGTGCAAAAGAGGGGACAAGGAGAAGATAGAAGGAAAGTGCAAAAGGGCACGCACTGAGGGAAAATGAAGAAAATTGGTGTGCAGATAGCGCATGTTGAAGGCACAAATATTACAAAGTAATGGGTGTCGCATGTGAGAGGTCCAGGGACTTAGTCGATTGAAGCAAGTGTGAGGCACGCAGGAGGAGTGGAACAAAGAGGAAAATAAAAGGGTGTGCAGGGAAGATGCAACCAAGGGAATGTGCCAAGTGATCTTGAGCATGCACAACACTTTAATTAATAACTTAGAGCCAGAATGTATACAAATTATCTAAGTAACTAGGATATTTATTTGGATAACAGTTTTGGTGGCCATCTACCTACTAGATGAAGAATACCAGTAGCCTAAAGCATCCATTGGGCACAGAGTCTACTTATGCAGTCATGAAATTACCTTTATAGTCACTTGAAGATCATTTCTTGAATCTGTTATGAATCTTGCAACTACTAAAATAATATCAGCATTCTGGAAGAAAGAAAAGAGTGCACGTAGGAAACACGCGAGAAGAAAGAACCATGTATAAACAAAAAATGTGTGTGTAATGCACTTGGAGGAATTGAAACTACTCTAATAAATACAACATGATGTAAAAAACTTAATGGAAAGGTTTGAGATAGATCCCATTTACTTGGATTTATAACAACCTCCATCAAGATGAGTCAACTTAAAAGAGTTAGCCTCCTTTAAGGAATTGATGATGTATGGGCCACTCCAAAGTGCATCAAACTTTGAATGACACCTTGGTTTATCTCTATCAGCATCTCATTTTAAAACCAAGTCCCCAAATTTGAAATCTTGATGCCTATCCTTTCTGTCGAAATATTTATTTGTTACTTGTTGATGTTTTTCTAGCTTGATCATGGTAGAGTTCCTTGATTCTTCAAGATTAACCAGCTCTACTATTCTGATTTCTCTTTGGTCCACGCCTTCAAATTCCAGTTGTTGGGCAAGCGCTAACAAATTTAGTTATAGTGTCTAAGGAAGAGTAACCTCCTTTTTATAGAAAACCTTGTAAGGTGAAGTTCATATTGCCTTTTTTAATGTAATTCTATATTCCCAGAGTAGATGTAAGACCTTTGAATGCCACTGTCTTTGGCCAACGTTCATTGTGCGCTTCACGATTCTGATCAGATTCTTGTTTGTTGATTCTACTAAACCATTACCCTGAGGGTAATAGTTGGAAGAATACTTCAGGTAAATGCCTAGATTTAGAGCCCAATCAATTATTTTAGTACCAAGGAAGGATTATACATTATTAGAGATAATGGTTTGAGGAATGCCAAACCTTGTGACTATACCTTCGATAAATTCAAAGATGACTGAATTGGTTGATTCCTTAAGTGTGACAAATTTTGTCCATCTAGTGAAATAATTTTTAGTTGTCAACACCCACCTTATGTCTAGCGCTTGAAGGCAGATTGATCATGCTTATGAAGTTAAGACCCCATTTTGCAAAAGGCAGATCCACTTGGATTTGGTCGGATGAGAAGTGTTGCCAATCTTTTCTTTCCCAAAAAGAAAGTGCATTCCTTGCATTTTTGACCCACTTATGTGTGTCTACAAATAGGTTAGGCCAAAAGATACCTTCCCATTATGATCATCATTGTTTTAGTTTTGGCAGAGAAGTTTCCTCGAGGAGAATCCATCATAAAATTCTGCTAACACTTTTTCAAATTGCATGCCATTGATACATCTTAACAACATGCCATCAAAATTATTTTTATATATTGTAACCTCATATGTCTTCTCTTTGCATTGTTTAGACTAGGAGGGTATGTGCCATAAGAAAAGGAATGTGATCATGTACTTCATCTAGTCACATGCGCTAGGGTTTGTATTATGCTCAAGTTCTACGTGCGGGAGGTCCTCACATAGAAATAATGAATCTTCAGGTTCAGTATGCGCATCCTCAGATCTCTTCCTGCAAAGCATGCTACCTCTTATCAGCTTTGTGGACTTAATAGTCACATCATACTCCATGATTTTGGTCACCCATCAATGCTATTTTCTCATTGATTTCTTCTCCCATGATGAATTCTTTAATGGAAGAGTGGGAGACTAATACCCTGATATGATTGGTGTCAAGCATAATTTTGAATTTCTTGAGCATCCACATGATGGTGAAGACTTTCTTCTTCATGTGACTATACTTTAGTTCATAATCCTTTAGCGTCTGGCTAAAGAAATCCACTGGTTGTTCCAATCCTTATTCATTTTCTTGTGTCAGGACAAGAACAACACTTACATCAACACCATAAGCATAAAGGCTGAAGTCCTTTGAGTAATCCTTATTGATAAGTGTTAGCACGCAAGTAATCTCTTGCTTGATTTTTTTGAATATTTCTATTTATTCTACTGTGCATCTGAAGGCTATGTCCTTCTTGAGCATCAAAGTAATAAATCAAAACTATTCCTGTAGAGTTAGAGATAAAATGCCTAGCAAAATTTATCTTACCAAGGAAGGATTGTAGGGGCCTTTTTGTGCACCAGCAAAGAAAGAGGACAAGATAGCTGAAACATGCTCAAGATCAATTACAATACCATCCTTTGAAAGCATGTGGCCCAAGATATTTCCTTGTGCCATTGCAAAATTGTACTTCCTGGGGTTAAGAGACAACCCCAAATTCTCTGCATCTCTCAAATACTTTCTCTAGGTGCGCTATATGATCTTTGCTCTCCTTTGAGAAGATTTTTATATTATCAAGGTAAACCAAGATGAACTCATTGATGTATCCTTTAAAGAAAATATCCATGGCATGTTGAAATGTCATGCCCGCATTTGACAGACCAAAGGGAAACTTTTGATATACATATGTTCCCTACTTGGTTGTAAACGTTGTTTTGAATTGATCCTCTTCCTTGACCAGAATTTGATTGAATCCTAAATATCCATCTAGGATAGAGAATATCTACGCGGTAGACACATTCTGTAGAATATTCTCTATTGAAGGTAAATGATAATGATCATTTAGAGATGCCTTATTCAAATCCCTGAAATCAACAAAAAGTCTGATTTCACCATTCTTCTTACACACTGGAACTAGATTTACGACCTAGGTATAGTATTTGAGAGGAAAAATATTTTTTTCCTCAATGAGTTTAGATAATTCCTTTCTCATGAGGGGCTATATCTTTGGATTGAATGGCCGCTCCTTCTGCCTGATGGGCTTGATACCAGGATCAAGGTTAATGGAGTGTTGAGAAACACTTGGATCAAAATTTTTGATGTCTTCATACTCCCATGAGAAGATATCACTGTATTTTTGACAGAGAGAGATGAAGGCCTATTTTTCTTCATGCGTTCAAGTCCTACTAAGAAACAACTCTTTCCTAGGCACAATAGTGATCGAGGAGTAGTTTTCTTGTGCAGCGTGCATGTACCTTTTTTCACCCTTGAACTCATCATCAGGACTGAAAATTTTCTCTAAGGTGACCATCCCTTTAGGATTTTTTTTTTCTTTAGCTATATTACTTGGTCACCATAGGTTTCATGCAAGTCAACTTGCATGCTTGATGAGAAATCAACTTCATTCTGGATAAACTAGATGATTTGTGCATCACTGTCAAACACTTTCCAACTGGTGTTATTATCTAGAATGGATGGTCTGATCACCATCTTGATATGCTAAGTATTTCCTTTGAAAAAGTCCTCAGAAGGAGAAAAGTCTGAACCAAGCACGGCCATATAGTCAACTTCCTTGTTCATTTTGCATGGCACCACCTGTAGATTTAGAGAATCAAAGCTCTCAAGGAGGTCCCGAACTCTTTGTTTATAATATTTGAGAAGCTTATTCTTTTTTTGGAATTTTTTGGTAGCCTAATGGATGACCAAATCTCCAAAGATCTACAATGCCTTAATTTTCTTCTTCTCAGCAATGAACAAGCTATGCACTAACGCTTCATACTCTACCACATTGTTGGAGTATGCAAACTGCAACCTGTGTGTGAAGAAGAATTACTCATCCTTAGGGGAAATGAGAACCATTAATGCTCCTACACCGTTTCTACTTCTGGATCCATCAAATTACACAGACCAGGTTGAACTTTGTCTTTCTTGAGCATGCACGTTAGCATAAATTCTTCTTCTAGAATGCAATAAGTACTAAGCCTAGTTTCATAAGCTTCCATTTCTTCAGCATAGGGATCAAATTTATGGTGTCTTTCTTCCCATTCATCAAGAACTAGGTTAGGAAAAAAGGGTGGAAGAGATTATTCTTCAGGAACTGAGGCTTGTTCTTCTTGGATTAAATAGTTGGCTTGGAGAGGGGATGGGACATATGACTCTACATGATAGGAAAATATAGGCTCAGCTTGTATAGTAAACTGAGTACCATACCTTTTCTTGCGTAGCATATGAGACCAATCGAAAGAAAAGTAACCACCCATTTTAGCAGTATATTATCTTGATAGACATAGGGAAAACAAAGGAGGTAGGTCGATGATTGACACATCTTGAGTAATTGTTAGACTTGGACATGCATGGAGAGTTAGCTCAAGATCCTTGATGAATCCTAAGGTGGTGGCAATTGATCCATTAAGTTGCAAGACTCTTTAGACAAAGGGTTATATTTTAGATCCAAGATATCAGCTATTTTCTTAGGCATAACAGAAGTACTAGCACCTGAGTCAAT
Source organism: Taxus chinensis (assembly GCA_019776745.2). NCBI lineage: Eukaryota > Viridiplantae > Streptophyta > Pinopsida > Cupressales > Taxaceae > Taxus > Taxus chinensis. Next base: position 556,598,144 of record CM034151.1, read on the forward strand.
CATGCAATTATGTACTAGGTGTTTTCCTATGATCAAGGACATATAAAAGGGTGGGGTTTTGACAACCTTACTTAATTTTTTCTCCTCTTCTTGGTAGATATTGATAGAAGTGTATGGCTTCTGCATAGCTTGATCAGTGCATGTGATTTGTGCCAAACCTTCGTGCAATAGATCCCGCTAAGATGGAATGGTCAGGGCATCCCACATTATGACATTTATGTTTGTTCTCTTCATCTAGTCCACAATGCTAAATGGAAGGCCCCCTGGCTTATGGATTTTGGGAACATCACCCCTTCTTGACTATTTAGGCATAGAAGTCAGGATTTTAGATAAAGCAGCTCGGCTTGACCTACCAAAGGAGGGGCGCATGCTGCTTTAGAAGGAGCCTTATGCAAGGCCTCCTGTGTAGGGATTTGAGTCATTTTACTGTAAGATGCCTTGTCTACATCTTTCTACTTCTGAGGATCTACTTGTGTTACTGGGATTGTGACCTGTGTACTTTATTCTAACATTCTCTTCTTATATATTGTGTTGTCTGCAACTTGGACGCGCAGTCTATTTGTATCTTCTATAGCTTGGTTGATTGCAAAGAATTGCTTCATGTCAAAGAACATAAAATTTGTTTCTAGAGGATCTTCTGGTCTTTCTTGGTTATCTCCTTCAAGGGCACTTGTTGAGGGCTCACAAAATAAAGCACTTTGGATCATGAAGGCTTGGTCACTTGCAACATTGACACAATGATATGACTATGAGGCATGTTGTAAGGGAAGCACCATTTTGACTCTCTCACCAAATTTTTCTGAGTTGGAACAAGTGCTTGACTTGCACTGGGTACTAGAAGAGAAGGCATGGGAGGAATAACTTGCAAGTGCATATGTGCATTAGGCTACCATCTATTATTTTGCTAGTTGGGTGTGTATCTTTGATTTCCATATTGATTCTGCCAAGGCTGATTGCTTTGGCCATGCACCTCATTATAATTTCCTCTATAGGTTTGTGCTTGGTGCTTTTCTAATGATATAACCTTGTTTGATAACTTTCTAATTAGGGCCTTCAATTCTTCATCTTCTTGTTGCTATGCTAGAGAGTAGGATGTTGAGGTAACTAGTTGTGTGCTTTGTTTAGGAATATGAATAGGGGCCACATAAGGCTGGGGTGCTTGTGATATTTCTGGGAATAAGGGAATAGGTAGTCTAGGAGCCAACTTTTCATCCTGAATAAGACTATTTTCTTCCCTTACTACAATACTATAAGTAGCTAGTAAATTCCTACCTCCCATGGATTGGATCATAACTGAAATATCACTTTTGAAAACCTTTAGATCATACAGGAAAGCATGTTTGGCTATAGGTCTTACCAAAAGAGGGATTTTGTCCCAAGTCTTCTGAATTCTGATGTTAAAATCATTCATCTACTCATTAGGCACCCTCCTTATTCTTTTCAGTTTCTCCACCAAAGATAGGTGATCTGACTTATCTTCAAAGTAGTTATAAAGAGTTATTCCCAACTCATCCTAGGTGGTGATGGATCCAAGTCTCAAGCCTCGGTACCATTGAATTGCTTTACCTTTGAAAGAGGATGTAAATAGCTTAATTGCTACATCATCATGTGTGATCATATAGAGCGAGCACACATTTTCTATATCCTAGATATGCTCCTGAGGGGTGACTTGATTCTCACTAGTAAAGTATGGAATACTCTTGAGCACCCCATTTGGCATATCATGTTACAAAACCAGTAGTAAAGGACTTCCTTCAGTTAAGTTTGTAAAGTTCCTAAGTGGAGGAGGTGGCTATTGTGCCATTGTAGGGCATGTAAGTAGTTTGTGTTGAGGAGGAGTTGAGTGGGTGTGGTGCACTGAAGAAAGAGATGCACACATAGAATTTTTGGAATGTATTCTCCTTGGGGATAGTTGGAGGTACTCAAAAGAATATTCAGCTACTACACTTCTTCTTGTGTGTACTTTTCTCATGAAAGGCACTCAATACTACTGAAACAAATATCTTTGAAATGTTGGGAGTCATCAGATGTGTTGAAATGAGCCTCTAAAGGCTGAAAAACTAAGTCCACACACCAAAACTTAGAGATATGAAATTTGAGCTTTCAATGTTGGTCCCACTGGGCATGCCAGAAACTATTAGTTCCTCAAAGATGCATTCATGTCTTGGATCTCAGAAGGGCTGAGGTGTTTGAGACCATAATGGAACTGTCCCCCAAGCTGTGGGACCTTGCGTGCTTGGGAAGTATCTTCAGAGAAGGCTGGTTCCTCTATCTATTTCTACTACTATGAATAATCCTAGTGCTAAAAGGGGGAACTAAGCTAATAAATCCAAGTTACCAAGAATATAAGGATGACATGAAAAGGAAACTATACTACAAGGTGATAACACCAGAAAAGAGGGATGAACACTATTTGTTCTAAGTGAGAAAAAAAGGAAATGCGTGAAAGGAGGATAGGCACAAGTAGCACAATGAAACACATATTCACTAAATCATTCTCATGGAAAAAAACTAAATATGGAACTACAAGGGACCTGGAATAACACAACCAACACACAACACAAAAGAAAAGGAAAGAAGAAGGAATGTAAATACATTAGCACAAAGAATAGTCACAATACGATGCTTTTATTTCTTCCAGATATACATAAAGCTATTATAATGATGGAGGCTGATATCCACATGCAAGAGCCAGATATAGAGGTATTTAACTCAAAATACATAAATTATGGATTCCTTAGCAAAATGCGTAAGGATCTAGAGTTTCCAACATAAAAAATGATTATATCTCTTACATTTATAGATGAATCCATAGAGGAAGGAGGGAAAACCTGAATTTGAAACAAAACCACCAACAAGAAGCATTGAATACCTACAAATCTATCTGAAGATCTGTGAAATACACTTCCTTAATCCTATCTGGAGTGTTGAAGAAGAAAGGAGGGCGGATCATATCAAATTGGGTGGTTAGAGCAATCAGAACTTCTCATTAATGCTCAGAGAGACGTTTTACCATTTCTCACCTACCAGAGCCACCAAGAATTTGAATTTGTGGCACTGTAGTTGATGTCAACAGATTTCTAACAAGTCCAGGTGCATGCTAATCTGAGCTATGTAGAAAAATATATGGCTGTCATAAAATTTCAAATTCATCAGCACACACAAAACATGTGGCACGTGGGGATTGGCTAAAATGATGGCGAACTGTGTAAATATTTTTCATTTCAGCCACATGTCACTCATTGGTCCATTGTAAGGATTCAGCACCCTATTGGCATGCTTTGACTGGTTACGTGTGACACACTTAAGCATGTTAGAAGATGACTTGGAAGAAAAGGGAAAAAAGGAGGGCGCGGGGAGAATATTGAAGGAAAGCGTGCAAGATTACGCACTAAGGGAAAATGAAGCAAAATGGTGAGTAGAGAGTGCATGTTATAGGTGAAACTATTACAAAGTAATGGGCATGACGCACAAGAGGGCCCGAGACTTAGCCGATTGAAGCAAGTGTGAGGCGTGTGGGAGAAGTGGAACAAAGAGGAAAATAACAGGGCACATAGGGAAGTTGTGACCATGGGAATGTGTCAAGCGATCTTGAGCATGCACAACACTGCAATGAATAACTTAGAGCCAAAATGTATACAAGTTATCTAAGTAACTAGGAGAGTTATTTGGATAACAATAACAAAGTAAGTTCAAGTGGACAGTCAAACATGAAGAAAACTAAGGTGATAAGTTCAAGAAGGCCTAAACCTATTAGGCAACCTAATGATTTTAGGTATGAAATATTTTTTAATAGATATTGTTTTTCATGTTATGGTTTTATATATAAATCTAGGAACTACATGAAGAAATTTGAAAAAGAACACCCATGGAGAAGCTATAAAACTAAATATGAGAAGAATAGAGTGTGCTTCAATTGCCAAGAAAAATGACATATAGCAAGACACTTCTTAGAGGAACCAATAAGTCAATATTAGAAAGAAGAATACTCAAGATGCAGGAACTATGTTGTATATTTCAATTTTCATAGACAAGGCCATTTTTTAAGACACTGCCATACTCCTAAATATAATAATAGGTGGCATGAATTCAAAAGACAAGTTAAGAAGACTCCAAATATGAAGATCAGTCCTAGAAATGAGACTAAGTCAGTCATTATTAAAACAAATCCTGACAAGAAGAAAACTAAATGGATATATAATGTCAAGAAAGCAAAGAAGGACAGTAAAATAGTGTAGGCAGATGATACAATCTCAAACAAGACATCAATAGTTGATGATAAATACAAGAAGATTGAAAGCAAGCCAAGGACCATTCATGAAAAACACTCACTCATATTTAGGAGAAGACAAGGAAATGAATCAAACCATACATGTTTGACAAGTAGTGATTCTTAAGAAATGAAGGGTAGAACATCTAACAAAACATCAAAGAAGATAGAAAAGCATTCACAGGAAATGGAAGGAAAGAGTGAGTCATCAAGCCTTTTTTGATGAATTCTTATTGTTATGAGAGAGTATATCAAGAATGTAGTGCCTTCTCTAGGCTTTTAAAAGTCTTACTCTCTTTGAAAGAAGCATTGGTGTGTACCTGAGAAGAATCATCATCAGTAAGTTCTCATGTTGCAACTATATGACAAATGAAAATTTATGTTTAGATTATTCTTCTCTTAAAGTTTTTTTGGTATGATTTAATTGTGTCAAGTACTTGAAATTATAAGTTTGATCTACTTACTATCATGGTGTCTTCCTTCATCTTTAAATATTTGGATCATTAAAAGAGTGGAATAAGTTATTCAATATCTACTAGGAGTTCATGTGAGTCAAAATGGGTGTTTTGGTTATTTCAAGTGCATTTGTATATTCATTATGGTCAAGTCGTGGGTTTGAAAAAGTGAGTAGAAGTTTGTTAAGATGCCAAAGTGTACTCTTTGGTTTGTATATGTATACCCAAGTTATGGTCAAATTGCGGTTTTTAGTAAAGAGTTAATGTCTTTTCATCCATGTAGTCATGCTCAATCTATTTGGTCATACCTTGAAGTGTGTATAAAAATTACTTAGTCATACCTTAAAGATTGTAACCATCAGTGCATGGAGTTGTGTGAGTTTGATAAGAACAAGTTAAATCTATAAGTTTGAGAAATAGAAAAAATGAATACCTAAAGTGTCTATCAAACTCAAATGAATTCCTACAATCTTAGTTGATGAACATTTCTGAGGAATAAAGACTATGGTGTACAGAAAAAGTGATTCTTTACTATAAGTATCAAGAATGTGGTTATTCTTGGTCCCATCCATAATAATCTACTCTATGATAAGTGGAGGGACGTGTAATGAAGGAATATTGTGGATTTATAATGTATATGTCTGAGTTTTTGCTCCAAGATCATGAAATCATCGAGATACAACATTGGTTTATTTTTATAAAGAACAAGAAAGTCAAATGCACAGATATAAGGGCTGGTTAAGGTTATGCAAAGTATGAATGTTTTGGTTCTTAGTACTTAAGATGTGAAGTAATAGTTGTCTCAGGTATTTGAAAAGTGTCATTTCTCTTGAATGTTTGATTGTTGGTCAAAGATGCCACAGAGTTTCAAAAGGTCAAGCTACAGACTTGGTATTGTCTACGCAACTTTTTGTAGGCCCAAAACCAAAAGTATAAGATCTAAAAAGTCAAAAGTATGCTTCAGGGTTGTTCATACATCTGAGGGGTTTGAGTTTATAGAGTGTTAATTAGGGAAATCATAAATGTGTTTCAAAAGTATCAATATTTCAGATGACTAGGAATGAATTCAAGCATATCTCTCTATCCCATCCTTCAGAGAATTAATCAAGCTTTCTAGGTTAGAGTATCACTAAGTTTTATCAAGAGTGCAAAGTAATTCATATTAACCTTAAAGTATTCAATAAAACTATTCATGTGGAGTTTACAAAGTCTATTCAATATGCCAAGATCATTTATGAGAAAATGAAGACTGTGTACAAATGGAAGCATGAATAGTATGGCACAATTGGTTGAAGTAGTGAACTGTAACTCTCTCTACATACATATAAACTTGAACAAATGCAAACTTGAGATTGAGACCAAGTTGAATAGTACTGTGATACATCATAAAGAGGTTCCATTATATACTTTACGTGTAGAAAGAACTCAACCATTTCTTTAGATGAGATTAGAATCTCAGAGTTGTCAATGAAGTTTTTGTACCCTATTTTACCATGTTGTATTAGTCAGTTACCTCATGGATGGAGAATTTACACTCATTCTCCTGAGCTACTGGTAAATTTTCTATTTGAATCCCCTTGAGACAAAATTCCATAATAAATTTGAGGCCTTGAATCCACCATTAGAAAAATTTATAAAAAAATATACTCTCTTGATTTTACCAGTGAAGGTTTTAACAGTTATAGCTATGGTTCAATGAATGAAGGCCAAACTCAGAGTGCTCAAAAATTAAACTTGGTAGGAACAGAGTTAAGGAGGCCCTTAAGGATAGTAAGAAGGAATATTATGTTTTCACTAGTGATTTTTCTATATTTTAATGACATTCTACAAGAATATGATTACACACTATAACAATCCTATTCTAGAGGGTTACTTTGAAAAGGAGGTAGAAGATAGGCCTTGAGATGAGGTATAAAATTTTACACTAAGATTAATGAATAAAATGGGTCCTCATAGCTTTATATCTTGATCCATGAAACCTTATAGTATTGGATCTATACATGACACTCTATATTGACAGACCTAATTGAGGGTGAGAAGAAAAGTTACTGTTATCCAAAATTCACCCCCCCAGGGTAAATTTGATAACATGCATCAGGATGTCCAAATTCCAAGAAAAATGACTGATTCAGAGCAAAATCAGGTTTCTAGGGTCCCTTCAGGAATCTTTCTAACTCCCCAGGCCGAAGAAGGAGGGAGCAAGCTTTGAGAAAGTGCGGAGAAGGTTGCAGAAAGCAAGTAGTTTGGGCCAGTAAAAATTGTAAAAATCGGCTAAGTCCTGGTCCAGCACAAGGTGGGACGAACGGGACAGAGATACGCGAACCGCCCGAACCACCCGAAATGAGTCCAGGCGGCCCACTAAGCAAATGGGACAAGTGGGACAGAAGTACGCGGCGGGCGCGAAAAGCCGATCCAGCCGAGGAGAAAAATTGGCTAACTGTTGAAGAGGGTAGCATTCAGGACGAGTGGAACAAATGGACGCGAAATGCCCGAACCGGCCGGATCGCGCGAAATCAGTACAAGGAGCCCAAAAGCAATTGGGACGCGCGGGCCAGAAATACGCGAACCGCCCGAACCGACCGAAAAGAGTCAAATCAGTCCAAATCAAAATGGGACAGGCGGGCCACAAATACCCGAATCGGCCGAAATTGTCCCAAAAGGTCCAAAATTAAATGGGACATCCGGGACAAATGGAGGCGAGGTACGCGTAGGAGCCGAATCAGCCGAGGACCAATCAGAAGCTGCCACGTGTCCTCACAAGAGAAAAGTCAAAAAAGTCAATGGGCGGGTTTTCGAGCACCGATCCGAACCAATGGGATAATGCCACGTGTCCCAGCTAGGGCCCACAAGGAAAATTCAAAAGACAGCCCGCCGAAAAGCAGAAGAGAGAGAATTATTCAGCGAATCAGAGCATGCCACGTGGCGTCCAAGTGGCAGTGCGCGGGAAAATATTTCAAAATCCGTTTTCGCCTGTTCCGTGCCCTAAATCTTCAGATCGACATATCTTTCGATCCAGAGCTCGGATTTGCACGTTCTTGATATCAACGGAAAGCTTGTGAGATTCTCTACACGTTTCCAGGGTCAATCTTGCATTTTCGTTCAGTTTGAAAAAAGAAAATCAGAAGATGCCTCTGGCACGAAATAATAAGCAGAGATAATGCTTCAACAACCACTTTATTACAGCAGACAACCCGCCGCTTCTGTTAGGCAAACCGCCGCTTTGCCAGAACCCGCCGCTTCTGCCATGATGGACGAATTAAATGCAACCTAGAGGTGGTTGGGGTAGATTTCGATTTCCTCTCTCTTTTCTCTCCCATTCTTCCTATAAATTGTAAGGAGGGGTTTCTTTCTGTTGTTGGACATTTTCCACTTTGCACCCTCCCTTCTCTCCTGTTCATAAGAAGATTTGTGGAGTTCTCAAACCTCCCATATAGACTGGAACACCGTTTTTTGCCTTTTGGCCATTGCAATGTATTGAATCCATCCTTGAGCAATATATATGTGTCTGTGGTTGCTTCTAAACCCTCTTACATATTTATTACTGTCATTCTTGATCTTTCATTGCATTTTTGCTATCTGTGCATGGTGTTGTGTTACATCTACATGATCTGTGTTAAATTTGGCAAAGCATATGTTCTTCATTCCTTGGTGCATCACCTCTATTAGCTTAGATTTATTTTATGCATCTTCTTACCTTGTCTCCTTGGCAAATTAGATTAGATTTTGAGGAAATCCTCTGCATATTTCGTATGCACCTGAACAGAGGAATAGGAACCAGCCTTTCTCTGGAGATTCCTTTCTCACTCTTCAAGTCCCACACTTGGAGAAAGGATTCAATGTTATGCAATCACACTGGATATTAATATGATCAACCTAGAAATCTGATCAACATCCAGGGGTGCTGTGATTTTGCACTAACAGTTTTGGCACGCCCGGTGGGACCAGAGGTCTCATTTTTTATTGCAGCAAGGTTGATGTGCATCTGCTGCAATTTTCTTGCTTGAAAAGAGCTATTATTTGCATATCTGGCGACTCCAAGGGGAGGAATCAACTGGTTCCAGCAGTCAGGCCTAAAAGCTTATGAGAAGAATCACAAGGTCAAGAGCTGGAGAAGAGGAAGTGCTGTTTGAATACCTGCAACTATCTCCAAGAAGAAGGCAAAGAGGAAGAAGGATTCAAAGGTCTCCATCTCCACCAAACAGAACTCTTTCAACTCCTCCACCTGAGCGGCCTTTCTTTCAGTATACAAGGGTTTTAAGACCAATCAGAATGGCGCAACCAGTGAACCCCTATGTCAACTTCACAGGCAGCAGCCCACTTGCTCTCAATGCACAAAATCCAATCCCAGTAGCAGCACTAAAGAACATTCCATACTTTACTGGAGAAAATCAGACCACTCCTGGCGATCATGTCAAGGACATTGCTAACATTTGTGCAATCCATGAGATTAACGAGATGCAAATAGCTGTCAAATTGCTGGCGTCTTCATTCAAGGGGAAAGCATTGCAATGGTTTAGGAGCCTTGAAGCTGCTTCTATCACGAACTGGAATCAGCTGTGTATTGCACTTCATAATCAATTCGGAGAGAAGGGAGACAACTTGTCTCTTTTGGAGCAGCTGACAACCATCAAGAGAGCTTCCAATGAGCAGCTAACTGATTTCAACTTCAGATTTCAAAGATCTTGGGATAGAATTCCAGTAGCAGTCAGACCAACAGCAGAAGGTGCTTTTCTATACTACCTTAAAGCTTTAAATTCTGATATTTCTATGTTGATTCAATCCATGGGAGGCACAACTATCCCTGCTGCTTATAGTATTGCCATTAGAGCTGAAAATTGTCTGATTCAAGCTGGCAAGCTAGCTCCTAGGCCTCCAATGCCATTATATCCAAGTTTAGAAAGCCCAAGTACTAGTCAGGCACCTGTCTTAGCTCCTTCTCCCACTCCTAGAAATCAGAGTTCAAATGAAGCTTCCACTTCATCTCCAAGTGCCCCAAATGAGCTTCAAGAAGTCATGAAGCAACTGCAAAATTTAGGTAATGAGCTGGTCACACTCAAGAGGCAGCAAGCTCAAAGTTTTAGACCTTCGTATCAGCCTCAAGCTCAACCGAATAGGCAGCCATATCAGCCTCAAAGACCACCTAATCCAGCCACAAATATGAATCAAACAAGGCCTCCTGCCAATAAACCATTCCAGCCCTATAATCCAAATGCCATATCTGCCTCTAAGGCATTAGTACCAGCACAAAACAACATTGCCCAGGAGTATGATTGGTGTTTTCCATGTAATGAACCCCATAATCAATCCATGTGCTATAATGGTGCTTTAACCCAAGCTTTAATGGTAACAAATGCTGGTGTGGAGGGTGAGAGTAGTCAAAAAAACAGCCAACAACAAGAAACATTCCAACAGCAATCAGCCCCAAATGATACCACATTGGTAAATTGGCAAGCAGAGGATTTCTGTGGCATGAATCAGGCAGTTTCTCAAGGTGTCGCTGCCAACACAAGGTCAAAAAGGAGAAATTTGGGTGAAGAACAGCCGTTAGCCCCAGCCAATCCACAACCTTCCATAGCTCCACAAATGATTGGCAAGCAAAACCCAGTTTTCAATGCACAAGGGCAGCCAAGAACAGCCCCTTGGCCAAACCAAATGCCAGCTGTTGCTGCCCATATTCAAGGAGCAAATGTGCAAATCAAGGGACAGCAGAGAGATCCTTCATCACCATTCAGTATCATTGATCAGATGAAGAAAACAAACGTCAATATATCTATGTGGGAATCCCTATCCATCCCAGGCCAAAGAGATCTGCTGCAAGCTGCTATGAAGGACTGGCCAACTTCGAATCAGCAGGTTCAGAGGCAAGACAAAGTGCTTACAAATGCTGCCCAGCCTGAAGGAAATCATGGAACACAACAAGGTAAAATGTTGAAGCCCCCCCCTTTTTATGTTTCGTTAATCATTGGAAATCAGCTAGTGCATAATTGCATGATAGACTCTGGGGCAAGTAGCTCAGTAATGCCTAAACAGATAGCTGATCAGCTAGGGCTCCAATATGAAATAACATCTAAGGGAGTAGTGCAGCTGGATGGGACAGCAATAGCAACAGTTGGAGTGATTAGAAATTTGAGTCTTACCTTGCATGCATGTCCAAATGTTGTTGTCTTACAAGATATATCAGTCATAGACCTTCCACCACTCTTTGCCCTCTGTTTGTCAAGGGATTTTACTGCCAAGATTGGGGGATATTTGTCCGCTGATTGGTCACACATGCTGTTCAGAACGAGGTATGGAACTAAAGCTACAATTAGGTCAGAACCTATTGCAGACTTCCACATTGAGCCCTATACTCCAAGTCATATTAATACCAACTGCTCAGCATTTGATCAAGAAGATCACCTTGGCACTGATGAAGCCGACACTAAGGTTGGAAGTATCCCAGATTTGACTCTTGATGAATGGGCAAATAAGGTGCATGCTTTTGATCCTTATCAAGAAGTAGAAGAATCTGAGCTAGGGGTCTATTGTATACACGAAGAAAGTCAACCTATTCCTAACATCACCAAGCCAAGCCACAAGGATGACAATGAGGTATGGTAACTGTTTTTTGATGGATCAAGGAGTAGACAAGGCGCAGGAGGTGGAGCCATGCTTATTTCACCTCAAGGAGTAAAGTATTATTCAGCTTTTAGATTTCAATTTGCATGCTCCAATAACACTGCTGAATATGAAGCCTTGGTGCAAGGGATGCATTGGGCAATAAAGAGAAAAATAAATAACTTGCAAGTGTTTGGGGACAGTGAGCTGATTGTAAATCAGGTCAAGGGACAGCATGCTGCCAAAAATGATCTACTTAGATGCTACAAGAACAGGGTGTGGGACCTCATGGAAGATTTTGAGGGTTTCGGCATCAAGGCCATTCCCAGAAAAGAGAATCAAGCTGCTGACAGGCTTGCAGTAGTAGGGGCAGCCTTTGACATTGTAGAAAACATTCAACAAGACAAGGTACAGCCAAACATCCACGTGATTGTGAGGCCTTCAGTGCCGGATAACGATGTCAATTGGCAAGTATTTGAGAATGACCAGCAAATCATCCACTTCTTGCAAGAAGAAGCTGAGTTCTCAGCTAAGAATCAAGAGAAGTTGAAACAGCAATATGGTGACCAGGTGATACGGCTGAGAACTGACAAGCTGCCCAAGGGACTTGTCACCTTAGAATCCATTTTTAACCCCAATGATCAGTTTAGAAAGGAGAAAGCAAATATTCAGGTCAAGAGGGAAGATTCGGTATCCATCTTGGTGAAAGAGAACAAGCCATTGCAAATTGGAAAAATGACAACTGAGCAAGAGAGATATGAGTTCATACAGCTTTGTCAAGAATTCCCTGACGTGTTTGCTTGGAGCTATGAAGACTTGAAGGGCTTCAATCCCAACTTAGCTCAGCATACCATCGAGTTGGATCCAAATACTAAGCCTGTCAGGCAGAAACAGAGACCAGTCAATCCACACATGGAGCCTCTCATGAGGAAAGAATTGGACAAGCTGATTGAGTCAGCAATTATATTCCCAATCAAACATTCTAGTTGGGTTGCCAACTTAGTTCCAGTCAGAAAGAAAAGTGGAGAGATCAGGCTATGTGTTGACTTCAGAGATTTGAATAGAGCCTCTCTCAAGGACCATTATCCACTCCCCTCCATGGAGCAAATATTGCAGGTTGTAGCTGGGTCAGAAAGGTTTTCGCTGCTTGATGGATACTCAGGCTTCAATCAAATTATGGTAAAGGAGGAAGACCAGTTCAAGACAGCCTTCACAACCAAATGGGGCACATATGCCTACAAGAAGATGCCATTTGGACTGGCGAACGCCGGAGCAACATTCCAGCGAGCTATGGATATGGCATTCAAAGGCTTGATCAACAAGATAGTACTGATATACTTAGATGATATTACTGTCTTCTCAAAGAATGCTGCAGACCATCTCTTTCACCTCAGGCAAGTGTTTCAGAGGTGTAGAAAGTTTGGAGTGTCTTTAAATCCTAAGAAGTGCATCTTTCTTGCACATGAAGGGAAACTTCTTGGCCATATTGTCTCCAAGGAAGGATTAGCAATTGATCCAGAAAGGGTTGAAGCCATAAGAGCTCTGCCACTGCCAAGTCACAAAAAGGCTCTTCAAAGTTTCCTGGGAAGGATAAACTTTGTTCGGAGGTTTGTCCCAAATTTTGCAGCCCTTGTCAAGCCCATCACCAAAATGTTAAGAAAAAACATGGCTTTCAAATGGACGGCAGAAGGCAAGGAGAGTTTTGAAGCAATCAAAGAAGCCATCTCCCAGGCACCCACTCTCATCAACCCGGACTTTTCCAAGGATTTCATCCTCTATGCATTTGGGGGTGATGACACTATTTCTGCCATTTTGGTGCAACAGAATTAAAGATAATGATGAACAGCCAATTGCCTTCTTTAGCCAAAGCCTAAATGACTGTGAATTGAGGTACTCTTTTATTGAAAAACATGTGCTTGCAGTAGTCAGGAGCTTGAAGAAGTTCAAGCATTTAGTCTCAAACAACAAGGTCCAGTTGCTGGTCTCACATGCTGGGGTTAAGGACTTCCTCCTCAACAAGGATTTGAATGAGAAAAGGGCAGGATGGATCACCCGTGTCATGGAGTATGACATTGAGATCAAGATCACCAAGCTAATAAAAGGCAAAGGTTTGTGTGAGCAGCTCGCTTCCAAACAACTAAACAACCCAGAAGATAAAGAAGACGCTGCCCTGCTTTTACAAGATGATCAAAAACAAGAAAATGATGATGAGTCCATTCTCTGTTGGACTCAAAATATGATACATTTCCTACAGACGGGCATGTACCCTCTAGAAATGAGCAAAGCAAGAAGAAGACACTTCAGGTTGCAGGCTATTCCATATACCATCATTGATGGAGTTTTGTTCAAGAAGGATGTCAATGGAGTGCTGCTGAGATGCATTAACACAGGTCAGATTCAAAGGGTATTAAAGGAGTTTCATGATGGACCAGCTGGTGGCCATTTTGCACCAAGAGTGACAGCTCTGAAAATCATGAAGGCCGGTTATTATTGGCCTAAAATCTTTAGTGATTGCTATGCATGGATCAAGAAATGTAAGAATTGTGCATTCTTCACAGGAAAAGAGAGACTTGCAGCCCTCCCATTACATCCAATCTCAGTTGACCAGCCATTCATGCAATGGGGTTTGGACTTCATTGGAATCATCAATCCCAATTCGAGCCAAGGGCACAAATGGATTTTGACAGCCACAGACTACTTCACCAGATGGACAGAAGCAGTAGCACTCAAAGAGGCGAATGAGTCTAGCATCTTGGACTTTTACGAGGGGATAACTACCAGATTTGGTGTGCCTGCTACAATAGTCTCTGATAATGCATTGGCATTCATTGGATCTAAAGTTACTGAGTGGGCCGTCAAGAACGGGATCTACCTGAGCACTTCATCAAACTATTACCCTCAAGGTAATGGCCAGGCCGAGTCTACAAACAAAAACTTGCTGAGGATCATTAGGAGGACTCTTGATGAGAATCAGAAGGCTTGGCATACCAAACTGAAATCAGCCTTATGGGCTGATAGGATAACTCCCAAAAGATCCACAGGTAATTCTCCATTTAGGCTTGTCTACGGAAGAGAGGCAGTCTTGCCCATGTCACTTGAGTTGCCAACGTTGGAACTCATGAAACAGCTGGAGTTGCTAGAGTTTGGGCCCATGGAGGTGAGATATGCAGAATTGATGGAGCTGCAAGAAATCAGAGATCAAGCATTCCAAGCAATGGAAAAGGATCAGGCTTTGATCAAGAAGACCTTTGATAAGAAGGCCAAAGACAGATCTTTTCAAGTAGGAGATCTAGTGCTGAAATGGGATGTGGACAGAGCAAAACCAGGAAGGCATTCAAAATTTGATGCCATTTGGAGTGGCCCATACATGGTCACAAAGTGCAAGAACAACAATGCTTTCCAATTGGCCTCATTGGATGGGGAAGAACTGCAGATTCCAGTAAATGGAATCTATCTCAAGTGTTGCTTCTAGAGGGAGGTTCACTACATCTGTAAATACTAGATTAGATTTTCTTTCCTCCAAGTGCTTGTGCACATTGTTTTGCTGTAGATTAGTTTTGTTTTCCCTAAGTGCCTTGGCACAGCTTGCTGTCCATGGAGATGATGCATGTCTTTGCTAAATCAGGTCACATTCCATCTTTCCCTTTGCACATTCTGAGTCAGTTTGGATTCTAACAGAATATTTGATGACTCCATGCCCAATGGATGGCTTCAGGCAACTGGTCTTTCCATCTAGCAGGCAGATGATCCTGCTGAGTCGCCAAAATTGTTATCCAAAATTCACCCCCCCAGGGTAAATTTGATAACATGCATCAGGATGTCCAAATTCCAAGAAAAATGACTGATTCAGAGCAAAATCAGATTTCTAGGGTCCCTTCAGGAATCTTTCTAACTCCCCAGGCTGAAGAAGGAGGGAGAAAGCTTTGAGAAAGTGTGGAGAAGGTTGCAGAAAGCAAGTAGTTTGGGCCAGTAAAAATTGTAAAAATCAGCTAAGTCCTGGTCCAGCACAAGGTGGGACGAACGGGACAGAGATACGCGAACCGCCCGAACCGCCCGAAATGAGTCCAGGCGGCCCACTAAGCAAATGGGACAAGTGGGACAGAAGTACGCGGCGGGCGCGAAAAGCCGATCCAGCCGAGGAGAAAAATTGGCTAACTGTTGAAGAGGGTAGCATTCAGGACGAGTGGAACAAATGGACGCGAAATGCCCGAACCGGCCGGATCGCGTGAAATCAGTACAAGGAGCCCAAAAGCAATTAGGACGCGCGGGCCAGAAATATGCGAACCACCCGAACCGGCCGAAAAGAGTCAAATCAGTCCGAATCAAAATGGGACAGGCGGGCCACAAATACCCGAATCGGCCGAAATTGTCCCAAAAGGTCCAAAATTAAATGGGACATCCGGGACAAATGGAGGCGAGGTACGCGTAGGAGCCGAATCAGCCGAGGACCAATCAGAAGCTGCCACGTGTCCTCACAAGAGAAAAGTCAAAAAAGTCAATGGGCGGGTTTTCGAGCACCGATCCGAACCAATGGGATAATGCCACGTGTCCCAGCTAGGGCCCACAAGGAAAATTCAAAAGAAAGCCCGCCGAAAAGTAGAAGAGAGAGAATTATTCAGCGAATCAGAGCATGCCACGTGGCGTCCAAGTGGCAGTGCACGGGAAAATATTTCAAAATCCGTTTTCGCCTGTTCCGTGCCCTAAATCTTCAGATCGACATATCTTTCGATCCAGAGCTCGGATTTGCACGTTCTTGATATCAACGGAAAGCTTGTGAGATTCTCTACACGTTTCCAGGGTCAATCTTGCATTTTCGTTTAGTTTGAAAAAAGAAAATCAGAAGACGCCTTTGGCACGAAATAATAAGCAGAGATAATGCTTCAACAACCACTTTATTACAGCAGACAACCCGCCGCTTCTGTTAGACAAACCGCCGCTTTGCCAGAACCCGCCGCTTCTGCCATGATGGACGAATTAAATGCAACCTAGAGGTGGTTGGGGCAGATTTCGATTTCCTCTCTCTTTTCTCTCCCATTCTTCCTATAAATTGTAAGGAGGAGTTTCTTTCTGTTGTTGGACATTTCTGCTTTGTACCCTCCCTTCTTTCCTGTTCATAAGAAGATTTGTGGAGTTTTCAAACCTCCCATATAGAATGTAACACCGTTTTTTGCCTTTTGGCCATTGCAATGTATTGAATCTATCCTTGAACAATATATATGTGTCTGTGGTTGCTTCTAAACCCTCTTACATATTTATTACTGTCATTCTTGATCTTTCATTGCATTTTTGCTATCTGTGCATGGTGTTGTGTTACATCTACATGATCTGTGTTTAATTTGGCAAAGCATATGTTCTTCATTCCTTGGTGCATCACCTCTATTAGCTTAGATTTATTTTATGCATCTTCTTACCTTGTCTCCTTGGCAAATTAGATTAGATTTTGAGGAAACCCTTTGCATATTTCGTATGCACCTGAACAGAGGAATAAGAACCAGCCTTTCTCTGGAGATTCCTTTCTCACTCTTCAAGTCCCACACTTGGAGAAAGGATTCAATGTTGATGCAATCACACTGGATATTAGTAATCAACCTAGAAATCTGATCAACATCCAGGGGTGCTGTGATTTTGCACTAACAGTTACAAAAGGAGAGCTCTAGAGAATTGTATGCAATCAGTTTGCAAGGTGATCATGAAAGTGAATAGGTAGAGTTTCCTATTATTGGTAGTAAAATTTGATCAATGAAATAATGGATTTTTTCCTAACTAGGGTGGATTTAATGCATTACAGTGGTCTCAAACCTTATAAATGACCAAGATAAGTAAATGTCTTCCTAGAGGTCTATATGAGTAGGTTTCAAGGTCAAAAAGTGTCAAGGAAAATTTGTGATATCCTAAGCTTCTGATGTTCGAAGAAAGAAGCATGTGATGCTACAGGCTACATGGTCTCTGTGATCAGTCCAAGATATGTTAAAGACTTCATTGTATTATCAAGGCTTGTTTTCAAGAGTCCTAAATTTTCTAAGAAGTCTGTTGTTTTGAGTTTCAATGATTGTGTTGTTACCTCTCAAAGTTTAGAATAAGGTTGTTTAGCTCAATCAGAGATGGATAATGTCTTAGTATAAGTCTCTTTACACTCTTGATGAAGGTGTAAAGGTACGATAAATTTTGTGTTGAACCTAAAGGAGCTTCAAAAAATATTTCCATCTAAGTAAAGATCAACAATGATACTCTCATGTATGTTGACATTGCTACAAGTTGTAGGATGTAAAAGATAGTGGCCCACAGGTCTGGAAGGAATATTAGAACAAGGGAATTGTTGAGTATGAAAGTAGTTGTTTTGAGGTGGCTTAGGATCCTAAAAAATCTTTGTAAATCACATGATAATGTATTTAAGATGGCAATTTTTTAGGGGAAGATTTTTTTTAATCAAATCAGTAAATATTCAAGAGAAATCACTGAATAGAGTCTTGAAAAGTGATTAGATATGAATGAATTATCTTGATGTCTTGAGTGCAAAGCAAGTGATTCATGACATGGATCTTAAAAAAAAATGGATAATATGATCCCAGGAGGAGTAGTATGATTTTTTTTAACGTGGTGAACTGAGACATTTGAATATGGAAAGAATAGGTTCAGGGGGAGCCATGAGGTTGATTGGTAGAAATAGGTGGTAAGACAGTAATGCTAATCCAAGGGGTGATATTTTTGAGGTAAACAAGTGCTTTGTAAATGATTATCTATTTTTTGTTTATCCTAGTGAATACATGAACCTTTATCATATATGTCAAATGGGGAGAGAGTATTGTCAAAAACTAGGAATGGTGATGTGATTTGCTAGTTTTTGTTTTCCTTTAAAAATTTCTAAGTATGTTGTCATCAATGACAAAGGAGGATATTGTTGAACCTTGGTCATTGGTGTTTTCATTGATGTCAAGTGGAATTTATGGAAAAGGAGTGTGTTGTGAATTGAATCTTAGTTAGAGGCATGAAGGTTGATTGGTAGTGCCCTATTAGTGGTGTTCTGAGCATTCAAGATGGTTTCAAGGTGGTTTTAGTGCTCTACAAGCTTGGTTAGTGAGGTATGAGTTCACTAGAGGTATGGAAATGGATGGAAAAGTAGGCATATGTGTTATAAAGTTCATAAATTATTATTATAACATGTGCAAGAACTTATGGAGTGAGTTTTAGGTAGTTTATGGAAGTCATAGTTGTAACTAGCTCATTTAGGCCTAGTTCTAGAGCCTAATGAGGTGTGAAAGCTTGATATAGGTAATGAACAAACCATGTAATCATGGGAGGATCCTAATGATGTTTTCTATGATATTTATGAGTAATAAGAAGTTTCATTTAAAATTTTGGGGGCAATTTTCAAAAGTTCACCAAAGTTGGCCATGAGGACTGACATTGTAGGTTGATGCACATCAGATAGGTCTAAGATGTATAGGAAAAATATATTTCTAAAAAAACTATGGGGAATGTAGAGGGGTTTATTGTAGTGCTTCATGCAAAATTTCATCAAGTTTTTAAGAGGTATGTGGAAGTTACGCAAGTTTTTCTAAAATATGTTTCTTAAGGAATGCAAATTGAGCACCCTAGATTATTAGCATCCAAGAAAAATTGTCAAGCCTTATTAAGATAAACCATAGAAATAAACTTTGAAGAGAAATACAAGCTTGAATTTTTTCAAAATGTTTGAGGAAAATTTTGTGAGAAACAAGAAAGTTATGAACGTTTTTCTAACAACTTTTCTCTTTCTCCGGGTCTTCATTTTGAAGTGGTAGGAACAAAATGAATAGTTGTGACTCAAAATGATTTGTTCAATTATTGAAACTTCTAAATAGTATGAAATAATATATTTGAGGCATATTGGTTATGTTTTTTCTAGTCAAGTGCAAAGGTACTATACGGATTGTACCCTATTCTACATGTTTTGTACATACAAGGTCCTGCTTTGAAGGTTAGAAAGGTGTTTTAAAGGATGTCCATGGGTAATATCTTGATACTTAAATATAAATTTTTATAATAGTGTTATATAGGTAAAAGGTGAGGTGTTGAAGCTCTCAGCTTGCACTTGTGATGATTTTTTTTTGTTTAATGCTTCTAACTTTTAAATTTCTACAATACTGGCTTGTTCAAGAAATATGTGTTCTAGGAGATGTATGCAACATTTTCCTCTATAATAATTACACTCAAGAGTTACTGAGGCAATGTAAGTACCTTTTTGGTTTACTCCTTCCCACAATTGGGCACTCAGGTGAAGTAATTTGTTTGATAGGAAACCTCTTCTCTTAAAGACTGGCCTTAAACCTATGCAATAGTCAAGATGAACAATACTTTAGTCTTAAAACATGATGTTTGGTCTATCTTATCATGCTAAATAAGGACTAAAATCCATGTAAGAATCCTTGATGAAGACCACCCTGCATCTAGTTTGACATGTAAGTGGAAAACAAAGCAATGAAATATTTAAAATGCTTATATTGGGCTTGCAACTCAAAATCCTCACAACATACATGGAGCAAGATAGGGTCTCAAAAGCTATTCTTGACACAACAAGGATCTAAGAAGGTCTAAAATCATTCTATTTTAGAAAAATACAATATTAAAGGTGAATTTGAGATAGTATATGTTCTAAAATAGTGAAGTTTGCACTATTACAAGTCTCAAATAAAAACCTAGGGTTTAGCTCTCAAAACCTCAAACTATACCATCCGAGTACCTCGAGATAGTAAGTGTTATATCAGCAGTTGTATTGATCTAGGGATATCTGAAAGTGGTCAATCCTCCTAATTGGTGGCATTGTAATAGTACTAGACTAATAAAATCATGAAGAAGTTTACATTATGAACTTTGTACTAATACTTTGTCACAGTTCAACAATATGTGAAGTTTGAAGGTTAGAATATGAAGAGGGAGACAATTTAAAGGAATGAAAGGAAGATTTAGGGGTTGGTTTAATGTTTCAAACCATTTTTGGCACCTGAAAAATGACTCTCATACTAGAAGGAACATTTGAATCGATGGAGAACTTGACATGGAAGATAACAGGTGGCAATTTCAAAGAAGAAAATTCAGAAAAGCATCTTAAGAAAATGAAAACATTAGTTAAAGATGTTGCATGAATAATCCTTGAGCATTTGAGTATAATGTGGATTGAAGGAGATATGTCAAAGATGTAATGATCCTAAAAATACTTACATATTTTTTTTTGTAAATTCTCTTTGTTCGAGCCGTCAGTGGGGAATATAGAAGGTGAAAAATTGAAGTATAAAAGTTTTTGGTTTAGTATGTATATAAAATAAGAGTGTTAAATAAAAGAGGTGGATGAATGAAATGAAAAAACAAGTGAATTAACCAGATACAATGAAACTTATGTTGTAGAGATAAGAAGATGAAGTTGAAGAGCATTGTTAAATAAGTGATTAAATGATAGTGTAGTATTAAATATGATATATATATATATATATATATATATATATATATATATATATATATATATATATATATATATAATAGGTATGCGAATGAAAAGGGGCAGAGCAAGTATCCAGTGTTGAATGTGAAAAGGAATATATTATAGTCTTAGTCTTGAGTTACAAAAAGTAGGTGTGTAGATCTTGTTTGGAATGGGTGTGTAAAAATAGTGAGGGCTTGAAGAATATATAAATAATGAGGCATCAAGAACAAGTGCAAAGAATATGAAATGCCACATGATAAATCTTTTAAAACCTGTAAGAATATGATCTATAGATTAAAGAGATAGGTGTATTTCTGTGGGTAATGTGTGAAGACTGAATCTAAGATTACAATATCAATACCAACTTAAGAAGGTGTTTTTGACCTAATAGCAATCTGAATTGAAGTTAAAAGATATTATTAATAAGATTTAGGGCTAGTTAAAAGAAAGATTGAAATGAACAAGAAGATTGAAGTGATTATGTTAAATGATGATTAAATGATCAGAATAAAGGAGAATCAAGAGCATAATTGAGAAGAAGAGTTGAGTAGAAAAGTGTGAAAATCTAGTGTGGCTATCAGTTATGTAAGACAAAAAAATTGTGATAAAATACTATTGAAAAGTATAATTTGTAATTTAGCATATAGGGGGTTATAGCCTCCTTATAAGTAGTAGCTTACAAAAGATCATTTGTAGAAGATTGAATTGTAGGGGGTTAAATCCTCCTTATAATTTGAAGCTCACTAAAGTTAATTTGTTGTTGAACCAAACTTTGGAGTTGCAGCTCCAGGTTGAGTTGAAGCTCAACCATGAAATCAATGTAACTGTTACATGAAAAATTTTGTTCGTAAGCCTAGTTCTCTATTTCAGTGGGTTTTTTTCCCAATTTTGATTTCCCACATTAAAATTTTTATCTCTATGTACTTTCTTATAAATTTGTTGTTTATGGTTTTATGTGTTTGTCATAGAAAATTTGAGATGGTATATTTTATAATAAATCCCAAAAAAGATGAAAAACATTTAAAGAATACACTTGTTTATTTTTCATAGGGAATGTGCTCCCATTCTTATGCATTGAATATTATGTATTTGTTAAATTCTCATGAAAAATTAGGTTTTATCAATCCCCAATTATGTGAAGGAGAGGTTGATGCATTAGGTGTACCAACCCAACACACGAGTTTTGAGGATAAAAATAAAAAATATGAGGATCTGAAACACCCCACCAATGAAAAAGACCATGTATCAAATTCATTTAGCAACTCTGATATCTCCCCCTTACGTGCAAGATGATAAGAAAGTATACGTATGAAGAATATATCTAATTTGATACCTTCCATAACCCTGCGGACCATACCATTATAGATGGATATAAGACCAATTTTATAAATTAGGAAAAACATTAGAAAAGATAACAAGTACCCCCATACTCTTCTCATGTGTCACCCAATTGAGTAGAAATTATGCATGTTGATATCTAAATAAAGAAAGTAGACCCATACCCCTAATGTGTCCAAAAATGGAAGTGAAACTGAGTACTGGGGAGAAAGAGAGAATAGGATACTTCATTCGCCTTGAATCTATGCCAAATTGCGTCAATGTGAGTATGAAACCATATGAAAATTCCATAACAACAACGAAAAACCTAAAATGGTTAAAATATCTAGATAAAATTCCCCATGGGAAAAAATGTATAGTAGGATCATAACTATCCATACACTCCTGAATAATATGTACGTTTCTAACCATATGTAGATTTTCTAGATTTCTATGTTTGAGTCCAATTTTAAGTCATTTTTTTTTGTCCCTACATATGTTGGTGCCCATAAAAATGTATGTGTCATCTGGAAATTTAGAATAAACCTAGATGTTTTCCCCCTATTTTAAGGCATGTGTGATGAATAATGTGAGTGGGTGGCTCAAAAGAAAAGATGTATACCCATGTATGAGAATATGAGAACCTATGTATAGCCTCTGAAGTACTAATGTGGTGGCCATCAATAAGAAACTATATCTATAGGGGGGACACGCATGGTAGAAACCATGACACAAAACAAGGAAAAAAATAAGAAGTATGATAACCATAACAATTTTAATTCAAGATAAAAATAATAATAATAGGAATAACAAACCATGTGTTAGTATAAAACAAGTGCATAAAATGTAGAAACAAGTACAAACATATCATTCAATGTCCCACAAAAGGTGAAGTTCTTACAAACATGGAAACCCATAATGTCACAAGATAATTAATTCCCTTAGGCCAAAAAACAAAAGATACATAACCACACACAAGGCATTACACTGCAAATATAGGACAAAAATAGTGTCATAAGATAATAAAATACCTTCTACCATAATAAGAGTAGAAAACAAGTACACATACACACAAAAAACTATAAAACATGTATGAAAATTAAGTGTATCCAAATGGAATGAAAAGATTATAGCATATGATATAAAAGATCTAATAATAATTGTAATCATACAAAAATTGTTAGTCTTGTTAGTCCAAAAGATAGAAAATACACAATTCATATATAACAAAGCATAATAAGGAAATAAAGGAACTATAATGTAAATATTTTCACCTATATATAATATACAAAAGTATATACCCCCAGAGGTTAGCCATCTAGAAAAAGGTCGGGCTAGCACCTATTGTAGTGTATGTCTCTATGTATGTCATGCATCATGTTCAATATACCATGTGAACACATGTGTGTAAAGAATAAATATTATCTATTAAACCAAAGGAATAAATAACATGTATAGTGTAACGTGCATACAATGTATGCCATGGAAACAAATCCCAATTTTTTATTTTTTACGAATATTTTAATTTTTTTTAAGATTTCAGGCCCCCTGAGGGCATAAATGAAAAATCATTCTCCCAATATAAATAAGGGTGATATGAGAATGACCCTCAGGAGGGAATATCTAGACTTTTAGTGTTTTTAGATGAATAAAGAGTATGAAAATAGAGAACCAATGAAACCAAAGGAATAAACAACATGTATAATGTAAAGTGTAAAAATTTATGCCTTAGAAACAAGTCTTGATTTTGTATTTTTCTAAATTTTTGAATGTTTTTATATTTTAGGCCCCAAAAGGACATAGATGAAAACCTATTCTACGAAGAGAAAGGAAGGGTGATCTAAGAAAATGAACCCAGTGAGGGGAGTATATAGATATTTAGTGTTTTTTATGAATAAAGAGTATGAAACTAGAGGTGTAGGAAGTAAGATTCCCCCAAGTTTGTATACAAATTGAGGTTTGAGTGTGTAAATACTCCCTCAATAGTCAATTTGAACCTATAAACAAAGTGCATCATTATAAAAAATGGGGGTATAGTATGATAGCTAGCCCAAGAGAACCCTATAAGGAGGTGAAATGAATGCTAAATATGATGGAGGGTCAAACCTCAAATGTGTCATAGAATATGACTCAAGTACAAGTGGAACCATCATGGTGATATGTAAAAAATAATTCCTATGAGGAGAACTATAAATAGTATAGCACTGAGTAGAATGCGAGATGTGATATTTTTGTGGTGGACTAGAAGAATGAAAACTCCTAGAATACCTATGAGAAACTATAGCAAGAGATGTAATGTTATAAGATTTGTGTAAAATGCTATGAGAGTGTAAACAAATAGATATAATGTGCGCCAAATATGTCCTAGGAGGAGACGTAGTTTCCCTAGAACTGTGTGGTGAAACATGTGCAACTAAAGGTCTATCAAGATACCTAGAACTATGTGAATCTACATGTGCAACCAAAGGCCTATCACGAGACCAAGGAGGACTAGTACTATGTGAAGTAGTGTGTGAAAATATAGACATATCAATAGATTCACTAGGAAGGGGGATATAAACTATAGAATAACTATGCATGTTAGGAGAGAAATCCATAAAAGGAATTTCTCAAATAGTGAATACCTATTGATGATGAATAAATTTGATATACTAATGAATGATAGATGGAATAACCCTAATATCATGTAGCTAAGGGATACCTAGATGCATTACTCTAGTAGTAACAAATTTAGAAACCAAAAATGAAGTTTGTGTGGTGATAGACCCAACTGTAATGGGTAGTGTTATCACATAATTACACAAACCCTCGAAAGGCCAACATGTTTGAATGGAGTATTCATTTTAATTTTTGTAACATTGAGCTATCCCTCAAGATGTGGGGGCGTGAGATAACTCTCCGGAGAAGGCCGACTCCTATCCTAATCCTAACTATCACAACTACTCCTAATATAGGATAGAAAAATATATAATCTTATTGTAACCTTACAAGGAGACATAAAGAGAGATGCATAGAAAATAAACCTACACTAAGAGTGGAGATACACCAAGAAAATGAGGTTGTTAGACACCATCCAACTACCTAAAATGGAGAGAGGTAAGCAATGGAGAGGGTATAAAGGATGCACCATAGACCAAAGATGAATTCACATAGTACACCACTTCATTCCCTAAATAAGAAAAACTCCCAACACCTGAAATGAACATTAAAATTATGCACAATATACCGTTACAATGAAGAGAGGAAAGTAGAGACAACAAAACATGCAAAAAATGGGAAAAATACATCAAAAAACATAATCTATTGCTCCATTAAAGTTTGAACAGTACATCATTAGTGGGAAAGAGGTAAGAGAATTCCATTACAAAGCATGGAGAGGAGGCTTGAAGCTCCACATTTAACCCATCAGAGAAGAAATATAGAGGGGGAAGAGAGGAGAATGACTAACTCATTTTACAATTGAGTCCCATTTAAAATTTATAGAGCTATAGAAGAGAGAGAATGAAACTCAGATTTGTCTTTCCAACCACTTGTAAGTTTCCCAAAGTAGGTGAAAATCATGATATGCAATATCAAAAATTCATCCCACATTCATTTATAACTTGCAACACAAGAAAATATCTCCCCATGCTCATTTAATGTTCACCCAACCACCTGGTAATTGCTAAACTGAACTGGGATAATTTTCTGTCGAATTCTCCATCAAATATTCATCAATTTCTGAATTTATTGATCTCTGTGCAAAGGTCTTAGAACCAATATTCCAACAAGACCAATTTTTTGAAAATCCCATGGATTATTTTAGTGGCTAATATTCCATTCTAGGAAGTTTTGAAAAATAAAACATTTAAGAGCAGGTCAGTGTCCTATTTTTCTACAATTTACAGAATATTTTTTTAGGGGTCAGCTTTTCCAACCCCTTGAAAAAATCTCCTATATAAACCTAGGTGATTTTTGGATAGTATAATACTAACTTACTACTAGCTTACTAAGGTACCAGAATATCAAGTATCGTGAAATTTTAGGGCAAGTTATTAACACACGACATGAGGTTGTTGATGTACAACAGGAGGTTATTGATGCACTACAATCCTATGTCGTTGACGCACGATAGGAGACTGTAAATGCATGATAGGAGATTTACATTTTGGAGTCATGTGACAACAAGTTTTTTGTAATGTGAAAACAACCTTGTTGTCACATGAAAAAAAATATTATTGTCGTGCAACTTGAAAATGAAAGATTATATTAGGGGAAAATGTTACACACAAACCCAAGAAAATTTTCTTGTCTCGCGAAAGTGGTTCTGGGGATATTCGCTAGGGATTTTACACCTTATATTTCTCAAAGGTCTATTAAAATGAACTCTGGAAAATCCATTGAGAAACTCTCAAGTTATGAGCTTATGAGTATATGTAGCTATTTGATATTTTTCAAGCATTCCTTCTATTCCAGACGACTGAACAATTAAATTTTGTTGGAATTGATCATTTGAATTTTGTCTCTTTTCTTAATGTTTTCACATAATTTTAATGTCTAGAGCATTTAAAATATGGTATGGCCCATCACTTCAATATTTTTTTAGAGGAGTTGGAGTCTTAACATTTAAATATTTGCATTGTGTCTACTCGACCGATTTGGTGTGATGAAATTACTTATATAATTCAGATTATGAGCAATAACAGAACACCAAATAACATAATATTTCATAATAATGATCTCAATATGCAATTAGAATAGCTTCGCCACTTCGAGGGGCAACCTCTAAACCATATAATAAGACTCAAATGCTCAAATGATAATGAAATACTACCTACTATCCCCTATATATACTATTCATATGTTATGGCCATCACCAAGGCTGACCTATTAAGCATGAGAAATTATAAATGATATAATAAAATGATGTGCTAAGCCACAAGTCGGCTACTCATATCCCAATACAAGCAATAGGTTAAGGGTGTAACATTCCCTTCCCCTTCAAACCAACATTGTCCTCAATGTTGAATAATCCTGGATGTTGCTGTAGAAAACCTTCATCCTCCCAGGTTGCATCTTTTATGCTCAGATTCTTCCACTTGATCAAATATTCCTTAATGTCTTTGGTTCTCAGCCTCTTAGTACATGTTTGCAAAATCTTCTCTAGCTCCAAAATGATCCTTCCTTCCTTGTCAAGTTATTGTAACTCTATATGGGATTCAAATTTCTGTCCAATAACCTTCTTCAGGCATGAAACATGGAATACTGGGTGTATGTGTGAAGATGGAGGAAACTCTAGTTTATAAGCAACACTATCAATTTTCTATAAAACCTAATAAGGGCAATAATATTTAGGATCAAGTTTGTTGTCCTTTTTTCTGTTGCTTTAGGGAAATTTGTTTGTAAGGATAAAGACATACAAAAAACCATTCACCAATTTCAAAATGTCTTTCACTACGGTGTTGATCTTCTTGTTGTCTCATCCTGTTTTGCGATAATGCTAAATTCTCCTTCAAACTAGCCAAAACCTGTTGTTGATGTTGAATGTGTTCCTCAACATCTCTGACCTTTGTTTGCACCCTCAAGGAGGAAGTGATAGAAGGTGGATGGTAACCATATAATGCTAAAAATGAGGTCATTTGAGAAGAGGTATGAAAAGATGTGTTATACCACCATTCTGCAAGTGGTAGCCATTTAATCCACCTTTCCTGCTTATCTGATACAAAACAACGTAGATACCCCTCTAAGAATTTGTTGACCACTTCCATTTTTCCATCAGTTTGAGGATGATAAGATGAACTATGAGCTAATTAAGTACCCAAATATGAAAATAATTCTATCCAAAAACTACTTGTGAAAATAGGATCACAATCACTTACAATTATCTTTGGGGTTCCATGTAGCCTTTGAAATGCCTCCAAAAAAATAGTTGTGACTGTACTAGCTACAAATGGATGCGATAGGGCAAAAAAATGGGAATATTTTTTGAGCCTCTCCACAATCATGAATATAACACTCTTACCCTCTAAACAAGGCAATCTGGTGATGAAATCTATGGAGACATCCTCCCATCTCTAGCTAGGAATTAGTAAGGGTTGCATGTCTTAGTTATTTCCCCTTTGTTCTGTTGGCACACTAAACACTCTAATACAAACTTTTGTACATGCCCCTTGAGTCCTTCCTAAAAGAATTCTCTTTTTATTCTATGATATGTCTTCACAAACCCAGAGTTTCCTCCAACAGGTGAGGCATGTAGCTTTGTAAGAATCTTATGCTTCAACTCAGAATCTTTACTCAAGTATAACATGTCCTTGTACCATAAGGCATTAGATTTCCACTAAAATTTGTTAGATTTCATAGATCCTTGCTTAATATTTTGTATTAGATATTATGTATCCTTGTTTTGATCCCATTTCAATCTTTCTTCATCCACCCAATCGGCCGTCAACATGGACATTCCACATAGTAAGGCATCGGCGGATGTATCCCTTCTGAACAACACATCAACTACTACATTTTCTTTACCCTTTTTGTATATGATTTCAAAATCATAACCCAACATTTTTGTTACCCACTTTTGTTGTTCCTCAGATGATAACCTTCGATCCAAAAAGTATTTGAGACTATCATGATCATTTTTATCTTGAAGTGTCTCCCCATGAGATAGGGCCTCCATTGCTTGACCGTATGAAGAATAGCCATCATTTCTTTCTCATAGAAATGTTTGAGCAGATATTTTCCTTTGAATTGGTGTCTCTCAAATGAAATTGGTATTCCTTCCTACATTAGAACTGCTCCCAATCCTGATCCTGAAGCGTCACATTCAACAATGAAGGTTTTTGAGAAGTTAGGAGTAGCCAAAAGTGGGGTGCTGCACATGGCTTCCTTCAGGTGCTCAAAGGATTTAGTGGCTATGTCTATCTAATGGAAGTCATCCTTCTTTAGCAATGCAGTGAGTGGGGATGTTATTCTACCATATACCCACACAAATCTTCTCTAGTACCCTATTAGTCCTAGGAACCCATGAAGATTTTTGAGAGTTTTGGGCCTTGGCCATTCCACCATAGCTTTGATCTTCTGAGGATCAACTTTGACGCCTTCATGGGATACAATGTAACCCAAGTACTCTACCTCTTGCACACCAAAAGAAAAATTTTATGGCTTTGCATAGAGAGTAGGTTTCTCTAAAACTTCCAACACTTTATTTACATGTTGTAAGTGTTCTTCCCATGTCTTACTGTAAATAAATATGTCATCAAAGAAAACTAATACAAATTTCCTTTAAAATGGCCTAAAAACAGTGTTCATCAATATTTGAAAGGTTGAGGGTGAATTTATAAGACAAAAATGCATTACCATAAACTCATAATGGCCCTCATGAGTCCTGAAATCTGTTTTATGAACATCTTCCTCTTTTATTCTAATTTGATGGTACCCCGAACGAAGATCTAATTTTGTGAAATAAATAGCACCATGCAATTCATCAAGTAAATTATCAATTACTAGAATAGGAAAATTATCTTTGATAGTGTACTTTTTGAACTCTCAGTAATCTAGACACATCCTCCATGTTTCATCCTTCTTACGTACCATGACCACTAGTGAAAAACCTGCACTCTGGCTATGCTTGATGATACCTACCTTCAACATTTCCTGAACCATTTTCTCGATCTCACTTTTCTAGGAATATGGGTATCTGTATTGTCTGATGTTAGGTGTTTGGATCCCTAGAATCAACTGAATGGCATGATCATGATACCTAACTAGTGGTAGTCCCTTTGGAATTGCATCAAAAATAGATGATTGAGCATCAACAATATTATGAAGATTGGGTGGCATTGAAGACTCTATATTTTGTACTTCTATGGAAAATAATTGCTATAAATCCATCTACTCCTTTTTTGAGAACCTTCTGCATCTGATGAGAGCTAATAATCTTTGGAGACTTAGCTACCATCCCATTCAATTGTATTGTCCTTCCATCTAAATGAAATCACAATGAACAATTCTTGGAAATTCATCTCTATAGTACCTAAGGTTATGAGCCATTGGACACCCAAAACAATATCCATCCCTCCCATAGAAATAGCAAACATAGGTGAGTCTAATATGTAGTCTCCCATGGAAAGCTTGATACTATGGAAATTTCCTGTGCACATGACTATCCCACCATCTGCAATCATAACTTGCATTTCTAGAGCTGGGTAAAAAAAACAATTGAGGTGGGAAGATAACTTACTATTTATGAAGTTATGAGTACTCCCCGAGTCAATCAACATACTTACCTTCTATTTTTTGAGATAGCCAATAACCTTGAGTGTTTGAGGAGTACTAATACCTGACAATGCATGGCAAGAAATTTTAGTTTGGTGATCCTCTACTTCATCTTCTACTAGTTCCTCATCCTCTCCTATAATTTCAGCTTCCTCATCATCCTCCTTACCTCTGTCAATAGAGAACAACTTCTTCTCAGCACATTTGTGTCCCGGGTCCATATTTTCTATCATAGTTAAAACATAATCCTTTTGCTCTCTTTTCTTCCATTTGTTGAGGAGTCAGTCTAATTGGCCTAGCAAATGAAGGGGAAGAGATACTACGGTCTCTGGTGTTAATGAAAGGCAACCTCCTACTACAAATAATTTTTTCATCTGCTCGACGTGCCATGATAATAGAATCAAAAATCTTGAGTGGATTAAACATACATACCTTAAGCTCAATTTGGTCCGTAAGACCCCCAAGAACTAGGTCATTTAGATTCTCTTCTGGAATATTATCCACCCTTAAGGATAGGTTCTAGAATTGATGCACATAATCTTTGAATGATCCTATTTGCCGTAACTTTTCCAATTGACTAAATAAGTTCTCTGAAACTGGAACTATAGTGCAGTTGCAACTCCTCAGTAAAAACTATCCAAGTGACACCAAGACCATTATTTTACCTCTGAGCACATAACCATCGATACCAAACAAATTGGTCTAGTTCAAGATACAGGGATGTGAATGTCACCCTTTGTCTTGATGGTGTTTGATGTAACTCAAATAATTTTCTCCTTCTGATTTATCCAATTTAGGGGATCCTTACCATAAATTTTTTGCATATCCACTTTTGGCATCATGTTCCATGGTTGTGAATAAGTTGGATTCTGATTGGGCTGAAAAAGTGATCCAACATGGTTATTTTTTCCATGATTTTGAACTGAAGATCCTCCTTGGTTGATATGGGCTAGATTTGGGCCATAATGTTTACCCTTTACATGTTGCATGATATCATCCAACTGATGATTGATTTGGTCTATGTCTCTTTTAGAGGCCATCTTAGATTGTACATTTCACAACTCATACTCAAGTTGGCTCACCTTGTGATCAACTGAGGTAAACCCTAGTGTTGATGAATTTGTATTTACCCCTTTTGACTCCATCTCTTCAATCACTACCCCATCTTTATCTGGGGTTTTACCCAGACTAATCAAATTCTTTTTTGCTCTTGTGTAAGGCCCCACCATGATGTCAAACCTTAGAGTTTAGGGTTTCGATACAAATTCGGAAGAAGAGGAAAGAACATAGAGAATATACTAATACTATTTTTTAGAGCTTTTTCGAAACTGTAAAGAACTTGAAAATATTCCACAATTTGTAGCCTAGGGAGCGATTTTATGAAAAACCATAAATTTGTAATAACTTTTGTAAACTAAATTTAAAAATTCTAAAATTTTAAGGGAAGCTTACTTAAAATTTTTCTCAACTCTGGTAAAAATATCTCCTACCAATTCCCTTTTTTTTCACAATATATGATGGAAACAAACAAATTAGGGTTTTTTGCCCTAATTTTGGCCCAGATCGCAGCTCTGATACCACCTTCTTGTAATGAAATTACTTGTATAATTCAGATTATGAACAACAATATAACACCAAAATAACACAATATTTCATAATAATGATCTCAATATGCAATTATAATAGCTTTTCCACTTTAAGGGGGTAACCTCGAAACCATATAATAAGACTCAAATGCTCAAATGATAATGAAAATACTACCTACAATCCCCTATATATATATTATTCATATGCTATGGCCATCACCAAGGGCCGACCTATTAAGCATGAGAAAGTATAAATGATATGGTAATCCACAAGTCAGCTACTCATATCCTAATACAAGCAATAGGTTAAGGGCGTAGCAGTTGGCATCTCTCCTCATATTGCATTCTCGAGCTCATTTTTATTTTGTAATGGTGGGCTATGATTTTATATTGGGCTCATTAAATCATACACCTCGACATGTTTGAATTATGACCTACCAACTTACCTCCCAACACTTGGCACTTTGGAAGGCACTTGGTACTTTGCACGGCCACCAATATATACCCGTCAACCACCTTTTCTCTGCTCTAGCGATCGAGCCTCCAACTCGTCATGGCCTATGCCAACTTGGCGACCTCTTGGAGGCCCCCACCTTAGAAACCATGATCAATTTATTGTGGGGCATTGTGTTGTGTAGAGAACTCGTCCTTACATGGCCTGAGCCACCTTTGTCACCCAACTTCACCTTAACGAACTTGAGGGCCTTACATACCCATTCACGTTCGCATGAGTTTCTAGGCCCTCCTATTGGTTCACAAGGTTCCCTCAGCACACATTGACCCCGTAGGGTCATATAACCATTTCCCCTCCACCATACATATAATTTTGTGAGTTTGGGTATTTTATGCACATGAGGCCCAAACTTCTTAGGCTCACTGGGACATCCCCACCTGCATCGGCTACAATGGCCTCACCGTGAACTCCATTTTTTGTCTTGAAATTAATTTGAAAGCTGGCATTTCCTTCATTGGAATGACTTTCCCCAAAATGCATCCATTTGTTTTACTCACACTTCCCTACCCTTCAAACTTCATGTACATTTCTAGGTCCTCTTTCTTTAACATTTCCATGACCTCACAATAGCTTGGCCCGAACAGCTCCTCGTCCTACACTTGTTGACTCAACTCATGAAGATCCCCCAAAAATCTTGATTCTATGTGTCGTGGTGTGGAGTTGATAAGCAGACTGCCAAAATATATGGAGCTTGATCTCTACAGAGACCACATTGAACATTGTTTTCTTAACAATGAATAAACAATGAACTCTTCATTGTAATATGCAAACTTGGTGTGAAACAACTCATCCCCCTATTTAAATGCACACATCCACCATGGAGCTATCTCGATTGTATACATATTCCATCAACATTTTTTATGCCTTATGAGCTTGGTATGTCTTGTGAATGTGACTAATATCTCTGTAGTTAGGAACTCGACCTCTCCAAATGGCTCAGTTCTTCAACATCTAATGGCTTATGAGGAGCTTGGATTAGCTCAGTTTGTTGAGCCCGACCCCTCTCATACTAGAGTTTTCCCGTGATTGGTTTATCAGCCTAGCCTGGTGCAATGAGCTCACTCGATGAGATGGCATTGGATGTCTGAGTTCCCATGACCCATCAAAATTGAACCTACCTACTTTAGACATCTTGGTGACCATTATGAACAACTTGACTATACATAATCGGCTCGATGATCTGTCCTTAGAACTAAAGACTCCCTCTTAAAAATCTACACCTCCCTTAAACAATTTATGCAATTACTTGGATTTATGCAACTATGTGGAGATTTCAAGGGATTATTTTTCATTTTCTTGCAAGTGGGCTCCACACTCATTTCTCCTTCATTTAGCGAAACTTGAACTTTGTGAAGAAAAAGAAGAGGAAAAATTCCTCACATGAATATCAATCTTCCTAAAGACCTTGATTCTACCTTAGAACACTGGAACTTACATGTATACCTCAGATTAACCTTTTAGCCCATTGTAACAACCTGTATGCAAGGCAACTGAGTTGTCCATTTTTCACTTGGGAGTGAAAAATGGATAACAATTTGGCAACTCTCAGGGCCATCTACCCGCTAGATGAAGTATGACCAACTACATGTAGCTATCTATTGGGCATGGAGTCTGCGTGATTAATGTGAATTGATCTAACTTTGAAAATTTGACCCCATAATGCTTGGGATGTTGTTATATGCATCAGGAACTACCTTCTGCCAATTGTATTTCCCAACTCTAATAAGAAAATATTGAAATTTATTTTGTGAGAGTGGAAAATTGTCTTCATCTGGAATTTTTAGCTTTCATTCTCCTATAGATCTAATTTGATCAGGAATGAAAGATGACTACCTATAAATATCCCCAAAATCTAATTTCTGCCAAGACTGTAATACAAAACATTGATGATTGCCTTGACAAGGAGAAATCATGTAGAAGTTTTAATGACATGAGTTGATTTTGGACATCATGAAACTCTATTAAGTTCCCATTATTTTTATGAAAGTTCCACTTCTGTCATTGCTCATAAACACTTCTGCGGGGTTGGAGCCAGCTCTCTAACTGATTTTCTAGTGAAGGGTATAAGAGACTTAGCTGCTGATCCAAAGGAACGAAGGGATGAGAACATTTAAATATGCTTCTTAATTTGATTTGTAGTTTTTATGCATTTGAATTTATTTGGAGATGGCAACGTTACTCTTACAACTCTTGAGTTTCTTTGTTGTAATTTTCTCCTTAATTACAGAGCATGGCTAAACTATACAAGCACATTACTTAGAAGTAATGGAACTTGTTCATAAGGCACTTAGGGAAATGAAAACTAATCTAACAACAATACATTGTGCACAAGCACTTGGAGGAATGAAAATCCTACTCCTAATCCTACACTAACTAGAAGAGATGGGAACTTAAACAAAACCTAAACTGGAGGAATGAAAAGTAGTTACTCTTTCTCACAATTGGCAGCCATGTGGATGATTTGGCATTAAGCACAACTAAGGTTAGAGTGAAAATTTTTCTGCAAATTGGTTCTCCACTCCCTTCATCAAGGCATCAACTGGAAGCAAGATAAACACCTCCTCTAAATATTGACTCTTCTAGTTTCAAGAGGCATCATGGTTGATCCTTGGCACATTTTGAAGCTTCTTCCTCATTCTTAGAAGCAAACATGACTGGTTGTGGCTTCTCCCTTGGCTCTAATGAATCCAAGTACCTGATTGGGAAAGGTATGGTCTATTGAATTTTCCCACTTACACTGAACTCCAACTTCAATAAGGAAATCTTCTTGCAAGCCTTCTTGGAAAAGGTGATTGATGAACTTAACCTTTCTTCTTCTATGCACATTTATGGAGCTCAACTTAAATATGTCACCTCATTTTGATGCTTGAAGCTACTAATGAATTCACTTTTGAATTATTGTAATCAACATGGAACTTGTTGTTCATTGGCATCTCTTCTTTCTTTTCTTGAAGGCCAACATATGAATGAATTCACTCCTCTATCATGACAATTTGATAGATCATACTCTTCAGTATGTTGTTCTAGAGGACTCCATCTAGGGAAGAATGGTCTTCTTGGATTTCCTCCTCTGTCATGGACTCAATGATCAAATCAGATTTCATACAAGAAAAAAAGTTTCAATGATCTCCTCTTCATTCAATGTCTCTCAAATCTGATTTGTTCTTCCATGTGCTTCATTTTAACAGCAGTAGGTTCTTGTTGTTTTTGAAGAATGCATGATGAGGAAGAAAAATTTGTGATTTCCATAGGTTCTCTTCTTCATCAAAACATTCTTACAAGTCAGATAGGCAAGAAAGCTCCTCATTGTCCCATTGTGGCAAAGTTCTTTCTCTTCCATTATGACCTCCAAATTTGCAACTTGTTCATCATGGTCCCCTTCTTCTTCAAACATAAAGCATAGTGAGTTCAAACTTATCTTCCAAATCAGGAATTTTGAGAAGATGGATGGGAAGGGATTGAACCTCTTGCATGCTTTTCTCTGTACTCAAGGACTTTGAACCTGCATGATTCCTTTTCAATGGTATAAGGCTCTTGTGCTTAGTTGCAATGCTTGAAGATGACTTTGGTGGACTATTGCAACCTTCTAATAGTACTGCAAGATCTTGG
The DNA here is from genome assembly GCA_019776745.2 of Taxus chinensis. Lineage (NCBI taxonomy): Eukaryota > Viridiplantae > Streptophyta > Pinopsida > Cupressales > Taxaceae > Taxus > Taxus chinensis. The sequence goes on from CM034151.1 coordinate 556,634,202, forward strand.
CATGCTAGGAAATGAGGGTCATTGCATTCACTTGATATACCTTGCACACTTGGGAGTTTCTCCTCACTTGTTTACACATGATTTTCTTCTGGTTTTACTACTAATTTTTTTCCTCTTCTGCTGATTTTGCAGCTGGTGATGGATCAAAAATCTCTGCAAATAAAGTGCCATTATGGAAACTACATTCAAAGCACACTAACTATTGATATTCATCAATATTCTTTACTTTTCTGATTACCACTATAAAATAGCTTCCACCTTTTATTTTTGGATCTCACCCTCCATCGAAGGCTTAACCATCAATGGTATTTTCTTGATATTAAATTTGGCAGCCCACTCTTCAAGTTTCTTTCCAAATCTTCCTTGCTTAGATCTTCATTATTCTCCTCATATCTCTGTTAGGTTCCTATTTTCTCCTTTGTTGGTTTAACCATCAAGGGAATTTTTTCAATCCCAAATTTCAGATCCAAACTTCTTAAGTTCTCTTTCCATTTCTTCTTCATTGGACCCTTCTTCTTGCTTTCCTTGAATGGTTTTTGATTCTCATTTTTCCAACGATGAACTTTAATTGCAAGAGGAGGGGTGGGTTGGGCTACAATTGATCCTTGCATTGTTTGTGGAGGTGGGAGAGTGTAACTTCTTGCTTTTCAGAAGGGAAGGCTTCTTTGGAGGGAAAAGGGAAGAAAACTAGAGATGGGATGGGAGATTAGGAGTGGAAGAATGGAATTCCATAATTGGGGCAAGTAACTGGAATGTTAAGAGGAATGAGATTGAGGTGGATATTTCATGGTTGAAGGCATATGAGATCCATAAGATGGTGGTAAAATTTCCTCCCATTGACAAATTTTGACCAATATTAGATTCATAAACCCCCTTTCTTTGATCCATTCCCCAACTTGGGTCAATATTTTAATTATAAATTGAATTTTTTTGGGGGGATTTATCTTACTTGGAAAAGAGCCAGTCCATGGATATGGAACATTGAAACTAATCTCACTTGATCTTTTCATCTCCTTAGCTCTGATCAACACCATGTTATGTTCCAGCTCTTGAACCTTATTCTACAAATAAACATTTCCAGTTGTAGAATAACCTCCAGGTTCCACACTACCATTCTACCTCTTGAACTGCTACATACTCTGGTATATAACCATACTGATTTACATCTTGTTCTTGTGGGTATGCATACTCAAACTGATTGTAATCATAAAATTGGCCTGGAGGTGGCTAATAATAACATACTCAAACTGATGAATGATTCTTGCAAGCTTGGAGATGGATTACATCAATATGGTTTGGCTCTGCAAATATGAATTCCACATGGGAAATGAAGCCATGACTACACAACTTCATTAATGGAAGAATATGGAAGGACATGGAAAGAAAGATGGATGGAAATGGATGGAATGGATGGAAATGGAAGGTATTGTAATTTCAGAGCTTGGGTTGTTTGGACAAAATGGAGTCACTAGGTATGTTTTACATATGTCTCCAAAGACTAAAATCTTAACAGGAACACACCAACCTGTTAAAATGAAAGTTGCTTCAAATGATTAAACTACACTCTAGATAATGATCTTGACTTCCTTGTCCCACTTGGAATACCATAATTGTTATCAAGAACTGAAGGTCACATAATGGCTAATGATTTGCTACTTGATGTGGAACACCTCTAATAGATGAAACTCTCACTTCCGTGATGTCCCACCAGGCATGCTAGAACTGTTATCACATAATTACAACATGGATGGTCAACATGTTTTAATGGGGCATTTAGTGTAATTTTTGAAACATTGAGTTATCTCTCAAGGTTTGGGGACTTGCAGGTCTTGAGATAACCCTCTGGTAGAAGGGCCGGTTCTTACTCCTAATCCTACCTGCCACAAACTACTCCTAATATAGGATAAAAAATATATAATCCTATTCTAAACTTACAAGGAGACAAGGAGAGAGAGCACATAGAAAGTAAAAATACACTAAGAGTGGTGATACACCTAGAAAAGGAGCTTGTTAGACACAATCCAAACTTCCTGAAATGGAGAGAGGTGAGCAATGGAGAGGGTGGACACAGATGCACCATAGACCAAAGATGAATTCACACTAGTACACCACTTTATTCCCAAATAGAAAAATCTCCCAAAACCTGCAATGAACATTAAAATTATGCATAGTATACCCTTGCACATGAAGAGAGGCAAGTAGGAGACAACAAAACATGCAAAGGATGGGAAAAAATGCATCACAAAACACAGTCTATCGATCTAGTAAAGTTTGCACAACACATCATTAGTGGTAAAGAAGAAAGAGAATTACATTAAAAAATGTGGAGAGGATGATTTAAGCTCAACATTCAACCCCAACAAAGAAGAAAGAGAGAGGGGGTAGAGAGGATAATGACTACCTCCTACAATCGAGCCCCATTTACAATTTATAGAGCTAGAGAAGAGAGAGAATGAAACTTGGATTTGTCTTTCCAACCTCTTGAAATTGTTCCAAAGTAGGTGAAAAATAATGATATTCAATCATCAAAGAGTCATCCCAAATTGATTTTTAACTTGTAGCACAATAAAATGGCTCCTCGTGCTCATTTAATGCTCACCCAACCACCTGGTAATTGCCAAACTAAACTGGGCTCATTTTATATCGAATTATCCATTAAATATTTATCAATTTCTTAATTTCTTTATCTTTATGTGAATGTTCTTAGAACTATGATTCAAATGAGACCAATTTTATGAAATTTTTTTGAGAAACGCTCAAGTTATGAGCTTATGATCACATGCAACTATTTGAGGTTTGGCAAGAATTCCTTCTATTCCAATGGACTGAGCAATTAAATTTTGTTGGAATTGATCATTTAAATTTTCTCTCTTTTCCTAATGTTTTCACATCATTTTAATTTCTAGATCATTTAAAATATGGTAGGGCCCATCACTTCACTCTTTATTTTTTTGGAGGAGTTGGAGTCTTAACGTTTAAAAACTTCTATTGTGCCTGCTTGACTAAGCTGACACCTCCTCCTCATATTGCACTCATGGGATCATTTTTATTTTGTAATGGTGGGATATGAGTTTTACATCAGGCTCATTAAATCATGCCCCTTGGTATATTTGAATTTCAACCTACTGACTTACCTCCCACCACTTGGCGCTTTGGTGGGTACTCAGTGCTTTGCATGGGCACCAATGCATACCCACCAACCACCTTGTATTTTCTCTAGCGATCAAGCCTCCAACTCGGCATGGCCCACACTAACTTGGAGACCTTTTGGAGACCCCCACCTTAGAAACCATGATCAATGTATCGTAGGGCATTGTGTCATGTAGAGAACTCATCCCTACACGGCCTAAGCCACTTTTGTCATCCCAACTCTGCCTCGAGCTGACTTGAGGGCCTTATGCACCCCTTCATGCCCGCATGAGTTCCTGAGCCCCTCATATGGGTCAACAAGGTTCCCATGACACACATTAACCTTGTAGGTTCATTGATCACTTACCCCTCTACCATATAGATAATTAAGTGAGTTTGGGTATTTTTACGCGTGTGAGGCCCAAAACTCATTGGGCTCTCCGGGACATCCCCCACCGCATGTTGGCCACAATGGCCTTTGCCGTGAACTCCATTTTTATTGGTTCTAACTTAATGTGAAATCCAAATATTCCTTCATTTAAATGACTCACCATAAAATTCATCCATTTATTTTACTTGTAGTGCCCTAACCTTCAAACTTGATGTTTCTGGTCCTAACTCCTCTTAATTCCATTGCTACAGCCCCCTAACTTGCCTGACAAGCTCCTCTTCCTGCATGTAACTCAACTCGGTTCAAGCCCCCAAATAGATCAATTTTTGTGTCATAGTGTGGAGTTGATAATCATATTTCCAAAATATGTAGAGGTTGACCTTTACTCACAGAGACCCCCAATGGTCATTTTTTGACAGTGAATAAAAAACAAGCTCATCACTCTAATATGTGAACTTGGTGTGAAACAACTCAATCCCCCTTTGAATGTATGCATCCACAGTGGAGCTAGCTCGATTGTAGATATATTTCATTAGATTTTTTTGTACCTTATGAGCTCAGTAAGTCCTGTGAATGAGACTCAGTATCTCCGCAGTCAAGAACTCAACCTCTGTATATGGCTCATTTCTTCAACATCTAATGGCCTTCTCGGAGCTCATCTTGGATCGGTCTACTGATCCTAAACCCTCTAATTCAAATTTCACGCATGATTGGTTTATCATTGCATCTTGGTGTAATGATATTTCTCAACGAGGTGGCATTGGATGTCTGATTTCCCATGACCCATCAACATTGAACACTACCTACTTTAAACATCTTGGTGACCATTATGAATTAACTCATCCATACATAATTATCTCGATGAATTTTCCTTAGAGTTGGAGATTCCTCCTTCAAAAATATACACCTCCCTCAAACATTTTATGCAATTCCTTCGATTTATGCAGCTATGTGGATATTTCAATGGAATGTTTTTCATTTGCTTTTAAGTGGGCTCCGCACTCGCTGCTCCTTCATTTAGTGAAACTTGAACTTTTTGAAGAAAAAGAAGAGGAAAAATTTCTCCCATGAATCTCAACCTTCCTAAAGACCTTGATGCTTCTTTGGAACACTGGAACTTGCATGTATACCTTGGATTAACCTTTGGGCCCATTGTAACTGCCTATATGCAAGGCATCCAATTTGTCCTTTTTTCACTCAGGAGTGAAAAATGGATAACAGGTAACATAATGCATAAACAATGTGGATCATAATCAAGCACAAAAATCTCAAAAAATGTGCCAAAGATACTAAATTAATGGCCATTCACAAACATTATCATTTCTATGTGGAGTAAACAAGACACCTTGAATATGAATATGATGAATAGAGACTGGAATAGATAAAGTGTCAGAGATAAGTGAGTCATCTATATCATAATCATGAAAAGAAATGATCAGTTTAGAAGATGATGTGTGAATAATAGTGTCAATCATAGCATTAAAGGGATAATTGCAAGAAATTTTTAGTGGCACTACATGATGATTTTTATGAAATTATGAAGTAGATGTGTTTATAATATGTTTAGGAAGTGGATCATTGAGTATTATCAACTTAGCATTGTTATTAGTAGGCTTAGAAGATTCAATGGGCTTATCCCATTGAATTAATTTATAATTAATAAGATCATGAATGATGTGGTGTAAATTAAGACATTTATTTTTAGGGTGACCAATACATTTATGATAATCACAATAAACATTAACATTGAAGTTATTACTTTCAGGCTTTCTCGTATCAACCTCAAATAGTGGAGGAAGAGACATGAGATTATAGTCAAGAAATTTATTTATAACAATGCATGAACGACAAGGTAGCCACGTAAAATATCATCTTATAAGTTGTAATTGTAGGTTAATAGGTTGAGAAATAATGTTGATATTGTATTTGGGAAGGCTTGGCATCCCAGGTCATCTTCAAAAGTCCTGATAAGGATTTATTTGAGTGACATCTTGAAGAAGGATGGAGTGGTTATTGAGGCCCCTCTTTCATGGGGAGAAAGGGTTGTAGGAGGAAAGAAGAAGGATATTACTCTCTTTTCTCCATCTCTGGATGAGAAGGTCTCTTTTTCTAGTTATCTCATACCAATTGGTGGAAATATCTAAAAAGATATATGGTTTTTCATTGAAAGGTACATTTGTTGGAACTTATCCTAATATAGAATCTTTTATATTATGCGTTACAGATAAAATGGAGACCCTTAGGTAAGTTGGAGGTTTTAAACCCTTGGAAATGAGTAACTTTTGTTCCATTTTTTGTCGGAAGAGGATATCTTTAGGGTTTTATTAGGGGGACATTGGTTTTTTGGAAAATTTGTTTTGTATTTTTCCATATGGGATCCTAGTTCATTTAAGATTGACCCAATCCCCTATGCCTTACCTACTTGGGTTAGGGTCCCAACCATGCCTCTTGAATTCTATGATTTATATGTCATGATGGGTATAGCCAAGGCTTTAAGGCTATCTTTTGCTATTTATCGCACTTCCAAATACAAATCCAAAATGATATTTACTAGATTTTGTATCAACATTTCTCTTGAAAAGTATCTCCCTACCTCCATTATACTCACTTCCAAGCATGGGGTCTAGATTCAATATTTGATCTACGAAGGATCAAATGTTTTATTTGATAAATGATTATTGGCATGTCATAGATATGGTACATGTATGTCTCCTTCATGGTTAAAGGAATATCCTAATACAACTAATTATTTGCATCAAGGGTATTGGGGTCTTCAATGTTGAAGTAGGGGTGCATGACCTATGCCAAAGCCAATGGTGAGTCGGTCACTTTCTTTGTTGGTGTAGATTCATTACCTACCCTTTTTGTACCAATGCATATATGGATAATGTTGACAATATACAACTAGAAATATTTTCAGTTGAGTTAGATGTGTTATTGTAGGAAGACAATGATTTATTTGTTATTTTGACTTAGGTATATGATTGTGACTTGGAATGTGGGGTCCATTATCACAATGACCTAAGTGTTTTCCACATGGAGGATAAATTCATGGAAAATGTGGTTGGAAGGGAAGTTTTAGATGAGAAAGTATGTATTGTTATTGATGAATAATAGGAGAATGAAGATCAGGTAAAATAAAATATTTAATAGATTAATGTGGAGGAATATCAAGGAGAAGGAAAGTTATATGGTCCTAGACAAAAACAAGAAATTCACGCACTAGTAAAAATTCATGGATTACAAAAAAAGTGAGGAGTTTAAGATTACTATGAAAGAGAATGCAGATAATTTTGTAGAGAAATTAATATAAATGGTTATGGTTGAACCATTCTTCATTGGTTCTACTCTCATTTCCACTGATAAGAGAGATCAATGGATGATAGTCCTAAAATTTTGGGAAGGGCCATGCTTCAAGGATTATATCAAAAAGTTAGGTTTAAATGAGACTTACTTTCTTGATAATTCTTAGAATGATGATGGATGGACTCAAGTATCAACTAGAAAGAGGAAGCATCTTGTGCATATACATACACCTCCTTGTATTATAAGTGCAAGGAATGTCTATCTATGGTAGTTTTGTTGTTCTAAACTCAATGGTAGCAAAAGTGCCCTGATCTCCTGTTTTGGGTATTTACTATTTGTTTATATCTTGGTGATTTTTTGTTGTATTTATGTTATTATTGAACTATTTCTATATATTTATATGTGTTATTACGTTTATATTTTGGATGTTAAATTTTTATCTAGATTTTAAACCCTTTGATGTTCTAATTTTTTAACAAGATAGGGTCCTTACCAAAAAACCCAAACTTTATCAATATAAAAAATATCATTGACAATGTTTGTAGAAGCAACTATAGAGTAAATAAATTTTATTTGAAAATTATAAGTTGATGTATTAGAGGTGCTAACAACATAATTGATCTTGTTCATGTGTAATAGCCTAGCTTCACACTATTTCAATGTATGACATAGATGCTAAAAAGATCTAAACTTATCAACCATGAATGATTCGTGTAATGGAGGAATCAAAATTTACATAAAAAGGTATTGTAGCTCACTGTCATCAAATATGTTATTCATCTTGGCAATAATTGTTTTATAATGCAAGACATAATCATTGATATGTTCATTAGATCCTTGTTTGAGTTTTGACATTTGTGTATAAGATATATTATCCCCAAAGTTGATTGAAAACTGTGCCAAAAATTAATTTTTTTATCGTAGTAAAATAGTGCACAAAATGTGTGGGGAGGTCATAAAACCATTGTAAATAAAATAATTTAAGACTCCTAGGGAATACCTTATTAAAAAATATATCATTAGATGCATAGTCAAAAAAACAACATGGAATGATCTAATATGCTCTTGAGATCGCCCTTGCCATCATAAATAGGAATTTTAAGTCTAAAAAATTCAATAATCAAATGATATGAGACAACTTTAGGTGAAATTGGATTATTTAATAATTGAAAAGAGTCCATAACATTGTAATTATGAGAGATACCGTGCTGAATTTGTAAAATTTGTTCTTGTAAAGAATGAACAAGGTAATCAAGAGAATGTGTGCTAGATGAAGATGCATTTACATCATTATCATGGTAGATAGGAGATGTAGTAACAACTGTGGCTATAGGAATATGAATAGACACATTTTTCATAGGAATGTTAGGTTCCCCCAAGGAGGTAGGCACAATAGATGTGGGTATATTAGATGATGGTTGAGATCTATTTGTAAAAGATGTGTCATTAGATTTCTTATCATGATCAAACCTAACAACAAATAGAATCTTGATAATATGATCAATATGATGTGGATTAACATGGATTTGAACATGAAAATTAGATAAGAGTTCTACTTTATCTTGATCTAAATTCTTGTCCTCATTATTGTCATTATCATAGGAGTGTTCACTATAGGTCTCAATTTCATGCAAGGGAACCTCTTATGTAGGCATATCAAGAAGAGAACTAGAAGTAGGAATAGAATAATCCATGAAAATATGACATTGATGAGTATGAGGTGAAATATCAAGATGCTCAAAATATTAAATAGAAAATTGAGCACTATGTCGATAGGGCATAGAAGGAAAGCATATAGAAACTGAAAAGTGATGATAACAATGAAATAAAATAACCTATTCTTCTAGAAAGAAACTCTAGGGCCACTAGGGTTATGGATACAATGTTTTATTAGATTGGGTCAAGTTTACCAAATTATTTCACCTTTTAAGGTGAATCTCACCCTTTTTAATTTAAAAATGTTCTAATTAGAATACATAACAAGGATGAATAATGTTATAGATGGATATGCTAATTTAATTAACTTCCAAAATTCATTACACAAATTAGAATAACACTTCTCAAAGTTACTATTAATATAAAAACTATAAAAAAAAGGAAAATAATGTACTTAGCTAATTCTATGTGGATTTGGAAAATTTTAGGTGGTCTAGTTGTTAGAGAAGGAACATCTGGAACTAGAAATGTTTTGTTAATGAAACTATAACATGAAACTGAGCCTAGCCAAAATTGTACACTTTATTTTATATCATTCATACCATCCCAAATGTTCTATACAATATTGGACCTAATTGGAATCTAATTATGCAACTTCCTAGGTACTCCACCTTCCTGGAAATGTGTATTATCACCTATCAATTTTCTTCTTCTGCCTTCAAAATGGCTCTATAAACTCTTCTCAAACTCTCAAAACCCTTGTAGTGCAAGGAATTTATACAAAACAAAGTTATGTGGGTTTTTGGAACCCCTATACATCATCAACATCACCAATACTCCAAAGAGGGATCAAACCACACCTCGATCTCCTAACATGTGATATCTAGCATAGTGTAATCATAACTTGACAATCGTGCTTTAACAATGCTTCACTTGAGTTTCATAGTTATCAAATGCTTGGGAAGGGTCATTGTGTTTTATTATAGGATGAAGATGGAGAACCCTAAACCTGGGAGGAGACTTCAAACTAGTAGAGGGTATTTCACTAATGGATTTGAATGAGTTAAGGGAGATTTGAGTTCCTTTAGTGTTATCTTTCATGTGAGGAGTTCATAAAGTTCTAGGTCTCTGAATGAGGTCTCATTTACACAGTTATATATGTTTTGAAGGTTATTAAATCATGAAAGGTTGACCACGGAGATATATTTTTTCATAAGAATGTGATGGACTTGAAATAATTAGTTCCAAACATGTTGTTCCAAAACCATACAATAGGATCAATATCTAATTTTACATCTCCACTGAAACTGACATTTTTGGACAGGAGGGAGAAAAATATATTTTGACTTTATGGGCCTAAGAATGTATTTCTCTAGATGTATTTTATGAAATTAAATTTAGATATTGGTGACTAAGAGGTGTGCAAAGATGATAAATCACATGAAGTTCTATCATGGTTTGTTAAGCAAGAGTGAGGAGAGTGCATTTTTCCATACCAGTGTGTGATGTAAATATCAGTAGTGTCATAAGATAGATTGCCAAATTTTAGTGTTTGCATAAACTGGTGTATTTTGGTATTATTTGGGAATTTCTTATATAGATTTTTATTTTGAATTATATGTGATCTTGATGAATGTTGGATAATGAAAATTTAAATTAGAAGCTTTGTAAATTATGATTAGGATAATTTAAGTAAAAATAAGTCTCTATGGGATGTGATGGGAATTTTATAGAAACAAGGGGATATATATATGCATGTAAGGAATGATTAAAAGGATTAGATTAAATTTTAGAATCAAATTAAGAGTGAATTTATTTAGCATGAATAAGGGGAATATAATTAATCAATTAAGGGTAATAATTAATAAATCAATGGTATGTTAGTATGATATATGTGATTTATATTGAATTTAGCACATAAAATTTGGTGTGTATACATTTTCCCTCTTTGGGAGGATTTTCTAGAAGTGACATCCTTTTTAAAAAGTAGTAAAAATAGATGATTTTTTGAGATAAAAATAGAAGGAAAATTAGATTTGATAGGGTGATGCCCCTTGAGAGACCATGTGGTGATAGAAAATAGAGAGTGGATCTCAAAATGTTGAGAAGGGGTCATGGTGGAAGGAGATGTTCCTAGTGGCATGATTGATAGGAATAGGTAGGGATTGAGAAATTTTTATTGACGTGTCACTTTAGTAGATGCAGTGAATGGATTAATAGGTTGATTTCCCAAGATAGATAAAAATTAAAAATATTGATGGATGGGATGGGACACTTCAATAGGTTATGGGAAGATATCAATAGAGCAATTTTTTAAGGAAGATTAATATTTTAAAAATATATTCTATAGGAGGCTATAAACACTAAAATTTAGTAACTTGTCCTCACGAAATGCCAAATTTTACCTTGTATCCTCTCTATGAAAAATGATCACATTTGGAATCCAATCTCATAATCTCTCTATCCATTCTACAATTTGGGTATTTTATGTTATTATTTGTTTTTCAATTCTATAAATATTATTTAATCCAAGCGGCATAAAATTTTTAATATTCATGACATGAATATAAGTTTTTATATTTCTCTCCCCTATCAAAAACCGTATGAAATATTCAAGATGTAGGGTCTAATCCTGGCCAACTTGTATGGTCTCTCCCCTTCACGATTATTGACTAAGTTTTCAACTTAAACTCATTTTTTGGGTTATTTAATCTTCCTACGATTAGCCTTATTGGAATATATCACGTGAGGAAGGTTATATAAACAAGTCATTATCAATTTATAACTCACCTGGCATTCATACAAGATCCTATTACAAATATCATTCCAATATAACTCGAAGGGTTCGTAAATATTCAAAATTAGTTGCACATCATCTAGTGTAGTCATTACTACAAGTCTGCAACACTCAACCAGGTCAAAGAGTCTAGCTATATCCATTTAAAAGCATATAAATATCATATAGAAATGTCCTAATAAGATAAAATTCACTCCAATCATTTCAAAAGGTTTTCAATCAACAAAGGGTTAGGTCACATAGTTGAGGCATACCATATAAATATAGTAGTATGTTGGGTATTTTCTATACTACATAGTTAGCCCACTATATTATCCTCAAGGGATTAATTAGCTATACAAAATTTCACAAACACATATGAGAACTACATGAGGATTTATTTCCATAATGAGTATATGCATTACAATACTTGTATTGGTTGAGTAGCTGAGAGCCTAAATGTCAACAATGGTCTAGCCTCAAACACACACACATGTTTTTCTCCTTTTGTTTTTTGATGCTCTAATGAAGGGTTTTGTAGCTTGTTAGGGTTTCTACTTTACTACTATTCATCAATGGTCATCCCGAATCTATGTTAGAAAGAGAAACATATAGTGAACATCATTTCTAGATAAGGAAAGAACACAAACAATTATATACTCATACTTTCATAGCCTTTGAAACCATACAGTTCCTATTCTAGACCATACATCTGCCTAAACTGTAAAAAATATGTAAAGTCCTTAAATTTCTCATTTTATAGTTCAATAATGTCTAGTTTAGAATTAAAAGTTTCATATATTCTTGTCCTACTACCTTACACAACAAGAACATCCTTAAATCATTCTGAATAACTTATTTTATTTCTCTTTTTGTATATTTGAACTAATTTCTTATCATGTATCAATCACTTTTATTAGTTCAAGTTGTAATGAATTATTTTGGTCATGTATAATTGATGTTGGAAGTTAATTAGACATGATTAATCTACCTATTACTAATATATACATCCTCCTTATTTTTTTACGTTAACAACACCTAGAAATTAAATAAGGTTGTAATCATTTGATGAACCAGATGAGTGATTATATCTTCAAATTTATTCTAGATCCTATTTTTCCCTATAGTTCCATATCTACATTTTATATTCATATCCAAACTTGATTTTCATTAATCATTTTCCATAGATCTGGTTTTCACTATTTTCCCTAGGGTCTCATGGTTGGTCCTTCCCTTTGAGTCTTTTTCTAGGGTTTCCTAATTGCCAAATCACATTTCATCTTATATGTCATGAAAAATAGATCTATTTTATATTTCCTTTGATTTTTTTTATATTAATGAAAACTTGTTTTTGGTTTTCCCTAATTCTTATCAAAATTCTCAGGAATGCAAAATTATTATTTTTAGTAATTAGGGAACAATGAAATTGATGTACACATTTTTTAAAATCCCCTGGAGGTTTTTTTTTTATAATGGTCTAATCCTAAAATACCTCTCTCTATTTTGTAAAATTCATTATCTATTTTTTTTTTTATTATTGGCAAATAGTTTTTTGAAAGGGACTATACCCTTGAATACAAAAGAAGGCCTGAGAGCCGGAATAAGAGTGAGAAACAGAGAGAATGGAACAAGATCCAAGTGTTACAATGCAGCTCCAAGTAGCTCAAAAACAGCTACACAAATGAGACAAAACATTAAAACAACAGCAAAAAAACAGTAAACCGACCGCAGAGAGACAACAAAAAAACAACAAAAAGTAGCAGAAGCATCCAGACTACTTCTTGGCAGCTTTATCGATACTGATCTTGACTCTCTTCCAGGCATGAAACATACCCAAAGCAGTCATGTGGGTAGCATCAGTATTATCAAGCTCCTCAATGGTTCTTTCGCTTTCTTTTTCATTGTCCCAAAGTGCAGTCGGGACACCGCTGAGGTTGGAAACACTTTTGGCATGACCCTCGATGAACTCCTCAATCGCCCTAAAGGTGGCAATGTTATAGTCATGTCTAGTCTTGGCCTTCCCTAAGCGTGAGTCTAAGGAGGTTAGCTTCTTGTATATATCTTCAATCTGACTGTTATCAATGCTCCCCTCCCCCTCCATGCTTTTCTTACCTTTCTGTTTAGCTAGGTTCTTGACCTCATCCTTCAGCAATTTTATCTCAGCCTCTAAGGCCTCCAACCTCTTAGAAGAGCTATCCATCTACACTGCCCGAGGACTGGCACTACTAATATTCAGCAGGTCATGTGCAATCTCAAGTTCAAAAGGCTCCTTCCCCACAGCAAGAGTCTCAAGGTTGAGCCTCCTGGAAGCCCTGGTGACTGGTCTTTTAGAGGTAGAGGCGAGGTGGGTGACGGGAGCAGTAGCAGGGGGAATGAAAGGAGAAGCTTGTGCAGCCGGCATGTGGGTGGCAGCAATGGTGGCGGGGGCAGCAGCAAGGGCAGTAGGAGAAACAGGGCTGGCAGCAGCAGAGCCCATTAAAGGGGGAGCCGGGCTAGGAGAGGAAGGAAGACCAGGGTACTTAAGAAGGCAGCATTTATGAATTAACAATATAAGTCCTTGATGCAAGGGAACTGCCCGGGTGTGCTTCTGAAACTCCAAAATGGAGCGTTTAAGGGAGTTCAACAGATAATGGGGGAAGCAAACCAATCTATTCCTACGGAAGTGGTTTAAAAAGATAAGATGTTTAGCGGGGACAGTGAAAAACTGACCTTCCAAGGAGATGAATCGAATCATCATGCGAGTGACCTCATCATAGGGTGGTGGAATTAAGCTGACAAGTAGGCCCGCTGTGCTAAATGTGAGCTTCTCAGTTCCCTCCACAAATCTTCTTTCTTCAGCATCTCTGTCAACCCTTTTGTTGAAGAAGCGGTACCCCTCCAAACTCAAGCCGGTCGCTTCAGCAATGAGATCTTCATTGACAAGTATCTTCTATCCCCCATATTTGACAGTTATCTCTTTCCATTCCTTAGCAAAGCGTACAGAAATGCTTTGGTCATGTCCTTGCACCTTATCAACGAAGTTGGTGAAGCCTCCTTTGCTGAGAGTGTTCCAAAGCTTTGTATTTTCCTTCCAGTCGGGGTCCACGCACGACTCAATTTGGAAAGGAGGTCCCCCCATCTTCTCTGTGGTAAACTGGTTACAACAATTTCTCAAATGCCTGTGAGTGTAGAGAACTGTCTGCTTCTTGCTGTTGAAGGCCGCACAAAACTGGGAACTATAGCCGTTGGTCTTCTCACGAACAGCTGCGTAACTGCTGAACTGAGCCTGCGGGAAGTCGCGTGTGAGAGTAACCCTTTCCCTGTCAACAATCACATTACATTTATCATCGATTTCTGAGGAGCTATGAATCCAGATAACAACGGCTGTAGTACATCCCGCATGCGCGATTTTGAAATTTAGATAACTCCACTTGAAGTTCCCCAAATAATTCTTGCTATCATGTATATTTGATATTATTTGCCTCATCATATTCATTAAAGCAACACGTGTGATAGTGTTATTGATGTTGATCTTCCTCCAAAGGTTAAGACTCATCTCTAGGGATTGCTTGCTTAAGAAGGTCCGCATGAATGCTGTTGTGTAGCTGATTAGGGATACTGTTAATGTCCCAGACTGTGAAATTTATATTAATACCATAGTTGGCCAGTGCATCCACCAATTTATTGCCCTCCCTGTAAGTATGTATGATTCTAATGCTATTGAAGGTCTGACTGATGCTTATGGATTCAGAGATAAAATCTTTAATACTCCAACTAGGAGATAAGGACTGATTAAGAAGTTTAATGATATTTAGGGAGTCCCCTTCAACAACAAGGTTCTGAATATTTTGAGCCCGTGCAACTCTCAAGCCCCAGAGAGCAAATAATGCTTCGGCAAAATGATTGGTTTGAATTCCCATTTTTCCAGCATATGCAGTAATCAAATTACCTTTGTGGTCCCGTATTGCTCCTCCTCCTCCTGCTGTCCCAGGGTTTCCCTTAGAGGCACCATCAAAGTTTAGCTTGTACCAATTAGAATCAAGAGGATGCCATTTGATCGAAGATCTATCTACACTATTCCCATGATTGCTCTAATTTCCAATCTGCCAATTGGACAAGATGTATTCTTCATTCTTAGGATAACTCTTGTTCTTGGGAGGTTTAAATCTGGCAATATCCTCTTTAATACCTTGAGAAATTTTGCCAATACTAAGTTTATAATTTTGTTTCTTATTTCTGAAAAATGATATCATTTCTATCCTTCCAAATCCTCCAGATTAAATGTGGGATAGCCAATTTCCAGATCCTTTTGATACCACAATGCCTGAATGGTGGGTTCCATTGATTCCATAGCTGATTAAGATCCTTCGGCAACACCCAGAGAGCTTCGAATTTAGAAAGGACGAAGTTCCAAATTCTATTGGCATAATCACAATGTATGAACAGGTGACTGATGTCTTCATAGTCATTCCTACAAAGATGGCACCAATTAGAAATTATAAATCCTCTTCTCATCAAATTGTCAGTGGTGAGAATTCTACCTCTGATGGCCAGCCAAAGAAAGAAATTTATTTTGGGGGTTAATTCAGGCATCCAAATCTTGTTCCAATTAAAATCAGATTGATTACTATGAAAAAGATTGATATAACCAGATTTGACTGAGTACTTCCCATCATGGGAATTGTTCCAAACCAGCTCATCCTTGGAATCCAGCTGACTTAAAGGGAAGAGATCTAAAAGATCCTGAAGGGAGGAAGTAATTTGTTTCAGATCAATTCACTCCACAGTAAGCTTTTTCCAAATCTTTTTGGTGCCATTTCCTTCAACGTAGTCCTTGATTTTAGTACCATACTTGCTTATAAGGCTGTCCTTAGCCATCCCAAATCTATCCAAGAGATTACCACTGAACCAGTTATACTCCCAGAAGTTTATCTCCCTGCCATCCCCCACTTTCCATTTACTACCCTGCCTGATGAAGTTTCCGCTCTTGACCAAATTATTCCAAAAGATGGAGCCATTGGGGAGGTGTTCATCATGAAGATAGGAGTAAACAGCTTGATGATTTAAGTATTTTTCTTTAATTAAATCAATCCAGGGTTGTTTCTCAGATAGTAATCTCCAGCCCATCTCAGCAATGATTGCCTCATTCATTTTCTCAATATTTTTTATGCCCAGCCCTCCCATAGACTTCGGGGTGTAGACCTTATCCCAAGCCACTAAGTGAAATTTGAACTTCTCTTCCATGCCTTGCCATAAATTTTTTTTCTGAATCCTCTCAATTTTCTCTCTGAAGGAAGATGGGATTTTGAAAAGTGACATGATATAGATGGGCAGACTTTGGAGAGTACTTTTAATGAGAAGGCACTTACCAGCACTAGAAAGAGTGGCATCTTTCCAGCCAGCCATTTTTTTCTGAAATCTCACCAATAATTCATCCCACACCTTGTGAGATATTTTCTTAGTGACGAGAGGGAGGCCTAAGTACCATGGCTGGAAGTGCACTTATTTGACAGCCCAGAATTTTAGAAATTTTGAGTTGTCTTCCCACAGGGGTGTTGAAGAAGAAAATGGTGTTTTTGTCATAATTAATCTCTTGCCCAGAAGCAGACTCATAGAGCTGTAAAAGAGCCTTAATAGCCTTAGCTTCCACAACTGAAACCAGAAGAAGAAGGATAGTGTCATCCGCAAACTGTTGATGGGAAACAGCTTGGCTGATTGAAGTGGGTTTAGATCCATTTAAAATGTCGTCTTCAACCACTTTGCCAATTGTTCTACTAAGACTGTCAGCTAAAAGAATGAAGAGTAAGGGGGAGATGGGGTCTCCTTATCTTAGACCTCTGCTGCTGGTGAAAAAACCCACAGGCTCCCCATTAACAACCACAGGCTCCCCATTATCTATTTTTATAAATAGCCATTTTTTTAATTTAACAATGGTCATTTTTTTCTACACATTATTTTTAGGGCTCCTTTTTATTTTGGACCATAATGAATCTATTTCTAAATTACTTAGAGGTTTTACTCTATTTTTTATAGTTATAAAGAATTTTTTTGAATGACATAATTTGTAAAAAATCATAAATTCACAATTACTATTATTAGTAATTAGGGAATAATAATAAAAATATACACCCTTTTAAAAATTCTTGGGAGGATTATATTCCAAAAAATCAACTTAAAAAGTAAATATTTTGTTTCATTTGATTAAGTATTCAATTCTCATATATGGTCATTTTAATAATTGGACAACATTCATATTTTTCTAAATTTCCCCTTTATGGTCTCTTGACTATCAGCCTGACATGTGTTGATTAGCATTATTTATTATCTAGTTTGAGGTTATTCTATCATTTTTTTCGATCATGTCCCATGCCATTTCATCCCCTTCTATTATTAATGATACCATATATCATAATACTATCCTTAAATCCTTGTAAGCATTACACCATGGTTTTCAAGTGCAATTACAATCTATGCATCCTGAGATCATAGCTCTCAAGGATGAGATTGTATATCTAAAGGATCCCTAATATACCCATATCAATAATGTACCTACACATCATGATCAATCTATTCTTAAGGTCACCAAGAATCAATGTGATACAAACATCATACATGATATATTTTCTCATACAAGTGAAGTAAGAGTCCTATATAGAGGGGAAATGTGTATTTTCCACAATATCAATCTCAATTACTATGAAAACCGTAATAACAAGAACCTATTTGGTTTGAAAATAATGTTATAACATGAAAATATCTATTATATACTCGATAATTTATTAATCATTTTGTTTCTCATTCACTACTAACCCCGATATAATCATGAAAAATCAAAGGTCAACCAATTTCTAATTATAATAGAACGAAAAAAACATCCTGACAAGGATTTTTATTATTTACAATGAAGAATTCAAAAAATTGAGTGTAAGGTATTATTTCCTTTGATACATGACATTTTATTGTTCATTCATCTCACTTCCCTAAATCTCAATCGATATCGAAAGGAATAATAACTATATCAAATAAGCATAATATGATATTGAATGATATGACTTTGGATATACAAGGAGAGTCATCTAGTCACAAAAAGGATAATAAATCAATACCTCCTTCAAAATAACCACTATCAATGAAAGAATTACATCATACTATTGTGAAAATGTAAATGGTGGCAATACCATTTGAGCATGAACAATTTCACATGATTCAGAGCACTTAAAGCATACAAAAACCTAATCAGGGAGAAACAAAACAATGGATTCTATATATATCTATACTTCTCCAAAACAAAATGGGATAAATTATAATTTGAATTATGTTATTTGTTATAATAATAATTCTAGTGCAAGTACATATTCACATGTCAGTTATAATAAGGTGGTCGTCACTTTATCCTTCTATGTGATATTATGTAGATTATCAAACATATCATACACGGGTACAAGTCTATTTTTTTGAGTGACGTGCTAAAATGTTTTCTGCATGTACCTACAAAGAGGGGTGATTCAATAGGGTATTTTATAGCTATATATGGATTACAAAATACATGAATAGATTATTATGAGGATCATGTCATTAGGAAAGTTGTAGATACTCAAATGTTGTAGAATTCAAACAATATCAAAACTATACAGTAAAACCAAGACCATAGTATAGTATTGGCCATTTAATACATTCCCAAATAAATGGAATTTTCACTCACATTTTCAATTTTTTTACAGATTATATCAGTTGTTTATATGATTTATATGTAGTTATAGATAGATATGACACATTTAAGAGTAGGTTGTAGGGGGCATGAGTACTTCATTCCTTCTTTACAATTTTATTCAGATGTAGTTACAAAATGGTTTTGAGGACATGGGCCTCTTCCTCTTAAATATTTTGAAATTATACATAATATATTCAGATATAATATCACTTTATGGAGGCATGATAATGTCCATTCCCTATAAGATATGTTTTCTCAAGTTGGATAAAATTAGGCCTAGATCCATCTGTAGTGGTATGGTCCATGGGTTCAGTGGAAAGTGTAAAAGTGTTACTATGAGATTCATATCTTGATATTGCCTCTTCTCTCACTAGATTCATAAATAATAAAATCATCAAAGAAATAATGTGATATTCATGGACTAATAATTCATTCTCTCTCATCAAATTCTCAAATGGGAAAGGCATAAAATAACATGGGTTATTTGTAGTCTAATCCTTACTCATCTCTATTATCTCCTAGGACACAACATTGGGGATTGATCACCCTTAATCCTCTAGCATATAAAAAAGAAAATTACAAATTTTCAAGTCATGAAAATAATGGAATATCCCCCTCTACAAAATGAACACGTGTATTCCTTCCATGTTTTGCATCTACTTTGCATACATTTTGCAAAGTTCAAATTTAATATATATATATTTAGAGAGAGAGAGAGAGAGATTTAAATTTTTATTTCTATCATATACATTGAATAAAATCTATATTATAGGTTTAATCATAGATCATGGCAACACCAACACATCATGAATTCCCTTCGAGAAAAGGAAAATTGGTTGTGCACACTCAGGTATGATTTTCATTTAAGCATGCAATTTTTAATAACACATTAGGGGGAAAATGTAGACAATAAAACTTAGCAAATTTTCTTTGTATATTTACCTTGTATCCTTTCTTAGATAACTTCTCACATTAAAAATCCAATCTCCTCATCTCTATCCATTAAAAGAATTCTTATTTTTACACTATGATTTTTCACCAAATCTAGAAATATTATAGAATCAAATAAACATAAAAAATATTATATGATGACAAAATTTTCATTTTCGATATTTATCTATTCTATCTAAAATATATGGAAAGCTTAGGCTATATGTCCATTCTTGGCCAAACTGTATAATCCATCATCATTATAATCACCTAATCTATTTTCAACTTCAAATCATTATTTTGGTTATTTCATCTTCCTAGGGTCAATATTATTGGAATATATCACCTATGAAAGCTATATAAGAAGATAATTATCACTTTAAAACTCACCTAGAATTCTTACAATCTCTTATTGAAAATATCATTCCAAAATCACTCAAAGATAATCTAAATATTTTAAATTAGTTGTATGTCATCTAGAAAAGTCCCTACTACAAGTTTAAAGAAATAAACTAGGTCAAAGATTCTAGATTCATCTATCTACAAACATGCAAAGATCATAGAGTGATGTCTTAACAAGAGAAAATTCACTCCAATAATTACACAATGGTTTCAATCAAAAAATGGCTAGGTCAAATGATTGAGGCATGTTAAATCTCATAATTACCATACTATTTATATTATAATACTATGTAAGTATCCCACTATCATGGTGGTAATAGACACAAAGGAACCCCTATGGGGTTTGTTAGCTATACACACACAAGAATGTAGGAGAATTACAGGAGGATTGATTTCTAAAAGGAATGATAACCATATTGTATCAAGCGAAGAACATAGATGCTAATAAAACACCATGATCAATAAGATGAAATTAGTTTTCCAGAATAACTTTACATAAAACCTTTGCAAACAAATTAACAACAATATCATATATTATTATGGAACTCAATGAAATAAAATGAGAATTGGTATTGCTTATATAGGCAAGGAATAACAATATAAGAACCATTCAAGGTCATTAGATCGATCCATAAATCAAGGAAAGAACTAGTAATAAAAGAACTAGTCAAGTCCATAGATTAAGGAGAGAACTAGACATCATGGATCTATTCAATACCAAAGATCAAGGAAATAACTAGTCAATACCATAGATTAAGGAAAGAACTATACTAAAAACTAGATTATATCCCTCTAATATCTAAATAAATAAAAAGAAATATCCACACACATAAGTGGGCGAGGATAAATACAATAAACGTAGATAAAGTACCTAGGTGAACATGAGCTAAGGTAAATACCTACTATAACATCCCCCCTCAAGTGAAGTGAGGGGAAAAAATAGAATTAATATGTCCAAAGTATGAGTCCCAAAAACTAGGCCTGATGAGGTACTCATGTACAATAACTGGGAAAAAGGGACAATGCAAGGTACCCAAAACCAGTAACAACAAAGTAAAGAGAGAAGAAACCACTGCAAGGCATACCAAGAAGCTTGGATCAAAAAACTCATACAATGCTGAAGAATTTTGGTGTGCACTATGGTCTAAATCCACTGATCGATCATAAAACTCAAAAACAACTGATACTAGGCTTTACTAGAATAGCTCCATATAAGGAGAATGTCAATGGCGTGATGTCGAAAGTGAAAAAAAAACCAAACATAATTGATTAACTACTACAAATAGGTGTGACACAATCCAAGAACAACCAAGACAACAAGGTAAGGACACAAGATCCAAAAAAATTGTTAGAGTAGGTATTTACCTTAGCTCATGTTCACCTAAGTACTTTATTTAGCTTTATTGTATTTATCCTCACACACTTATGTGTGTGGATATTTATTTTATCTTATTTAGATATTAGGAGATATTATCTAGTTGTTAGGTATAGTTATTTCCTTGATCTATGGTATTGATTAGATCCTTGATGTCTAGTTCTCTCCTAAATCTATGGTCTTGAATAGTTCTTTGATGACTAGTTATTTCCTTGATTTATGGCCTAATCTATGACCTTGACTAGTTCTTAGATTGTTATTCCTTTCCTATTTAAGCAAGACCCATTCTCAATGTATTGCATTGAGTTCCATAAAAAATATATGATATTATTTCTCATTTGTTTGCAAAGGTTTTATGTAAAGTTATTCTAGTGAATTGCTTTCATCTTATTGATCGAGGTGTTTGATTAGCATCTATGTTCTTGGCTTGGTACGATCTAGTTATCATTCCTTTCATGGTATCAGAGCAGGAGATTGCTATTGAAATCTATTTATAAGTTTTATTTTTGCAAATAAATTATTTGTGTATTCATATATTTGGGATTTGGTCGTATTTTGTTGCTGCATGCATTTTTATGCAAAACAGAGGCTTCCATTAGATCCGAAAGGTACAAAAACCCTAAGATCAACTATAAAATTGACCAATTCTGGAGGCAGTCATTTTTTGTAGGTTTTTTATTTTTTGCATAGAGAAGCACATAGGTGTTCCTCGGGATTCGAGCCATGGAAAAAAAACGTGATTTTTTTTATTCGGTTATGTTGGATTTCTTGAGATCTACACAGGGAAAATTTCTGTTACAGTGTATCTGTCTCGATTTGTGCATAAGAAGGTTTTCATATCTTTCCTTTTTTGGCAGGGGTCCACAGATGCCGTGCACATTTTTACTATTCCGGGCAAATCCACAGGTTGCTATTTTCGGCAATAAAGGTCACTATCTACACAGTCCAAAAACACCCATTAAAATCCTTAGCCCTTGGTCATATGGTATGGTCATATGAGGGCTTAAAAACTTGTGATTCATTCTAGTAGGTGCATAACTTCAGCCCCCTTTAATTTTATTTGTGTGGTGAAGGCAACAACAATATATTTTGTTTTAGTTGCAACTAAAATAAATAACAGAGCAAAAATATTAAAAAGATTGTATCTTTTGATCGGTAACTCGGTTTTGAGTGCCGTTTTTCGCAAAAGTGCTTGTTTTTTCATACTCTTTCCATTGGAAATATTTATTTGTTGAGACTTGCAAACTATAACTATAAAGTTCTCATATATGTAACACGCACTATTATCAATTGTGGATGTAATTCTCGGGTGAGCCCGACGTCCTAAATTTTTGGGAGTTACAGTTTGTACCTATCATGGATTATGAGAATGATTTGATGAGTGTATGAAGTTTGATAGGAACTTTCATGATGAGGATGCCTTTGTAAAACTTATGGACAACATTGAGAGTTAGGTTGTGAACTCAAGAAGACCAATTTTCTTCTACAGATCACTAATATTATGACCCAAGGATTCAATGCTACACGTCCTGGGTTCAACAAATTTGCATATGCTATACATGAACTCTATGAGATGCTATGTTTTTGTTTTCATCTCTATAGTTGTATGACTAGCTAGTAACACTATGCATCAAAGTTGGAATTAAAGGTCATAGACATTAATCTACTAGTCTTTGAGCACAAAAAGAGTACCATGCTTTGTATGATGTCGATGTAACTTGGAAACGCATTATAGAGGCATTGGTGGAGTAGTGTTTTACGATAGTTACACGTCTGGAGTACCTTATTTCTAGCTTATTCCTATCTAGAGGTTGTTGTAGTTTTAGCTTTTATGTGAGCTGCATGAGAATCGTATTTTGAGAAGCATTATCACTGCATTTAGTAATCTTGCATGATCTGTGCTATGGTGACTCACTAGCGGAGTCATTAGACAGACATTGAAGGGTATGGCTAGCTAAACCTCCACTATATGTAAGGGGCAAGAGCAGGTCGTCATGAAATATGGTGAGCCTTACGATAGAAAAGGATATTTCATTCGAAAGATGCACTTAAATATAATGAGAGCGCGATAGAGTTTGTTTGGTGAAGAGGTGCGGTGTGAGGATCATAAGAGTCACATGGAGTTGTGGATCTTCACTCAGGATTAAGAAACCGCTGAGGATTTCAAGCTTTCACGACATGATCAACGTGACACACATTCTGATGTAATAAATACATGTACCCATTGTGCATTTTACAGAAAGTGCAGAAGTAGGAATCTTCATTCATCCATCTGTGTTCAAATGGAGTGGATATCTGATCACTTGAAGAAGAAAGACATAAGGCATTCATTGAGAGTGCACATCTACTCCCATAGCTCCTCCAAAATTAGGCCTCTTGCGTCTACTTTGTATACCAGTTGCTGAATTACGATGCTTATTGAGAAATAGAGCTAGTGTTGGTGATAAGGTAGGTGATAGATAGTATCTCTCATTGTTCCGTTGAGTAAGGTTTTATCATCAAACGATATTTTCGACACTTTATGGCATACACAACAATCTCTTCTTGTGTTTGGTGGTCCCATTCTGGTGGTATCCCATTGTTAGTTTTTCACAACATCAAGATAGAATGTATTTTGACAACAGATACAAATTGGTAATACCACTCTACCCAGTAGCAGCAATTTTGTCAATCGTGGGAGTGTTGATCTTAGCTATAATAGTTAGAACATATAATAGCTCATCTTGCCTGGTCTAGTGCATGGCTATAAGAGGTGGATCAGGAGGACTCTAGGAGGTTTTAGGATCCTAGCCTTGGATCTGGTGGCTCTATTGTTCTTGGATCATGGAAACACCTAGGTGTAATACAGCATTTGGTTGGATCTATGTTTGGTGCATGGTTTAAACCAACAACAGTAAGTTTATTACGAGATGGCTCTTCTCCTACCAGAGTATGGAGGCTATTGAGGATGTAGAAGAGCATGTGTCAGTATGTGTGAAATAATATGGCATGCTAGCAGTGGAATCAAACAAAAATCTCCTTTAGCAGTGTAACGAAAGTTAGTTTGCTAGCTAATTTTCTAGGGATGCACATATGGAGCGGGTTATAGAAGTATGACTCTCTTTACCAAACTGTTACTAGATTGGGTACACATTGCGGTGATCCCTTTTCTTGGCTAAGTTATTGTACATGAGTACCTCATGAGTCCTGAACATAAAAGCACTCAGTACTATGGACATTCCATATCTAAGTAGGCCCATAGCTTCGCTTGAGGGGGGAGTGTTAGAGAAGGTATTTACATTAGCTCATGTTCACCTAAGTACATTATTTACCTTTATGATATTTATCCTCACCAGCTCACATGTGTGTGGATATTTCTTTTTATCTTACTTTCATATATTAGGAGATATTATCTAGTTGTTAGGTATAGTTATTTCCTTGATCTATGGTATTGGTAGATCTTGGTATTGACTAGATCTTTGATGTCTAGTTCTCTCATAAATCTATGGACTTGACATAGTTGGAGAAACTTTGATGACTAGTTCATTTCCATGATTTATGGCTTGATCTACAACCTTGACTGAGTTCTTAGATTGTTATTCCCTACCTATATAAGTAAGACCCATTCTCAATGTAGTTGCATTGAGTTCCATAATAATGAGTATAATATTGTTGTAGTGCTCATTTGTTTGCAAATCTCTTTTATGTAAAGTTATTCACACTGGTGAATTACATTCATCTTATTGATTGGTGATGTTTGATTAGCATCTGTGTTCTTGGCTTGGTACGATCTGGTTATCATTCCTTTATTCACATTCTAGAATTCCTGCATCTGGGAAGCTTCCAACGTGTGTGGATATTTAAGGCAATAATAATAGATATTATGAGAAGTATTTATAAAAAATAGGACCCTCAAATACTGAATGAATAGGTATAGTGATTTCCATAGATCTACCCATTGAATTTCTTAAAATCAACTACCTTGGTCACTTAGTAATCTAACAATAAATATTGTGCTTCTACTAGTCAGGTGCATTAACTAGCTATCCCCCATAAGAGAGATTATTCAACATGCCTCAAGGATAAATGTCTTAAGAAATCAATTTAAAATTCTCAACCAACTAGAGAGCACATACACTACACCTGCTAAAGAAAATTTCTAAAAATAAAGAGCATTATAAATGTTAGGAGGTAAAAATAGATAGTGGATTTACCCTCTGTGCAAGAGGATGAATGGTGGCAGGATCCACAAATAATTATATTCCTCGTAAATGAATTCCTATGTAGATCTCCATGAGTGATCAAATATCCACCCAAAATCTATGGGACAGATGGATGAAGATTAGATGCTTGTTGCATATGACTTGGTGAAAAATGCACAATGGGTTCATGCAAAGGAACATCAAAATGTGTATCAGGTTGATCATGTTTGACATTAACTAAAATCTCAAGTTACTCAATCCTGAGTAAAGGTGCAGAACTCATGAGTGGAAAGGCTCATGATCCTCGATAAGAGTCTTCCTTATGAACAAAAGTAGGAGCTCTAAAAATATGTGATCCCAATTTAACTACTCAAAGACCAATTTGATGAGTGAGACAATTCCACTTAACATGTGGAATAGGAGAAACAAAACCCTGTGAATATTTGCCAATACCTCCACCATTTGTGAAACCCATATAACAGAGCATGTGAGAGACCAAATGCAGTGAAATATACTTCTTGTAAAGAGCTATGCACCATGACTTTCAGAAATAGCCAAGATATACCTCATGTGTTACTACAATAGGCACATATGTGGAAGACCATTATGTAGTAACAAGTTCATAGGATTAGGAGCATGTTAGGAGCAAGGATAGACTCAAAAAATGATAGATCAAGTGTTATGTTTAATGGATCCTATTTCCAAGTTAGAGTTTGGTACACCTTCAAATGTGTTACCACTCAGATATTTTTATGATTGGTCATGGATCACCAGTGAGCGGGTCAAAGGGGTTTGGGGGTGAAGCCCCTAGAAGCAAATTTTCAACATGGGTGGTTTGTCTTAACCCATGGGTAATGGGTAACCGTTATGGGCTGTTTTTTGGGCCCATGGTTTTTTGGTACTTCCCATTGTTTTGTAAAAACACATCTTCATGATATTACCTATTGATGTACTTACAAATAGATGGACATACAATAGGATTTATATGAGTGTTTTTGTGAAGGTGAATAGTGTGTGTGAATTCAAGTGAGAATTTGAAAGAGGGTTTGTTGAGCGCAGCTCCAAACAAGATCTAGGTTATTATAATTGTGAAGACTGGTGGCTTGTAATAAAATATGAGCAAGTGTTCTTGGTGGATGTAGCCCACATTGGGTGAACCACGTTAAATATTGTCTTTAATTTTTACATATTTTCATTTCTGTAATTTCTATTCATACTTCTTATTATTATGATTCTGAGGAATTATTCTGCATTAGATATTATTAATTCCTAACAATTGGTATCAGAAGTCTAGTTTGGTTTGCCTGAAGTGTTGAATCTACTAGGGAAAGTTTTTATCTTGAGTGGGAGCTATGACAGATGATGGAAGATCTAGGGTTGATAAATTCAATGGGAAAAATTCAGCCTTTGGAAGATGCAGATGGAAGATTACATTTATCAGAAGGATCTTTATACTCCATTGTTGCCTGAGAAGGTGAAAAAACCCTCGAGCATGACAGATGCGGAATTGGATTTACTAGATAGGAAGGCACTTGGGACAATCCGGCTGTGTCTTGCATCTTCAGTATTATTTAATGTTTCAAAGGAAAAGACTACAAAAGAACTGATGGATGCATTAGGGAAGTTGTATGAAAAACCCTCTACCTCTGATAAGATGTTTTTAATGAAAAAGTTGTTTAATATGAAGATGTATGAGAATGGTTTAGTAGCAGATCATCTAAATAATTTTAAATACGGTTGTAAATATGCTAGCTTCAGTTACAATAGAATTTGATGAAGAAGTTAGGGATTTATTAGTTATGTGCTCTTTACCTGAGAGTTGGAATAGCTTGGTAATGGCGGTAAGCAACTCTGGTTCTATCTAACTCAAATTTGAAGTTTGAGGATGTTGTAGGGGTGATTCTAAATGAGGAAATGCAAATAAAAATCTCTGGTGAATCTTCTACTTTAGGGAATGCTTTGACAGTGGAAACTAGAGGGAGACAGAAGAATAGAGGAAGCCGTGGAAAATGAAAGGATCGGGCAAGGTCAAAATCTAAAAGCAAGACTTAGTATGCTGGCACTATGGAAAGTTTGGGTATGCAAAGAAGGACTGTTGGGAGCTTTGGGATAAGAAGAAACAACAAGAAGAAAACAAGGAGCCAAATGTGGCAATCGGGTAATGTATGTCAGGATGCTTTGATTCTTTCTTTGCACAATATTATTGAATCTTGGGTTTTAGATTCAGGGGCTTCTTTTCATGCTACTCCACATAGGCATTATTTTTTTATTATGTTCAAGGGGATTTTGGGCATGTTTTTCTTGGTGATGATGACTTCCTTGCAGTATAGTTGGAAAAGGTTCTGTTCAGGTTAAGATGCAGAATGGGAATACATGGCTATTGAAGGATGTTAGACATGTGCCTACATTAAGGAGAAATTTGATATCACTTGGGGCAATTGGGAAGTGATGGTTGTACTATGATATTTAACAGCTAACTCTTGGAAGGTTACCAAGGGTGCTCTTGTGGTGGACAGGAGGTAAGAAGGTTGGAACCTTGTATTTAACCACTGATAGTACTAATGATTGTAATCTTGTGGCTTCAGATGCAGATACAACATTGTGTCACTATAGGCTTGGTCATATGAGCCATAAGGGCATGGACATCATAAAGAATAATTTACCTGGATATACATCCAAACATGTTTGGATTTCTGTGAGAACTGCATATATGGGAAATAAAAGTGAGTAAGGTTTCTCAAGGTTGGACCTACGAAGAAAGAGAGTAAGTTAGAGCTGGTACATTCTGATGTGTGGGGGCCAGCTCAGGTATCATCTCTTTAGGGTTCAAGTTATTATGTTACTTTTATTGATGATGCAACAAGGAAAGTTTGGGTTTATTGTATTAGAAACAAATTTGATGTATTTGATACTTTTGTTAAATGGAAAGCCTTGGTAGAGAATGAAACAGGTTCTTAAGTTAAAATGTCTCAGGTTAGATAATGGAGGGGAGTATTTCAACAATGAATTTGATGATTATTGTTCTAAGAATGGAATCCCATAGGTAAAAGATGGTTCTAGGAACCCCGTAGCAGAATGGGGTGTCAGAAAGGATGAACACAACAATAATGGAATGTTAGGAGCATGAGTATATCATGTAGGACTACCTCTTTATTTTTGGGGCAGAAGCAGTGATCTCAACAGCTGTGTACTTGATAAACAAAGAACCCTCAAGTGCCTTGGATGGAGGCATACCTGAAAGGAGGCTTGGTACGATAAGAAATTTGATTACTCATTTCTTAGAGTCTTTAGATGTGAGGTGTTTTTTCATATTGACAAGGATAATAGAACCAAGCTAGAGGCTAAATAGAAAAAATGCACTTTTATTGGTTATGGTGGTCATGACTTTGGATTTAAATGTTGGAGTATTAAGGACAAGAAAATCATTCGGTCTAGGGATGTGGTATTTAATGAGAAAGTCATGTATAAGCAACAGTTGTAGGAAAATAGGGAAGAATCCAAGAAAGAATATACAGTGGTAGAGGATCTTCTTAGATGGGAAAGTGACCCATGAATCAGTTCAGGAACCTACTCAACAAGAACCGCAAATCCTACAGTGAGGAGGTCTTCTAGGGTAAGAAAAGAACCTGAACATTTTTCTCCTTCTCTTTATTATTTATTACTCACTGATAGTGGAGAGCTAGAGAGCTTTGATGAAGCAATGCAGGTAGATGCCAGTAAGAAGTGGGATCAAGCCATGGATGAGGAGCATAAGTCTCTCATGGATAACTAGACTTGGGATTTGGTGAAGCTACCAGAAGGCTAAAGAGCATTGCAGAACCAGCTGGGTAGTACTGTAACAACTCTGAACTGTTGTTACTTCCTCCTGAGCATTCAAGTGTTGATATGTGATTTCTTTTGTAAAAGGATGTGTTCCTTTGATTGTGAAGTCATGCTTGATATGTACTGTATCTTCTTTGCAATTGAAGATCTTTGACTGAGTCGGAATATGATTGGACTCTTTTATTTCTTTCATTTTACACCTGAGTTTAATCTGATCTCGGAATGAATTGTGGATTTATCCATCTATAAGACCCAGCCTTGGATCAGTGGCATTGATCCAAGAGATGCTTTAAGTTTATTCGGGATGAACAAAAATTATAGACCTTACGCAGGTTGCAAGGTCTGAATGCGTTGAATAAGCTATTCCGGAGTCTAACTCAGACTGATTGTGTTAAATGAATTGGTTCCCGATATCGTAATATCAGGAAGGTCTTGATCGTGGGCCAGGTAATAAATTCAGATACATTTATTCAACTAGCCTATTGGCAGTGCAGGAGTGAATCCTTTTTGTGAATGTATGTCTGTAGGTTCTTATTCTGAACATTCTAAATGTTAGACCTAAACTGGATTTATTAAGGTTAATAACCTAAACCTAAACTATAACCTATGGGTTAGATTAGTGTTAATCTAACCTAGGCCTAAGCTATAAGCTAAATGTTCTAAGTTAGTAACCTAGCGCTATGGAGGTTAGACTAAGTAGCATCTTAAATCCTAACCTATGTTACTAACCTAACTAATGAACAAGGAGGAAAGGGGACCTATGAAAGGGTGCAAGCCATGGGTGGCAGTTTCTATGGCATTAAATGGGATGGATAAGTATGAAGGACAGGGATTTAGTGGAAGTTTCAAACGGCTAGCAAAAGCCGACGTGGCAGAGTCGCCAAAGTTAGAAATGGTCTTTGACTTGCATTTGTCCATCGCCAACTATGGCGGTCGATGGCAATGGAGATTGAGCGGGAATTTTGGAGTTAATGCAATTAGTGAACTCGGTCTTCGAGCTCGGATTTCTCAGGAAGACATGCAAAATGGAAAACTGGTAGTTTGTTTGGTTTTTCATGCGCTTTGGTTTTCCCTCTGTTTGATCACTGGTTCTTCGCACCAGTCTACTTGGTGTTCCATGGCAAATATGAGTGTAACTGACTCTTTTCTCTGTCAAGGAAAGTTTATAAGGCATGGAAATAACAAATTATTGTTGTTGAATCTAACGTGGAAAAAGAGGAGAAGGCTCGAGCTCTTTCAGTGGTCTTCTTTGGATTTTTAAGCGACATTACCAGGCATGTTAGGCCCTAACCTTTAAAAATCTTGCTTTCTTTCAAATGATTTCATTAGAACAACTCTGTTCAGATGATTTTTGGGTTCAGTTGGTTTTTATGGTAGCTTGTGTGATTTAGTTGTTGTATCTTCTTACTGGCTCGATTTTTTCAAAGTAAACCCTTGATGGGTGTGTATTGTGTTTCGAACTGTTGCACTATCTTGCTGTGTTTTGCATTTCGGTTAGATTTTGTAGAAATTCTTGCAAGGAAAATACACGAATTCGGTTCTGTGGGAGTCCATGAATTGTTCTCTTATTTGGTTCAGACTTCAGTCGATACCTTGTTGTTTTCTCTTGTTGAAAAGGATACTATTGGAATTCTTGAATGTACATGATATTTCGAGTTCTTGTATAAGTTTTGTCGTGAATATAATTATGGTTACTGGAATCCCATTGGAATCCTTGGAGTTGATAGCTATTTTGACTTCTTAAGGATTTTTTGATTGAGAATATTACTTGGGTTCGACTCTTTTTGAACTATTGATGCGTATTTTATGTTTTCCTCTTCTGTATAATTGATTGTGAATAATTATTATTATTGGCATGGTTGGAATCCTTAAATATATGGGAAATCTTGTATTTAGGCTTCTGTATAAGCTTTTTCGTGAATACTGTATGATTTTGGCTCTGTTGGAATCCTTGAATAGATATAGTATATATGATGTTACAGTAGTTTTCAAGCTATATGGGTTTGATTCCTTTTTGAGTCGTGGAAAGGTGCCATACGTTTCTACCTTTGAAGGAGTTCAGTCGTGAATACTGTATGTTATTGTTATAGTTAGAATTCTTGAATTTGATATGTATCTTGTATCTTTCTACTTTGTAGAAGTTTATTTGAAGAATACCACATGGGTAAGACTCCTTTTTAATCCTGGAGGCGTATTATTATGTTTTCTCTTCTGAATAATCTCAGTTGTGAATACTATTATGATTCTTGTTGTGGTCACAGTTGGAATCAGCATACTTGTATCTAAACCTTGTTTTGACTTTAGTGGTGTAATACTGTTGGAGATTTGAAATGTTGCGAGTTGGCTTGATTTTTGACTCAACCCTCCTGTTGCATAACTGTCAGACTCCTATTTTAAACTCGATCTGTATGAGTCCCTGGGTCTGTCCAATGCTGTGGAAAGTGTTTTATTCAAATGAATACTAAATGTTATGAGACCTTGTTGAGTCACTGAATGGAAAGTGAATTCTAATGTTGTCATGGCTATATTGTAAGAATTTGTTTCAGTTAAATGAGGACTGTGCAGGTTGTGTTGGATTCAGTATGAATATCACTACATAAGCATATGGAAACATCATTTGTTTTAATGTTATTGAGCCTCTTGTTTGACTGTGATAAAAATGTTGTTCTTTTGATTTCGGCCTTGGGATTTTAGTCCTTGCTGTGTTTTAGTAGGGATTAGATTGAGCTGTATGTTGCTGAGTGTTTTGACTCAGTGGGATTGTCTTGTGTTTGTGCATGATTACGTCTTCTGTTAGCATGAATATCTAGTCATGTGCTTGACTGAAGTAAAGAGCTATTAACTGTACCTTGACAAGCGATGGTGTTGGATATTTTCTCGTTTGTTGAATAATATGGAAGGTTATGTGGAGTCTATTTGATGGATTATTCATCACTGCCTTGTCACGAGAGCTACTGTGTTGTTAGTAAGTTACAGGCAAATTTTATATTGTGTATTTTGACAAACTGTAGTTCTTCTTGTGGTCTCGACTGGCTTAGTCACAGGTGTATAATGTGATTGCATTACTCTTAAGTGGATGGTACAGTCATGAGCATGTTTGAAGGGACATCTGAATGTCTCGGTTTCTTTCTCTTCTGTTGTAAAGTATATGTTGATATATTTTTATCTAACTGTTGGAATTGTTTTAACATACTGATGGATTCATGAATTGTTATGATATTCATTTTATTATGTTGAATGTAATGGTCTGTCTGATGTTTGCTGTCCTTGGGATTCAGATGGATAGTTGTTTTGGATACATTTGTTCTCCTTGGTCACTTACATTTATGAAGAAATATCTAAAAAGTATCTAGGACTATTTAGTAACTATAATATGAGTTACACGTTTATAGTCATGTTTGAATTACAAAAGAGCATAGTCTGAATATGTTTACATGTTTGGTGAAATGATTTCATTTAAACAGGTTGTTTAATGAAAACAATTGGTGGATTGCAATTGTTTTAAGAGTTAGTGCTTATCATGCTCAGTTCATCGAACTGACCCATGTTGACAATTTTTGCAGATGGTTGCCGTAAGTGGTAAAAAGCACGCAGATCTGATAGGATGTTCAGATTGTTTAATTTGGTTTTATGATGAATTACAACTTGATTCTCTGAATGTACTACTTGAAGAAAGATGTTCTTTTTCTGTTGAGTATTGTATCAAGTATGCTGAATGCATAAAATGTATTTGATTAGCTTGAAAGGAATGAAAAGAGATATTTGTTACTTATGTGTTTGTATTCGTATCTTGATGGTTTGACCTTCTTCGGTTCGAATGATCTTGAGAGCATTGTTATTATTGTATAATTTGGAGACTTTTGTGATTATCTAAGTAAGCTTGCAAGATTATGTGACTGAATACTTATGATTGTTTAGTAGTTCTAGTATGTTCTATCTAAAGCTAAATTGGAATTTAGATCACTGTCTTTCTGGAAGCTAGGGTTAAAATAAACCTGAGCAGGAAGCTAAACGAGCTGAATAAATTATTACTTCCTAGTCTTGATCTAAGTCAAGACAACGTTTAATTGGATTCTTAATCACTATATCTCGATACTAATAAGTAAGATATAAATTCAGTTATGAGAACTGATATAAACCTAAAAAGGGTTTGGTTAGCAATCTCATGTGAAGGTTGAGGGTTATTGTCCAATTTCGTTGATTTAGAATTATGTATATTCTATGAACTCCTTGAAGGGACCTCTAGTCTTAATAACTTCTCTTGTGTAATGGGTTTTACTAAGAAAGGTAATTCTAAGGTGAGGAACCCAGGGATTGGGAAAGACTAACCTTAAGGGAGTGTCTTATAGTATAATTTTAACTCAACGTATGTAACACTTATTAATAAGTAGATCTTTTCGAGGTGGATTTAAAGGTTGATGGCACAAGTCAACTGCAGGGTTGTACCTTCGAGAAGATTAGGATCTTCTCGAAGATACAACAATGTAGGTGACTTATGATGACACCCTTTGCATTGATCGTTAAGATTTACACCTTAAACTTGAACAAGTTACTCTGGGACTGATTAGGAATGTGGTCACATTATAAGGCTGCCCTAGGAGACTCGGGGTATCTTGACACACTGGATTAACTAGGGTTGACCCAGTATGTCAGCGTATCCCTAGTCCTCGGGAGCATCCCTATAACGTTGTCATCTTACTAATCCATTCCTGAGTGAATAACTTGGGACAGGAGAGTCTGACAGAAGTTAGTATAAGACATTCTACATAACATAGGAATGGGGTGAAGGACGTATTCCAGATTGATGAGTATGTCGTCAAGGAATACGAGACATAAGCAGTATGTTTCAAATCTTTGGCCAAAGTATCGCAAGCTGCTGATTGCGTTGTCCTAAGTCACCTAGTCTAAGGGATGAGATGCCGATGAATAATGGTAACAATTATTCAGATAGGTTCCTTGGACAGAGCATTCTAAATCCCAGATTAGGGAAGAGAACCACAAGAGTGATGTGTTAAATAAAAACACCAACTCTTAATACTCATGAATAGATCGGTAGATTACCGAGTCATGGAATGAATAGATCGGAGGTACTCCGAGTCATTACAGCTGCATATGGTTATCTGTTATAAGAATGGTTGTTTTGATTTGTGAGTTCTAAATTATGTATTTAGAACCAGGAAGCATTTATAAAAAAAAAATAAAAATTTACTTGTTCTAATGTATAAAAATGAGGATGTTACATCTTGGTATCAGAGCTAAAGGTTGCAGCTCTTGGACCTATTGTGTCCATAATCTGATAAAAACCTGAATTTTCTTGTAACAGAAAATGGTTAGAACAAGGGGGAACATTGCGAATAATGCTCCACCTGAAGGAGGGGTGGCAACAACCCAAAAACTTGATGAGATCCTTGCTGCCCTATTGGACACAAGAGATCGTTTAGCTGTACTTGAACAAGAAGGTGATGGGAAATGAGGAGGATGAAGAAGCTGGTAATAACAATCAGCAACCTCCTGAGGAAAACCCCGATTTGGGTGTTGATATTAATGCTGGAAATGCACCTGTCCAACCAGAAAACAAAAAGGCCAGGTTGGCAGCAGAACTCACTAATGATATAAAAAGGATAAGCCCACCTAAGTATGATGGCACCACATTAGGAGATGGAGCTGAGAACTGGCTCAGCGAAATGGAGAAGTACTTTGCAATAAGAAACTTCTCAGAGGAAACCAAAGCTATTTGGGGAGCCTATCAACTTTCCCACGAAGCATCTTCGTGGTGGGATAGCTGTAAAGCTGAGCTAAATATTGATGAGACCAATGTTACTTGGGATCAATTTAAAGGCTATTTTAGGCAACGATGGCTGCCACAACTTTTCTATGATTAGAAAATGACAGAATTCCAGAACTTAGCTCAAGGGAAGCTAACGGTAACTGAATACTGGGAGCGGTTTACAAAACTCCTCAAGTATGTACCGCAGTATCAAACTGACGAGAAGTTCAGAATACGGAAATTAATCATGGGATTGAATCCCGTGATAGGGGGAGAGGTCGATGTTCACAGTCCAACCACTATGGAAGGAGTTGTTGAAAAGGCCATAAGACAAGAATAGAAATTAAAGGCTATTTCTGCTCATAAAGAGGAAGTGCAGAAGAAGATTGCAAACCCTTCTTCAACCTCTCTTGCACCCAAAAAGGGACCATGGAAAAATTTTGGAAACAAAAGTAAGTTTCCAGGGGATAATAGTAAGAAAGCAGTAGCAAATAAGCCTGCTGGAAATGTAAGGGATAATTTTGCCAAAAATTATAACAATGGGCAGAAGCCCTATGGAGGACAACGTGATAATTACAAGACTGGAGGTAATTTTGAGCCTAAAAAGGGACCTGTAGGAGGCTGCTACAATTGTGGCAAAGACCACTATGCAAATTAGTGCCCTTTGAAGAAGGATGATCGTAATCAGCAGCATAAGATACATGCTGCAGTAGCAGACAAGCAAGCTGAAAAGCAAGTGACACCTATAGAAGTTTCGGGTAAGTTATTTGGCATACCTGTCACTATTCTTTTTGATACAGGAGCTACTGAATGTTTTATTTCTAATAAACTTGCTTCTAAACTTAAGAGAAAAGCTGGAAAAATGGATAAATCTTGGACTGTACAGTATGGTAATAACTCTGTTCATACAGTGAGTATGTGTCTTTTTGGGGCAGTCCTTGACTTACCTAATTTCTCCACGGAAGTTGACCTCTATGTTACACCTTTGGGATCATATGACATTGTCATTGGTGTCAATTGGTTAGCTGACCATAAAGCAAAAGTAGACTGCTATGAAAAGAATATAAGATGTTTAGATGATCAGCTGGAAACAACAGAGATTCAAGGGGTGAAACGGGAAATTTCAGTTAGAAAACTGTCAGCTATGCAGCTTAAAAAGGCTAAAAACAAAGGATGTACCCTTTATGTAGTAAAGATATCTGAATTTTCAGAAGAAGATGGTGATTCCATGAAATGATTTCCTCTGCTACAAAGTTTCAGGGATGTTTTTCCTGAGGAATTACCAGGGTTACCACCCAAGAGGGAATTTGACTTCACCATCGAAATCAAACCAGGAACGGAACCTATTTCCAAAGCACCTTATCGGATGACTACTATAGAGTTAGTCGAGCTTAAGGCACAATTGCAAGAACTTTTGTCTAAAGGTTTGATTAGACCAAGTGTTTCACCTTGGGGAGCGCCTGTAATATTTGTGAAAAAGAAGGATGGAACACTTAGGCTGTGTATTGATTATCGGATGTTGAACAAAGCAACAATCAAGAACAGATATCCACTTCCAAGGATCGACGATCTATTTGATCAGATGCATGGGGCAGCAGTCTATTCTAAGATAGATCTTCGATCTGGTTATCATCAGTTAAGGATTAGAGAAGAAGATATTCATAAAACAGCTTTCCGAACAAGGTACGGACATTATGAATTCACGGTTCTACCCTTTGGATTAACTAATGCACCCGCAACTTTTATGAACTTAATGAATAATATTTTTCAAGAATATTTGGACAAGTTTGTACTTGTATTCTTGGATGATATTCTCATTTATTCTAAAAGTGTTGAGGAGCACAATGAGCATTTGAAGATAGTTTTGGGAATTTTGAGAAAAAGAAAGTTGTATGGTAAGTTATCCAAATGTTCTTTCTTTGATTCAGAAGTTCACTATTTGGGTCATGTCATTAGCAAGGAAGGAATTGCTGTAGATCCTTCAAAAATAGTGGCAATAACTGAGTGGCCTGCACCAAAGAATGTGCACGAAGTAAGAAGCTTCATGGGTCTTGCTGGTTACTATAGAAAATTTGTTAAGGATTTTTCTAAAGTAGCTGCACCAATAACTTCATTGCAGAAGAAGGATAAGAAATTTATTTGGAATGATAAGTGCGAAGTGGCTTTCAAAAGTCTAGTTGACTTCCACACCTATATTGGGTATCAAAAAAATGCTTGCTGATCTGAAACAACAATACTTTTGGAAAGGTATGAAAAAGGATGGTGAATTTGTAACTCATTGTCTGGAATGTCAGCGGGTTAAGGTAGAACATTATGCACCCTGCTGGACTGTTATATCCTCATAGCATACCGCAGTAGAAATGGCAAGTAATAAGCATGGACTTTGTACAAGGGTTGCCCATGTCTAGGAATAAACATGATGTTATCCTGGTAGTTGTGGATAAACTAACTAAGGACTAGCTCATTTCATCGCTGGAAATCTAAAGGATGATTCACCAGTGCTGGCCAAAAGATTCGTACATGAATTTTTTCAGGTTACATGGTGTACCAAAATTGATTATATCTGACAGGGAAGAATGACGTCAAGGTTTTGGCAAACGCTTAATACAGCTCTTGGAACGAAACTAAACTTCAGTTCTGCATATCATCCGGAAATAGATGGACAAACTGAGAGGGTAAATCAAGTGTTGGAAGACATGTTGTAAATGTATCGCATGGATCAACAGTATAAATGGGAAGCTTATCTTCCATTAGTTGAATTCGCATACAACAACACTTATCACTCATCTCTTAAAATGGCACCATTTGAAGCACTTTATGGAAGAAAGTGCAGAACGTCCTGTTAGTTGGGATAGTGTTGAGGATAGAGTGGTAATTGGACCAGAGACCCTCACTGAAATGGAACAGCAAGTTAAGCTGATTCGTGAACGATTAAAGGAAGCAGCGGATAGGCAGAAGAGCTATGCTGACCTTAAGCGGGTTGATCGAAGGTTTGAGCTTGGTGAGAAGGTTTTTCTTCGTGTTAAACCCAGAAAGAGTTCTATAACTTTTGGCAAGGCTGCCAAGTTGTCACCTCGATTTCGTGGGACCTTTTGAAATTGTCGAAATAATCAATCCTGTAGCTTATCGATTAGCATTACCACCTACTTTATCTCACATGCATGATGTTTTCCATATTTCTTTGCTTAAGAAATACGTTTCAGATCTGTCACATGTTTTAAATTGGAATTCCTTACAGGTCCAAGACCCAGGAATAATCGTGGTTAAACCCACACGAGTGCTGGAAACTCACCAATTGCATTTGAGAAATCGTGAAATACAGCAATGTAAGGTCCAGTGGGACCAGTTTAACGAAGAAAGTGCAACTTGGGAAAATCTGGAAGAGATGAAAATTGCTTTTCCTTTTCTTTTTCAACAGAATGAAATCTGTTGACAAAACATTTCTTTTATGAACTTATCTTTTTCAAGTTTATATAAAAGCCAGATGGAGGCAAACATTATTCAGGCTGAATAAAATGTGTTGTGACATTGATTTCTGGAACTATTCAAGTTGGAAATAGTCGCATTGTTTTGTGAACTAATAAATTGGTTGACCTAAAGGTTAATCGAATATGTAATCATCGGGACGATGAATCTTTTAGGAGGGAAGCATGTAACACTCTGAACTGTTGTTACTTCCTCCTGAGCATTCAAGTGTTGATATATGATTTCTTCTGTAAAAGGATGTGTTCCTTTGATTGTGAAGTCATGCTTGATATGGACTGTATCTTCTTTGCAATTGAAGATCTTTGACTGAGTCGGAATATGATTGGACTCTTTTATTTCTTTCATTTTGCACCTGAGTTTAATCTGATCTCGGAATGAATTGTGGATTTATCCATCTATAAGACCCAGCCTTGGATCAGTGGCATTGATCCAAGAGATGCTTTAAGTTTATTCGGGATGAACAAAAATTATAGACCTTACGCAGGTTGCAAGGTCTGAATGCATTGAATAAGCTATTCCGGAGTCTAACTCAGACTGATCGTGTTAAATGAATTGGTTCCCGATATCGTAATATCAGGAAGGTCTTGATCGTGGGCCAGGTAATAAATTCAGATACATTTATTCAACTAGCCTATTGGCAGTGCAGGAGTGAATCCTTTTCGTGAATGTATGTCTGTAGGTTCTTATTCTGAACATTCTAAATGTTAGACCTAAACTGGATTTATTAAGGTTAATAACCTAAACCTAAACTATAACCTATGGGTTAGATTAGTGTTAATCTAACCTAGGCCTAAGCTATAAGCTAAATGTTCTAAGTTAGTAACCTAGCACTATGGAGGTTAGACTAAGTATCATCTTAAATCCTAACCTATGTTACTAACCTAACTAATGTTACAAGGAGGAAAGGGGACCTATGAAAGGGTGCGAGCCATGGGTCGGCAGTTTCTATGGCATTAAATGGGATGGATAAGTATGAAGGACAGGGATTTAGTGGAAGTTTCAAATGGCTAGCAAAAGCCGACGTGGCAGAGTCGCCAAAGTTAGAAATGGTCTTTGACTTGCATTTGTCCATCGCCAACTATGGCGGTCGGTGGCAATGGCGATTGAGCGGGAATTTTGGAGTTAATGCAATTAATGAACTCGGTCTTCGAGCTTGGATTTCTCGGGAAGACATGCAAAATGGAAAACTGGTAGTTTGTTTGGTTTTTCATGCGCTCTGGTTTTCCCTCTGTTTGATCACTGGTTCTTCGCACCAGTCTACTTGGTGTTGCATGGCAAATATGAGTGTAACTCGCTCTTTTCTCTGTCAAGGAAAGTTTATAAGGCATGGAAATAACAAATTATTGATGTTGAATCTAACGTGGAAAAAGAGGAGAAGGCTCGAGCTCTTTCAGTGGTCTTCTTCGGATTTTTAAGCGGCATTACCAGGCATGTTAGGCCCTAACCTTTAAAAATCTTGCTTTCTTTCAAATGATTTCATTAGAACAACTCTGTTCAGATGATTTTTGGGTTCAGTTGGTTTTTATGGTAGCTTGTGTGATTTAGTTGTTGTATCTTCTTACTGGCTCGATTTTTCAAAGTGAACCCTTGATGGGTGTGTATTGTGTTTCGAACTGTTGCACTATCTTGCTGTGTTTTGCATTTCGGTTAGATTTTGTAGAAATGCTTGCAAGGAAAATACACGAATTCGGTTCTGTGGGAGTCCATGAATTGTTTTCTTGTTTGATTCAGACCTAAGTCGATACCTTGCTGTTTTCACTTGTTGAAAAGGATACTGTTGGAATTCTTGAATGTACATGATATTTTGACTTCTGTATAAGTTATGTCGTGAATAATATATGTTATGGAATGCTGTTGGAATTCTTGAAATGATACTTATTTTGACTTCTGAAGGAGTTTTTGATTGTGAATATTATGGTATTTGAACTCTTTTTGAACTATTGATGCGTATATTATGGATTTCCTCTTCTGATAAGTTGATTATATGAATAATAATTACTTGGGGTTGGAATCCTTTTAATATATATAGAAATCTTGTATTTCAGCTTCTGTAGAAGCTTGGAGTCAGTGAATACTGTATGATTTTGGACTAGTTGTGAATCCTTGTTAGCAATGAATAGACTTAGAGTTTTTTATGTTTCGTCTTCTACTTGTTACAAGTCCTTTTACTATCAAAGCCTGGTTGTGAATACTATATTGGCTCTGTTGGAATCCTTAATATATATATATCTTGTTTTGGCTTCTGTAGAAGTTAGTCGTGAATGCCATACGTTTCTACTTCTGAAGGAGTTCAGTTGTGAATACTGTATGTTATTGTTTTGGTTGGAATTCTTGAATTTGATATGTATCTTGTATCTTTCTACTTCTGTAGAAGTTTATTTGAAGAATACCACATGGGTAAGACTCCTTTTTAATCCTGGAGGCGTATATTATGTTTTCCTTTCTGAATAATCTCAGTTGTGAATACTGTTATGATTCTTGAGTTGTGGTTGCCTGAAAGCAACTTCAATCTAAACTTGTTTTGAGCATTAGTGGTATGGATACTGTTGGAGATTTGAAATGTTGGAAGTTGGCTTGATTTTCGATCTAAATTCACTGTGCGTGCATAATGTTCAGACTCCTATTTTATATTCTAGAGTCCCTTTCTATCCGCTTCTGTGGAAAGTAAGGAAGGGCTTTCTTTTCAAACTATACTTGGTTTGAGACCTTGTTGAGATTGTTTTCTGGAAAACGTCTTCTAATATAAGTCATGTTGTATTATTATAAGAATTTGTTCCAGTTAAATGAGGCTGTGCATGTTGTGTTAGATTCAGTATGAATATCACTACATAAGCATAAGGAAACATCATTTGTTTTAATGTTATTGAGCCTCTTGTTTGACTGTGATAAAAAGGTTGTTCTTTTGATTTCGGCCTTGGGATCTAAGTCCTTGCAGTGTTTTAGTAGGGACTAGATTGAGCTGTATGTTGCTGAGTGGGATTGGGATTGTCATGTGTTTGTGCATGATTACGTCTTTGTTATTGAGGTTATCTAGTCTTGTGCTTGACTGAAGATAAAGAGCTATAACAGCTGTACCTTGACAAGCGTAGATTGCGTTGGATATTTTCTCGTTTCTTTTGAATAATATGGAAGGTTATGTGGAGTCTATTTGATGGATTATTCATCACTGCCTTGTCACGAGAGCTACTGTATTGTTCAAGTAAGTTACAGGAAATTTTATATTTGTATTTTGAAGAACTGGTAATTCTTCCCTGTGATCTCGACTGACTTAGTCGCAGGCGTATAAGGTGAATTGCTTTACTCTTGAGGAGATGGTACAGTCATGAGCTTGATTTGAAGGGAAATATGAATGACTCAGTTTTCTTTCTCTTCTGTTGTAAAGTATATGTTGATATATTTTTATCTAACTGTTGGAATTGTTTTAACATACTGATGGAATCATGAATTGTTATGATATTCATTTTATTATGTTGAATGTAATGGTCTGTCTGATGTTTGTTGTCCTTGGGATTCAGATGGATAGTTGTTTTAGATGCATTTGTTCTTCTTGGTCACTAACATTTATGATGAAATATCTGGAAAGTATCTAGGACTATTTAGTAACTATAATATGAGTTACGCGTGTATAGTCATTATTGTATTACAAAAGAGCATAGTCTGAAATATGTTTACATGTTTGGTGAATTGATTTCATTTAAATAGGTTGTTTAATGAAAACAATTGGTGGATTGCAATTGTTTTAAGAGTTAGTGCTTATCATGCTCAGTTCATCGAACTGACCCGTGTTGACAATTTTTGCAGATGGTTTCCGTAAGTGGTAAAAGCATCGCAGATCTGATAGGATGATCAGATTGTTTAATTTGGTTTTATGATGAATTACAGCTTGATTCTCTAAATGTACTACTTGAGAAAGATGTTCTTTTTCTGTTGAGTATTGTATCAAGTATGCTGAATGCATAAAATGTATTTGATTAGCTTGAAAGGAATGAAAAGAGATATTTGTTACTTATGTGTTTGTATTCGTATCTTGATGGTTTGACCTTCTTCGGTTCGAATGATCTTGAGAGCATTGTTATTATTGTATAATTTGGAGACTTTTGTGATTATCAATGTAAGCTTGCAA
This sequence comes from Taxus chinensis, assembly GCA_019776745.2. Taxonomy (NCBI): domain Eukaryota; kingdom Viridiplantae; phylum Streptophyta; class Pinopsida; order Cupressales; family Taxaceae; genus Taxus; species Taxus chinensis. Next base: position 556,677,236 of record CM034151.1, read on the forward strand.
GAATATGTGACTGAATACTTATGATTGTTTAGTAGTTCTAGTATGTTCTATCTAAAGCTAAATTGGAATTTAGATCACTGTCTTTCTGGAAGCTAGGGTTAAAATAAACCTGAACAGGAAGCTAAACAAGCTGAATAAATTATTACTTCCTAGTCTTGATCTAAGTCAAGACAACGTTTAATTGGATTCTTAATCACTATATCTCGATACTAATAAGTAAGATATAAATTCAGTTATGAGAACTGATATAAACCTAAAAAGGGTTTGGTTAGCAATCTCATGTGAAGATTGATGGGTTATTGTCCAATTTCGTTGATTTAGAATTATGTATATTCTATGAACTCCTTGAAGGGACCTCTAGTCTTAATAACTTCTCTTGTGTAATGGGTTTTACTAAGAAAGGTCATTCTAAGGTGAGGAACCCAGGGATTGGGAAAGACTAACCTTAAGGGAGCGTCTTTTAGTATAATTTTAACTCAACGTGTGTAACACTTATTAATAAGTAGATCTTTTCGAGGTGGATTTAAAGGTTGACGGCACAAGTCAACTGCAGGGTTGTACCTTCGAGAAGATTAGGATCTTCTCGAAGATACAACAATGCAGGTGACTTATGACGACACCCTTTGCATTGATCGTTAAGATTTACACCTTAAACTCGAACAAGTTACTCTAGGACTGATTAGGAATGTGGTCACGTTATAAGGCTGCCCTAGGAGACTCGGGGTATCTTGACACACTGGATTAACTAGGGTTGACCCAGTATGTCAGCGTATCCCTAGTCCTCGGGAGCATCCCTATAACGTTGTCATCTTACTAATCCGTTCCTGAGTGAATAACTTGGGACAGGAGAGTCTGACAGAAGTCAGTATAAGACATTCTACATAACATAGGAATGGGGTGAAGGACGTATTCCAGATTGACGAGTATGCCGTCAAGGAATACGAGACATAAGCAGTATGTTTCAAATCTTTGGCCAAAGTATCGCAAGCTGCTGATTGCGTTGTCCTAAGTCACCTAGTCTAAGGGATGAGATGCCGATGAATAATGGTAACAATTATTCAGATAGGTTCCTTGGACAGAGCATTCTAAATCCCAGATTAGGGAAGAGAACCGCAAGAGTGATGTGTTAAATAAAAACGCCAACTCTTAATACTCATGAATAGATCGGTAGATTACCGAGTCATGGAATGAATAGATCGGAGGTACTCCGAGTCATTACAGCTGCATATGGTTATCTGTTATAAGAATGGTTGTTTTGATTTGTGAGTTCTAAATTATGTATTTAGAACCAGGAAGCATTTATCAAAAAAAAAAAAAATTTACTTGTTCTAATGTATAAAAATGAGGATGTTACATCTTGGTATCAGAGCTGAAGGTTGCAGCTCTTGGACCTATTGTGTCCATAATCTGATAAGAACCTAAATTTTCTTGTAACAGAAAATGGTTAGAACAAGGGGGAACGTTGCGAATAATGCTCCACCTGAAGGAGGGGTGGCAACAACCCAAAAACTTGATGAGATCCTTGCTGCCCTGTTGGACACAAGAGATTGTTTAGCTGTACTTGAACAACAGGTGATGGGAAATGAGGAGGATGAAGAAGCTGGTAATAACAATCGGCAACCTCCTGAGGACAACCCCGATTTGGGTGTTGATATTAATGCTGGGAATGCACCTGTTCAAACTAGAAAACAAAAAGGCCAGGTTGGCAGCAGAACTCACTAATGATATAAAAAGGATAAGCCCACCTAAGTATGATGGCACCACATTAGGAGATGGAGCTGAGAACTGGCTCAGTGAAATGGAGAAGTACTTTGCAATAAGAAACTTCTCAGAGGAAACCAAAGCTATTTGGGGAGCCTATCAGCTTTCCCATGAAGCATCTTCGTGGTGGGATAGCCGTAAAGCTGAGCTAAATATTGATGAGACCAATATTACTTGGGATCAATTTAAAGGCTATTTTAGGCAACGATTGGCTGCCACAACTTTTCTATGATCATAAAATGACAGAATTCTAGAACTTAGCTCAAGGGAAGCTAACGGTAACTGAATACTGGGAGCGGTTTACAAAACTCCTCAAGTATGTACCGCAGTATCAAACTGACGAGAAGTTCAGAATATGGAAATTCATCATGGGATTGAATCCCGTGATAGGGGGAGAGGTCGATGTTCACAGTCCAACCACTATGGAAGGAGTTGTTGAAAAGGCCATAAGACAAGAACAAAAATTAAAGGCTATTTCTGCTCATAAAGAGGAAGTGCAGAAGAAGATTGCAAACCCTTCTTCAACCTCTCTTGCACCCAAAAAGGGACCATGGAAAAAGTTTGGAAACAAAAGTAAGTTTCCAGGGGATAATAATAAGAAAGCAGTAGCAAATAAGCCTGCTGGAAATGTAAGGGATAATTTTGCCAAAAATTATAACAATGGGCAGAAGCCCTATGGAGGACAACGTGATAATTACAAGACTGGAGGCAATTTTGAGCCTAAAAAGGGACCTGTAGGAGGCTGCTACAATTGTGGCAAAGACCACTAGGCAAATCAGTGCCCTTTGAAGAAGGATGATCGTAATCAGTAGCATAAGATACATGCTGCAGTAGCAGACAAGCAAGCTGAAAAGCAAGTGACACCTATAGAAGTTCTGGGTAAGTTATTTGGCATACCTGTCACTATTCTTTTTGATACAGGAGCTACTGAATGTTTTATTTCTAATAAACTTGCTTCTAAACTTAAGAGAAAAGCTGGAAAAATGGATAAATCTTGGACTGTACAGTATGGTAATAACTCTGTTCATACAGTGAGTATGTGTCTTTTTGGGGCAGTCCTTGACTTACCTAATTTCTCCATGGAAGTTGACCTCTATGTTACACCTTTGGGATCGTATGACATTGTCATCGGTGTCAATTGGTTAGCTGACCATAAAGCAAAAGTAGACTGCTATGAAAAGAATATAAAATGTTTAGATGATCAGCTGGAAACAACAGAGATTCAAAGGGTTAAATGGGAAATTTCAGTTAGAAAACTGTCAGCTATGCAACTTAAAAAGGCTAAAAACAAAGGATGTACCCTTTATGCAGTAAAGATATCTGAATTTTCAGAAGAAGATGGTGATTCCATGAAACGATTTCCTCTGCTACAAAGTTTCAGGGATGTTTTTCCTGAGGAATTACCAGGGTTACCACCCAAGAGGGAATGTGACTTCACCATCGAAATCAAACCAGGAACGGAACCTATTTCCAAAGCACCTTATCAGATGACTACTACAGAGTTAGTCGAGCTTAAGGCACAATTGCAAGAACTTTTGTCTAAAGGTTTGATTAGACCAAGTGTTTCACCTTGGGGAGCACCTGTAATATTTGTGAAAAAGAAGGATGGAACACTTAGGCTATGTATTGATTATCGGATGTTGAACAAAGCAACAATCAAGAACAGATATCCACTTCCAAGGATCGACGATCTATTTGATCAGATGCATGGGGCAGCGGTCTATTCTAAGATAGATCTTCGATCTGGTTATCATCAGTTAAGGATTAGAGAAGAAGATATTCATAAAACAACTTTCCGAACAAGGTACGGACATTATGAATTCACGGTTCTACCCTTTGGATTAACTAATGCACCCGCAACTTTTATGAACTTAATGAACAATATCTTTCAAGAATATTTGGACAAGTTTGTACTTGTATTCTTGGATGATATTCTCATTTATTCTAAAAGCATTGAGGAGCACAATGAGCATTTGAAGATAGTTTTGGGAATTTTGAGAAAAAGAAAGTTGTATGGTAAGTTATCCAAATGTTCTTTCTTTGATTCAGAAGTTCACTATTTGGGTCATGTCATTAGCAAGGAAGGAATTGTTGTAGATCCTTCAAAAATAGTGGCAATAACTGAGTGGCCTGCACCAAAGAATGTGCACGAAGTAAGAAGCTTCATGGGTCTTGCTGGTTACTATAGAAAATTTGTTAAGGATTTTTCTAAAGTAGCTGCACCGATAACTTCATTGCAGAAGAAGGATAATGAAGGATTTATCTTGTGTTATGAATACAGTGCGTATAGCGTACCTATTCTGAAAGATTTGAGAAAGAAGTTGTTATTTGAATTTCATAATTCGCCTTTCTCTGGACACCCGGGTATCACAAAAATGCTTGATGATCTGAAACAACAATACTTTTGGAAAGGTATGAAAAAGGATGTCAGCTGAATTTGTAACTCATTGCTTCTGGAATGTCAGCGGGTTAAGGCAGAACATATGCACCCTGCTGGACTGTTATATCCTCATAGCATACCGCAGTACAAATGGACAAGTAATAAGCATGGACTTTGTACAAGGGTTACGTATGTCAAGGAATAAACATGATGTTATCCTGGTAGTAGTAGATAAACTAACTAAGGTAGCTCATTTCATCACTGGAAATCTAAAGGATGATTCACCAGTGCTGGCCAAAAGATTCGTACACAAATTTTTCAGATTACATGGTGTACTAGAATTGATTATATCTGACAGGGATCCAAGAATGACGTCAAGGTTTTGGAAAACTCTTAAAATAGCTCTTGGAACGAAACTAAACTTCAGTTCTACATATCATCCAGGAAACGGATGGAAAAGCTACTGAGAGGGTAAATCAAGTGTTGGAAGACATGTTGCGAATGTATTGCATGGATCAACAATATAAATGGGAAGAGTATCTTCCATTATTTGAATTCGCATACAACAACACTTATCACTCATCTCTTAAAATGGCACCATTTGAAGAACTTTATGGAAGGAAGTGCAGAACTCCTGTTAGTTGGGATAGTGTTGAGGATAGAGTGGTAATTGGACCAGAGATTCTCACTGAAATGGAACAGCAAGTTAAGCTGATTCGATGAAGCGATTAAAGGAAGCAGCGGACCTAGGCAGAAGAGCTTTATCTCACATGCATGATGTTTTCCATATTTCTTTGCTTAAGAAATACGTTTTTGTCACATGTAAATTGGAATTCCTTAGGTCCAAGAAGAATAATCGTGGTTAAACCCACACGATTGCTAGAAACTTGCTAATTGCATTTGAGAAATCATGAAATACAGCAATATAAGGTCCAGTGGGACCAGTTTAACGAAGAAAGTGCAACTTGGGAAAATCTGGAAGAGATGAAAATTGCTTTTCCTTTTCTTTTTCAATAGAATGAAATCTGTTGACAAAACATTTCTTTTATGAACTTATCTTTTTCAAGTTTATATAAAATCCAGATGGAGGCAAACATTATTGCTGAATAAAATGTGTTGTGACATTGATTTCTGGAACTATGCAAGTTGGAAATAGTCGCATTGTTTTGTGAACTAATAAATTGGTTGACCTAAAGGTTAATCGAATATGTAATCATCGGGACGATGAATCTTTTAGGAGGGAAGCATGTAACACTCTGAACTGTTGTTACTTCCTCCTGAGCATTCAAGTGTTGATATGTGATTTCTTTAGTAAAAGGATGTGTTCCTTTGATTGTGAAGTCATGCTTGATATGGACTGTATCTTCTTTGTAATTGAAGATCTTTGACTAAGTCAGAATATGATTGGACTCTTTTATTTCTTTCATTTTGCACCTGAGTTTAATCTGATCTCGGAATGAATTGTGGATTTATCCATCTATAAGACCCAGCCTTGGATCAGTGGCATTGATCCAAGAGATGCTTTAAGTTTATTCGGGATGAACAAAAATTATAGACCTTATGCAGGTTGCAAGGTCTGAATGCGTTGAATAAGCTATTCCGGAGTCTAACTCAGACTGATCATGTTAAATGAATTGGTTCCCGATATCGTAATATCAGGAAGGTCTTGATCGTGGGCCAGGTAATAAATTCAGATACATTTATTCAACTAGCCTATTGATAGTGCAGGAGTGAATCCTTTTCGTGAATGTATGTCTGTAGGTTCTTATTCTGAACATTCTAAATGTTAGACCTAAACTGGATTTATTAAGGTTAATAACCTAAACCTAAACTATAACCTATGGGTTAGATTAGTGTTAATCTAACCTAGGCCTAAGCTATAAGCTAAATGTTCTAAGTTAGTAACCTAGCGCTATGGAGGTTAGACTAAGTAGCATCTTAAATCCTAACCTATGTTACTAACCTAACTAATGAACAAGGAGGAAAGGGGACCTATGAAAGGGTGCGAGCCATGGTCGGCAGTTTCTATGGCATTAAATGGGATGGATAAGTATGAAGGAAAGGGGTTTAGTGGAAGTTTCAAACGGCTAGCAAAAGCCGACGTGGCAGAGTCGCCAAAGTTAGAAATGGTCTTTGACTTGCATTTGTCCATCGCCAACTATGGCAGTCGGTGGCAATGGCGATTGAGCGGGAATTTTGGAGTTAATGCAATTAATGAACTCGGTCTTCGAGCATGGATTTCTCGGGAAGACATGCAAAATGGAAAACTGGTAGTTTGTTTGGTTTTTCATGCGCTCCGGTTTTCCCTCTGTTTGATCACTGGTTCTTCGCACCAGTCTACTTGGTGTTGCATGGAAAATATGAGTGTAACTGACTCTTTTCTCTGTCAAGGAAAGTTTATAAGGCATGGAAATAACAAATTATTGATGTTGAATCTGACGTGGAAAAAGAGAAGAAGGCTCAAGCTCTTTCAGTGGTCTTCTTCAGATTTTTAAGCGGCATTACCAGGCATGTTAGGCCCTAACCTTTAAAAATCTTGCATTCTTTCAAATGATTTCATTAGAACAACTCTGTTCAGATGATTTTTGGGTTCAGTTGGTTTTTATGGTAGCTTGTGTGATTTAGTTGCTGTATCTTCTTCTGGCTCGATTTTTTCAAAGTTAACCCTTGATGGGTGTGTATTGTGTTTCGAACTGTTGCACTATCTTGCTGTGTTTTACATTTCGGTTAGATTTTGTAGAAATGCTTGCAAGGAAAATACACGAATTCAGTTCTGTGGGAGTCCATGAATTGTTCTCTTATTTGGTGCAGACTTCAGTCGATACCTTGCCATTTTCTCTTGTTGAAAAGGATACTGTTGGAATTCTTGAATGTACATGATATTTCGACTTCTGTATAAGTTATGTCGTGAATACATTATGTTATGGAATCTCATTGGAATCCTTGAGTTGATAGTATTTTGACTTCTGAAGGAGTTTTTTATTGAGAATATTACTTGGGTTCGACTCTTTTTGAACTATTGATGCGTATATTATGTTTTCCTCTTCTGTATAAGCCTGATTGTGAATAATTATTATTATTAGCACGGTTGGAATCCTTAATATATATAAATCTTGTATTTCGGCTTCTGTAGAAGCTTTTTCGTGAATACTGTATGATTTTGGATATTGTGGGAATCCTTGAATAGATAGAGTTTTGACTGTTACAGAAGTTTAATCAAGAATACTATATGGGTTCGATTCCTTTTTGAGTCCTAGAAAGGTAACATACGTTTCTACCTTTGTAGAAGTTCAGTTGTGAATACTGTATGTTATTGGTATAGTTAGAATTCTTGAATTTGATATGTATCTTCTATCTTTCTACTGTTGTAGAAGTTTATTTGAAGAATACCACATGGGTAAGACTCCTTTTTAATCCTGGAGGCGTATATTATGTTTTCCTTTCTGAATAATCTCAGTTGTGAATACTGTTATGATTCTTGAGTTGTGGTCGCATGAAAGCAACTTCAATCTAAACCTTGTTTTGAGCATTAGTGGTATGGATACTGCTGGAGATTTGAAATTTTGTGAGTTGGCTTGATTTTCGATCTAAACCCTCGCTGTGCGTGCATAACATTAAGACTCCTATTTTATATTCTAGAGTCCCTTTCTGTCCACTTCTATGGAAAGTAAGGAAGGGCTTTCTTTTCAAACTATACTTGGTTTGAGACCTTCTTGAGATTTTTTTCTGGAAAATGACTTCTAATATAAGTCATGGCTATATTATTATAAGAATTTGTTACAGTTAAATGAGGCTGTGCATGTTGTGTTAGATTCAATATGAACATCACTACATAAGCATAAGGAAACATCATTTGTTTTAATGTTATTGAGCCTCTTGTTTGACTGTGATAAAAAGGTTGTTCTTTTGATATCAGCCTTGGGATCTAAGTCCTTGCAGTGTTTTAGTAGGGACTAGATTTAGCTGTAAGTTACTCAGAGGTATTGTTGTCATGTTTGTGCATGATTACGTCTTTGTTATTGAGGTTATCTAGTCTTGTGCTTGACTGAGATAAAGAGTTAACAGCTGTGCCTTGACAAGCATTTACATTGGTTATTTTCTCGTTTCTTTTGAATAATATGGAAGATTATGTGGAGTCTATATGATGGATTATTTATCACTGCCTTGTCACGATAGCTACTGTATTGTTCAAGTAAGTTACAGGAAATTTTATATTTGTATCTTGAAGAATGGTAATTCTTCCCGTGATCTCGACTGACTTATTCGCAGGCGTATAAGGTGAATGCTTTAATCTTGAGGAGACGGTACAGTCATGAGCTTGATTTGAAGGGAAATATGAATGACTCGTTTTCTTTCTCTTCTGTTGTAAAGTATATGTCGATATATTTTTATCTAACTGTTGGAATTGTTTTAACATACTGATGGAATCATGAATTGTTATGATATTCATTTTATTATGTTGAATGTAATGGTCTGTCTGATGTTTGCTGTCCTTGGGATTCAGATGGATAGTTGTTTTAGATGCAGTTGTTCTTCTTGGTCACTAACATTATGATGAAATATCTGGAAAGTATCCAGGACTATTTAGTAACTATAATATGAGTTACGCGTGTATAGTCTTATTGTATTACCAAAGCATAGTTTGAAATATGTTTACATGTTTGGTGAATTGATTTCATTTAAACAGGTTGTTTAATGAAAACAATTGGTGGATTGCAATTGTTTTAAGAGTTAGTGCTTATCATGCTCAGTTCATCGAACTGACCCATGTTGACAATTTTTGCAGATGGTTGCTGTAAGTGGTAAAAGCATCGCAGATCTGATAGGATGATCAGATTGTTTAATTTGGTTTTATGATGAATTACAGCTTGATTCTCTAAATGTACTACTTGAAGAAAGATGTTCTTTTTCTGTTGAGTATTGTATCAAGTATGCTGAATGCATAAAATGTATTAGATTATTTCTGAAAGGAATGGAAAGAAGTATTTGTTACTTATGTGTTTGCATTCATATCTTGTTGGGTTGATCTTCTTCAGTTTGAATGATCTTGAGAGCATTATTATTATTGTATAATTTGGAGACTTTTGTGATTATCAATGTAAGCTTGCAAAGAATATGTGACTGAATACTTATGATTGTTTAGTAGTTCTAGTATGTTCTATCTAAAGCTAAATTGGAATTTAGATCACTGTCTTTCTGGAAGCTAGGGTTAAAATAAACCTGAACAGGAAGCTAAACAAGCTGAATAAATTATTACTTCCTAGTCTTGATCTAAGTCAAGACAACGTTTAATTGGATTCTTAATCACTATATCTCGATACTAATAAGTAAGATATAAATTCAGTTATGAGAACTGATATAAACCTAAAAAGGGTTTGGTTGGCAATCTCATGTGAAGATTATGGGTTATTGTCCAATTTCGTTGATTTAGAATTATGTATATTCTATGAACTCCTTGATGGGACCTCTAGTCTTAATAACTTCTCTTGTGTAATGGTTTTTTTTTTAGAAAGGTCATTCTAAGGTGAAGAACCCAGGGATTGGGAAAGGCTAACCTTAAGGGAGTGTCTTTTAGTATAATTTTAACTCAACGTGTGTAACACTTATCAATAAGTAGATCTTTTCGAGGCGGATTTAAAGGTTGACGGCACAAGTCAACTACAGGGTTGTACCTTCGAGAAGATTAGGATCTTCTCGAAGATACAACAATGCAGGTGACTTATGATGACACCCTTTGCATTGATCATTAAGATTTACACCTTAAACTCGAACAAGTTACTCTGGGACTGATTAGGAGTTTGGTCACGTTATAATGCTGCCCTAGGAGACTCGGGGTATCTTGACACACTGGATTAACTAGGGTTGACCCAGTATGTCAGCGTATCCCTAGTCCTTGGGAGCATCCCTATAATGTTGTCATCTTACTAATCCGTTCCTGAGTGAATAACTTGGGATAGGAGAGACTGATAGAAGTCAGTATAAGACATTCTACATAACATAGGAATGGGGTGAAGGACGTATTCCAGATTGACGAGTATGCCATCAAGGAATACGAGACATAAGCAGTATTTTCAAATCTTTGGCCAAAGTATCGCAAGCTGCTGATTGCGTTGTCCTAAATCACCTAGTCTAAGGGATGAGATGCCGATGAATAATGGTAACAATTATTCAGATAGGTTCCTTGGACAGAGCATTCTGAATCCCAGAATAGAGAAGAGAACCGCAAGAGTGATGTGTTAAATAAAAACGCCAACTCTTAATACTCATGAATAGATCGGTAGATTACCGAGTCATGGAATGAATAGATCGGAGGTACTCCGAGTCATTACAGCTGCATATGGTTATCTGTTATAAGAATGGTTGTTTTGATTTGTGAGTTCTAAATATGTATTTAGAACCAGGAAGCATTTATAAAAAAAAAATTTACTTGTTCTAATGTATAAAAATGAGGATGTTACATCTTGGTATCAGAGCTGAAGGTTGCAGCTCTTGGGCCTATTGTGTCCATAATCTAATAAGAACTTGAATTTTCTTGTAACAGAAAATGGTTAGAACAAGGGGGAACGTTGCGAATAATGCTCCACCTTAAGGAGGGGCGGCAACAACCGAGAAACTTGATGAGATCCTTACTGCCCTGTTGGACACAAGAGATCATTTAGCTGTACTTGAACAGAAGGTGATGGGAAGTGAGGAGGATGAAGAAGCTGGTAATAACAATCAACAACCTCCTAAGGACAACCCCGATTTGGGTGTTGATATTAATGCTGGGAATGCACCTGTTCAACCAGAAAACAAAAAGGCCAGGTTGGCAGCAGAAAGTAATATTTTTCATTTTTTACTATTTGCATCTTTGCAGTACCTTCCAAACTATGAATTGTAATTTCATTCCCAAAGACCATGAAGGGGATAAGTTTCATGATTTGGTAGTAGTAAATGAAAAATGAATATTTATAATCCTATAATTTATAGCTTTGTAGTAGCTATAATATTGCAAACTGCATTCTCATTCCCACCATCTGACGTGTTGGATACATGTCATGTTCCCAAACCTCTTAGAAAGGAAAGTATATTTATATCTCATATTTAGGCACTTATTAAAAAACTACAAACTACCTACACAACTCTGATACCCACAAAAATGAGTAAGAAAAAGGCATGCAAAAAACACCACGTAGGATGTTTGTAATGCTAAGACAAATGGGAGAATGCCAAGCCACCTAAGTGAAATTACATGTGGCACATCTATCCACTTATAAGGCCAAAATTCAAAGTTAAAAAATAAGAAATAAATGGACATGAAAAATAAAACCATGGAAGTAGATACCTCCATTAATGAAAGCATGAAAAGAGTAATATAAGGTTGTAATTCATGAAAATCCATCACTTTACCTCCAATGTTCAAGTGTAAACAGAACTTTGAAGGCCTAAAACAATAAAGAGACCAAATTTATGCATTAGAAATATGTGAACAATGGTTTTAGATATTTAAAGATGATCCAATTGTTGCTTCTCATTGTGAATAAAAGTTATGGAAGCATTTTCACGGGTAAGATTTTAACTTGTTCCTATAAATTTAGTTAATTTTCCTGTGGTGCACTAGTAAGTTGTGTTGGAAGGGTTAAACATGTTTTAAAAGTTGTAAAGTTCCCCTCTTAGTATAATGTTTTGGAATTTCATTGTGTAAGTATGAAGATTCAACTAGTTGGTGCCTAGACCACCTCCCACCTCTCATCTTATTTGGATAAAATCATGGACACCAACCTAGGAAATACAGACCTTACTAAATGCTAACAAAGGTTATGCTTAGTTGATATAAATAAGACTGGGAAAGATTGACTAGAGTGGAATTTCCCTAGTAACTACTTTTCCCCCATCTGCTCAGTATACATAGTTGGTTTGGGTGTGTGCCCAAAACTATAACCCAAGAACTAGGGAGGTTATGTAAGAAATAAATTCTTTGTTTATATCTTTGATCACTAAAAATTTTGAGGAGTTATTAGGTCTCCCTAATCCATCTCACATAGAAAGTATTTCTATTGAAAGTGTGGAGGAATACTAGAATGTCAATATTACTAAGTGATCCAAAATAGAGAACAATAATTGGCTTGAAAATCCAATCATTGTTGTCAGTGGGGTTCCCAAAAAGCTAAGAAGAGCTAAATTTATGGAGGAAAACGGATATATTATCATAAGTTGAAAAGGATCATGGGGAAGTAATCTACATATCCTTCTAGTGATTAGATGTTCAAATTCATCTAAGTCATCCTCATTGGAAAGACACACATTCATTGGGGAGAATTCATCAGTGGTTGCATCCATGAATAGTTTCTTAAGATGGAAGTAAAAATTGAAGAAGGCTCCATTAGAAAAATGAAGTTCTATATGACTTATTATTTGGTGTCCAACATTGTTCATCTGTTGGTGAAATAATTTATCATAATGTAGTTTATTGGTTTTCAACAATGGTCACGTGGTTAAACCCCTTATTCTTGGGCATGGGGAACCTCTCATTATTGAATATATACTACCTAAAACTATGGGGTGGAAATCAGGCTAAGGATCGCATAGGAAAACTCCAATAAACCTATGGTAAATTTCTTACACAAAGTACAAGGGAGGAATATTTTGTGAAGGGAAGGTAAATAGGAGTAGGATAAATATAGAGAGAAGGTTAATGTTGTGAGTAAACTTATATAATTCACATACATTAACCAGAGTAAGTCCACATTCAATTAGATGAATGCAACAATGCAAGGAATCAACAAAACTAATAAAATAGAGACATAAATTTCTAAAAATTTGTTAATTAAGAACACAAAGTTCCTTTTTGGTTGTACAAGATCTCCATGCTTGTGAAGTTAGAGAGTAGAGAGAGAATAAAATAACATAGGAAAGGAAATACAATAAATTTAGCTTGTATTACTTGCATTAGTAATGATACAAAGCCCATCAACTTACAATAATCAATAATTTCTAACCCTTTGGAATAGAGAATCCATTCTGATTTATAGCATTATGAAATGTCTTTTCATCTCCCCGCCATATGAATTGTCACCTTTACTCATCAGTTGTGACCTTCCATATTCCTAGGGAATAAAAGCGAGTTTTTTCTTATTAATGGAAAAGGACTCTTACAATGTTAAGTTGAAGGATACTGAAGTAAATAAGATAAAATAGTGAAAAGTACATTATTAATGAGGAATTAGGACATGAAAAGACAAGAAATACGAGAGAAAGAGAGAAGGAGGATTGATCAATCTAATGAAGAATAAGCCTATGCTGATGAAGAACTTGCTGACTTGAAGCATTATGATTAGTATATCCTTATTTTATGAGATATGGAATCACTTCACGACATTGAAAAAGTGTTTAAAAACATTTTTATGAGATCTACACTAATATGGAAACATGATGACCATATATGATCACAATGTAGGAGTTAGGTTACGAATATCACTACCTTACTCCTTTTGGCCTTCAAAATTCACCTTCATGAAAAAATATGAACTTCACAATGCTCAAACCTTTTCATGCTTATCTGTTACTCACTGTAATAAGTATTCATCTTGAATATAGAAGGATTTCTTCCTAAATAAAAAAAATTCATATGACCATTGGTTGAACTAAAATATTTTGATTACATATGATTCCTCTTGTGAGGTGCAAACACACGTCAAGGTATTCAATAAGTTTTTAAGAACTCTATTAAGTGAATTACAACAAATGAAATTGAGATGATTGCCCATTATTAGAAACATGGTAATCCTTTTGAACATAAGGTCAAATTCAAAACATGGAGATCATCACTTTACTCTCCTTGGCTTAAAAATTCACCTCCAAGACAAAGATGTTATCCTTTTGAATAAAATCAACTGTAGGATGCTTGGACACCTTATTTCTCATATGTTCCTCATTGAAATATATCTTTTCCTCTAGATAGAAGAATCTCTCTCTGAAGGAAATTATGTGCCTCTTAATTCCTGGTGTACATAAACAATGTGGTTGTAATCTCCTTCTATGAGCTACATGCACACTGCAGGGCATTGAATGAGTGTTTAGGAACACTTATGCAAGAAATTTCACTTCATGGACCTACAATTAATTCTATATATCATAAACATGATAGTATTTGGTTTAGGAAAATTGGGAGGAGTGGATATGATGCATGAGCATCACTTTTATTCACCTAGGAGGCTCAATTCATGTTTGTAGAGGTTGAAAAACTCCATCAAGATTTTGGTCCAGATCTTCCCTTGTATTTAGTTTGGAGCCTATGTAAAATTGGTCTGGAGCTTCCTAGTTCACCTTAGTGATGATGTCATATACTTCTTAAAATAATTGAACCATAAAAAATTCCTTTCTGTGACCATTAGGATGATTTAAATCATCTAACTTCTTGCATCCAAGTGTGTCATGCAAAATTAACCTCGATACTGATGTTTTGGGATCCTATAAGGGATTACATTCTTGTTTGAAACATGAGAAAACTTCCCAGAATTATAATTATGGAAAAAATTAATGACATAGATAGAAAGTGAGTTGATATAATATATCTTACAAAAATTCTGATACTTACTATTTTTAGCATACCCTAACTAGGATAGCTTTTTAGTCAGTTTTCCCATTTTTCATCTTTTAATGGTTTTTTCTTGTTTGGAGTGCATGGGTGTTAATAATTCACTATTTTCATAAACTTACTAAATTTGGACATGTGAATATTTTCACGCTTGTTATTTTAAGAAATTTTTCTTTTAGATGTCGTATTGTAATGAAATTGGTCTCAAAATCTTAGGTTTTACTTCAGGACCTTCTAATCCATTTTTTTAGGGTTTTTATTTGTTGGACCTTTGTAGATCTGAAAAGGAAACCTATTGGTATGAAAATTTATTATTGAAACTATAAATTGTACAGATCATCCATGGAAGTTATCTTATAATAATTTTCAAGTATTTTTTAGGAGAAGTGCACTAGCAGGGTTTGATGGAAATTGGGTGCAACGTTTTAGAAATATGAGCATTTCTCAATTTTAAGAAATGGATGTATAGAAAAAAACTAGCAAAATAATTATACATCATTGGAGATTTGTGAAGGAAAAAAACAAAAATATGGAAGTTTTAAAATGACTAAGTGTGTGAGGTGAGGGAGTTAGTCTTTTTTGGAAGTTTTAACCTCAGGTTTTGACCATGGAGCTTGACCGGGGTTGGAGTGTGGTTGATCTTGAGTTGCACCAGTGAAAGAGGAAAAATGGGGAGACAAGGCACACCAAATTTCACTTTACACCAAATGGTGACAAGTTACATCTTATAGTTAAATAATAATGAGATGTAGGGCTGGGAAATGGATTTTGGGGGATAAATAGTGGGTTTTGATGTGACTCAGAGATAAAATTGCTGAGTGGTTGGATTGGGATGCAATTTTGTGTCCCCCTTTTACCATTTTCACTTATTTCAACTTGGTTGATAGATAATGCTTAAACATGTTCCATGGGTTTGAGTTCATGAGTGGGGGACAAGCCTGAGTGTATATTTGGAAGACCTAAGTGTAAAAGTGATGAGGGATGAGTCATAAGGATTTATTCAAGAGAGGGAAATTTTTTGTGTTCCCCTTTTCCCATTTTCACCCAAGGGGACAACTGATGCTCTAAAATATGTTAAGGAGGTATCCATCATGAAAAAGTGGGTTTTATCAACTTAAAACACTTCACACATTCATCCTAAGACCCAATTCAACATTTTAAAGTGACGTAGCTTCAAAACCAATAGGGGAATTAAATTTGGTGTGCCCCTTGTCCCCTTTTCACCCAATGGTACAATTGAGTCTCAAAATGCCATTCATGTCATTTCAAGAAGTTGATGTCACCCTTTCAGTCCAAATCGAGACATAAAGAGTGAATTTTCCACTTTGGGAGCACGAAGGATTATTTTGGGGTCAAACCTTATGATTTTGACTCCAAATCACCTATTGAGATCATTCTAGAAATTATTAAGAGCCAATTCTACTTGAAATTTCATTTTAGATCCTATTTCATTCTTGACTAGAAGGGGTAGCTATTTTGTTATGGATTATCACTGAAAATATTTGAGTTTTGGAACAAAAATGATGTATCCATCATGTAGGGGTTCCAATATCTTTCCTTTTATTATTTTGTTGTCTTCTAACTCCTTCATGAACTCCCATAATCATCTATACAAGTTGGCTTTCACCATTGGAGCCTTTATTCCATGTGTCTAAAATCACCCGATCTTGCACAAGCTGTTCCTGACTTAAATTTCCTTGATCAATATTTCTTGAACTTCCCCATATGACTTCATTATTATTTAATACCACTCTTTGATGATTTAAATATTCCCGGTATTATTCCAGAGGGTTTTTACTTGTTGTAAAATGCCCAAAAATGACCCTTTTTGGGCCTCCAAATAAAGTTGTTTCTCATTAAAACTCGATGACTTCATTAATCACCTTGGTCATACATCATTGTACATTAAACATACATATAAATATTGTTAGCACATTTATATGAGCCAGATTGAGGGTGAAACTAAGGATATAATAGATAGAGGAAGGGTTCATAGTGAGCGAGAGAGGAATTTTCAAGTGGGGGCTTACCTGTCATGGCCAAAAATTTCAATTTCGTATGCTAGAAATTTAATATAACAATTACTAGCTCTAGCTTAGGAACAATAGACCAAAGGGGTAATGAATAACCTTAGGTATCTCATGGATAAGTAGACCATGGCCTTAAAAATTAGGAAATAGAGTCATTCCTTCATCAAATAAGACAAACAACAATAGAAACAAGGAAAAACAAAACAAACGTACCGAAAAAGGGAAACACACAATAGAAGGGAAAACTATGCTATATGGGAGGGAAATTTATAGAGGCAGGGGACTAATATACACACCTAGTAATGGAATGAGAAAAATAGGTACCATCATGGAATAGTGGATTGAATTCATATGTTGGGCTAGAGAAATCGCTAAAGTATTTGAAGAGCAAGCGGAGTGTTGAGGCATGCAAGAGGCACACAAAAGTGCACACATGTGTCAGTTAAGGAGGGGCATGCATAAGAAGAAGATAAGTTTGGGACTTAGGCAATTTTCATAGGCGTGGGCTAAAAATAGGAAAATAAAATGGAGTACATATCACACATAGATACGAGTTTGAAGACTTCACGGCTAAGTAAGCACTATTTTGGGAACAAAGTAGAAGATAAAAAGTCATGCATAGTTTTTGTTAATAATATGATTAAGATAGAGTTTAATTATAAATTAATATATTATTAGCCACTTTGTAAAAACATGTAGCTATTGGTGCATGTCTATTTTGAGCATCTAGAATATTTTGAGATGTATGATGGGTGAAGGGAAAGTCCGCACCCCTATATATGTTATTTGATTTGTATTTTTTTGAGGATATGAGTTGTATCAGAGTTATGTTGCCTGGATGTACCTGTGCACATGATTCCATGACATTATTACTATATATTTAGATTCTTATATGTAATATTTCTGATTATTAATGGATTACTATGGATGGATTATGGTAATTGATGTATCTGATCATGGTATTTGTATGGTAAATCTAATTCTAGTAATAGTTTGATCCGTATGCTTCTTTATTATCTATATTTCCATTTAATCCCATGGATATGATGTTTATATTGGAATGTATGCTTTGATAATGGTTGTTATGAACATGCATGCTACCATCTTGACAAGACAATACAAAATAGGTACATGGTAGCTTCGCACGCTTCAGGTGAGCATTTAGATCTATCTGAATGAAGTGCCAACATACCTAGTCGATTGAGTATAGTAAATAAAGACTAAATTCAGATCATGCAGTAAATATTGATGATAGAAAATCCACTTCAGGATTTGTATTTTTTATGGGATCTGGACCAATATCATGGGAATCAAGAAACAACACTTCATTTCTCATTCTTCCACAGAAGTCAAGTATCATTCTACAGGAGAAGCTTTCTATGAAGTGATTTGGCCTTGTCGCATACTAGAAAGACTTGGAATACCATAGGACAAACTAAAATCTATGTATGTTGACAATGAAGGTGTTCTCAAACTTGTTCACAATCTAGTGTTTCATGAAAGAACAAAGAACATTGAGGTATAGGTTCATTTTATATGTGAGCATGTCTTGAAACACAACATCTAGCTTCAATTTTTTCCAACAACTGAACAACGAACAGATATCTTCACAAAATCACTCACACGTGACAAGTTTGAGTTATTCAAAGAATTCCTCCCCTCATCCCTTGAGACAATGCACATTTAAGGGGGGAATGTTATGTTAACATATATGCATTATATAATTAATTATTGAATTAATGTTATTATATGGTTATATTTCTTCATAACCATCTAATTGTCATTATGTTTGCATATGGGTGTGGTTATATTGTTTTGACAATATAATTGTAATTATTCATTTATGCTTCCTGGATGTCATATTGGAAGCTTATGTAATCTGGAATATGGTTGGACCTGTGCAACTTAGTTTCTCGTTTGTATTCAGTTGTACAATACCTACAAGTATTGCAGCTCTTTCCTGTGTAAATGATTGATTCATATTAATACAATTTACAAGCTTTCGTCCGTGTTCTACATTCAAATGTGTTGTATATGGAAAAAAAAATAGGGATAATCCTATTAGATTACTAAAGGATGTAACCATTACAATTCAAGGAGCTAATTTTACTAGGGACTTTGAAGTATTGGAGCTAGCAGAAGCAGATAGCTTCCCAACATTACTTGGGCACCCCTAGTGTTATGAAAATAACGTAGATTTGCACTTTAACAATGGGTACATTATCTTTGATAAAAAGGAAGAGCGTATCATTATACCCTTGACAGATGTAAAGGATGCTCCATATGTTGAGCCTTTGAGTGAAGAATACTTGAAAAGGATATATGCACGCACAAATAGAGACCATGAAGTAAGTGAGCTATATAAGGAAGGTGTGATACAATGGGATGATGCTCAGTTAGTTAGTGATACCAAAAGTATTGCTTGTGACAACTAGGCACATAGAACATATGAAGTAATTAGGTAAGAGATAAAGAACATGATTACTCACATGATTAGGCCAGGCATGGTTAGGCGTGTGAGTTATAATCAGGTACATCAGTACACTAGTGAAGGGAACCCTTATGTATTTATGCACGTCGTGGAAGCACAGTGGAAAAATAAAGGAGATAAACACATGTTGTTTTATACTCCATGTGGGATAATAACATGTAAGTGGGCTACACACAGAGATAACCTGTAGGAATGGAGAGAAGTGAGAATATATTTTTCTACTAGGTTCTTGAGGATAAATGTACCTTCTTAGATATGTGAATTTCAAGGGAAGACCCCTGCCTCGCACCAAGTTTGAAATTGTGAGAGACTTTGGATGGAGGGGCATGAGGCCTTGCCACCATCACTCTGGGTGCATAAGTTTTGTTCCACCTTAAGTGGTTGTGCATGCACATGGTATGTTCATGTAGAGTTAACAAGGAACATAGCTAATTATAAGGATATGACTTCAAGTATGATTCATACCTTTGATTATTTTTCTACTAAGCCTTCAGCTAATGAATCACTATAGATTATGAAAGTTCCTTGCTTTGGGATATATTAAGAAAGATGAGGAAACTTTGTTAGGTTTGTTTGAGGATCTTGGTTTAGAGGTGTGCCTGGACCTTGAAGATATTGAGGAAGAAGAAATGAACCATTCCTAGGAAGTGAAAGAAAAGGGTAAACTGATATGCTTGATAAATGACATGATGATGAGGATAATAACCTGGATGTTAACCACATTGAAGGTACACACGAGGTGATGGAAATATTATATGAAAAGGTGTGTGCATATCATGAGCCTATGAAAACAAATAAGATTAACATTGGAACAGATGCAGATCCTAAAGAGGCCAATATTGGTCATTACTGGCTAGAGCAGGAAGTGGCTAAGATTATTGACCTCCTGCATGAATTTGAGGACTTGTTTCTAATGTTCTGTCATGAGTTAAAAGGAGTACACCCTTCTTTAGGAGATAAGAGAATCAAGATTAAAGATGGATCACAACTGATTAGGAAGAGTCCTTACATGATGAACCCTAATTTGTGCATCAAGGTAAAGGAAGAAATTGATAAAATTCTCAATTCTGGTATAATTGAGCCCATTGAGGAATATGAATGGATTAGCCCCATGGTCATCAATATTAATAAGGATGGAAGGACAAGGATATCTATGGAATATAGAGAAATTAATGCTTCATGTTTTCTTAATCCTTTCCCCACCCCATTCACAGAGGATATCCTTGAAGGAGTTGAAGGGCATGAGATCTACTCTTTTACATATGGATTTTCTAGGTATCATCAAGTGCACATAGTAAAGGAAGATCAAGAAAAGATAACTTTTTCCACTGATTGGGGAAGATTTGCATACACAGTGATTCCCTTTTGGCTAAAGAATAAGCTAACAGTTTTCTCGCGCATTTTTGTGCAGGATTTTCAAGATTTCATTCAAATGTTTTTACATGTTTTCTATATGATTGGACAATGTATGGTTTGGTCAAGGATCATTGTGAGAATTTGAGGCTTATGTTTTAGAGGTGCAGATAATTGAGAATCTCTCATAATATAAATAAATGCATCTTTGCAACATCTTTTGACACTTTTTTGGGCCATATTATTTGTAAGCAAGGGTTGTTGGTGGACCCAACCAAGTTCATTATGAACTTGGGTCTGTAGGAACCCCATAATCAGAGTGAAATGCATAGATTTATGAGACATACAAGGTATTACAGAAAATTCATTAAAGGCTATGAAAATATTGGCATGCCCTTAGAGGAATTATTGAAGGCTAACAGAAAATTCTATTGGTATGAAGTGCAACAACAAGAATTTAAAACATTGAAGGAAAGGATTGTTATTGCACCTATTTTATGCTTTCCTTTGTGGTAAAAATAATTTCACGTTCATGTTGATGCTTCTGGGATGGAAATTGGTGTAGTGTTGGCACAACCA
Organism: Taxus chinensis; assembly: GCA_019776745.2. Taxonomy (NCBI): domain Eukaryota; kingdom Viridiplantae; phylum Streptophyta; class Pinopsida; order Cupressales; family Taxaceae; genus Taxus; species Taxus chinensis. The sequence goes on from CM034151.1 coordinate 556,698,406, forward strand.
GGAGAAGGATTTGTGGACCACCATATTTTTTTTATAAGTAGGAATTTGACACCTACGAAACATAATTATACAAATACTGAGCACAAGGATTTTTCCATGATCTACGTGTTGCTTAAGTTCAGACAATACTTATTAGCAACACCATTTATCTTCTTTTTAGATAATATGAAACTTAAGTATTTTATCAACATCCTATTTTTCAAGGGTGCTTTTGTAGGTGGATACTACTATTTCAAGAGTTTTAATTTATAGTGATTATAAAGCTAGGAAAAATCAACTCAAGACTTGACCATTTGTCAAGAATTAATTTTGGTAAGGACACGCAGAGCATTGAGGACACACTGCCTGATGCACAACTTTCCAAGTTAAACCACATTCCCATTGAACTAGAGGACATTGCAATATTCTTTTGCATTGGATAGGCACTTAAAGGACTAAAGATATTAGAAAAGAAGTAAATTGCAATACGTGTGGTACCCTACCAATTTCTAGGTGGATATTTATATAAGCTAGAATGTGATGATGTTTTGCGTCAATGTGTTCTGGAGAATGAGCGTGAGGCTATTATGGAAGAAGCTCATGGTGGAATTGTAGGATGTCGTTATGTTGGGGATGCTACCACATACAATATTTTAATGGCTGTCATTTAGTGGGAAATTTTATACAAGGATACTAAATAATATGTCACGGCATGTGACCATTGTCAGTACCTTGGGAAGCCTGCAACTAGAGATGAAATTCCTTTGAGGCCTATTACAAGCACTGAACCTTTTGTTAAGGCCTATTGACTTTATAGGTCCTATTTCCCCACCCATGTGTATGATTAGAGTGAATTATATCATTACTTGTACATATTATCTGATAAGGTGGGAAGAAGCAACACATACAAAGGATTACACAACTACTACAACAACTAGATTTTTATGGGAAAATATTATTAGCGGGTACAAATGTCCATTGAGTTTAACTAGTGATAGAGGAACTCATTTCTTGAATGACACAATCCAGATTTTATTGGTAAGGTTTATGGTGGAACACCATAAGACTATACCCTAAAACCCATAGAAAAATGGTAATGTCGAAGCTTTCAACAAGATTTTGGGACAAAAACTAACAAAAAAATGTGATGTTGGAAGGAAAGACTGGATGATAAATTATCTATTGTACTATGGGCATATAGGACCACCTATAAGAGGTTAAATAAGGCCACACCCTTTAATTTTTTGTTTATCATAGAGGTTGTTCTACCTATTGAATTAATAATGTTGTCTCTTCGTATTACGCGTGCAGGAGGATTAGCTAGTGAACAAGCTATTGAAGAGTGCATTGACAAATTGATGCACTTAGATGAGAGGTGTCCTATTTCCCAGTGGAAATAGAATACTGAGAAGGAGCGACATAAAGCATGACATGATAGTAATATCATGAACAACACGTTTGAGGTTGGAAATATGGTTCTTTTATATGACTCCAAGTTTGCGCACCACTTAGGGAAATTAAAAGTGCATTGGTTTGGACCATTTTTCATAACGAAGATACTTGAATCAAGAACTTGTCAATTACAGGTGTTGGATGGAAACTTGTTTCCCAATTAATTTAATGGGAATAGGCTAAAGCTCTACTATAAATAAGTCTTCTTCGTGTTTGTAATAAGGTCATATTTCCACTTAGATTAGATTTCCCTTCTCATGTGATTCCTTTCATTATTGATATGCTTTGTCAATTTAGTTCTTTTTTTTTGTAATAAGTGTGCTTGTGTGAAAGAAGATGATTACTAACTTTTTAGTTCATGCACAGAGGACCATGCATACTTTCAATGTGGGGTGGATTGAAAGTACACGTAGAAGAGTAAATTAGTTGGTGTTGAAAGTTGACTATGAACTAAAGGAGTGCACTCGTGGATGATAGTATTGGTTTCTAGAGACAAAGGTGCTATAAATAATGAGAAGAATGGTGATAATAAGGATTTGAAGAGGATTTCTCAGATTGAAAACCATGTGTGAGAGAAAGGTTCGATTAGTGTAACACAAGGTAGGTAGCAACATGGAAAACTACTTAGTAGGAGGCACAAAGATTTATGTACTTTGCCGCATGAAAGTGCATGAAGGAGGTTTGTGTTTGAGAAGTAGTGGGTGAACTAGAAGGTTATGATTGGGGTGTAAAAAAACTAGTGGAAAGAACAAAAAAAATATAAAAATGTAATTAATGCGGAGTATGGTGATAGGTGAGGAGAAATTAATGTCAGAAAATTAGAAAAATGTATAAAAGGGTTGTTTGTGATTTCATTCTTACCTTGCATATTTGAGTTTTCAATCGATGAAGAATGAGTTGAAGCATAATCAAATGTGAAGTGCAAGTGCATACAAATCAAGAAGCGAACCCATGATATTTGGACATGGTTGTGATATAGCTCCATTGAAAGGGTGTTTGAGCTAGTAGAAGGCATGTGGAAGAAAATTTCATGGATCTGGGGTTTGAAGAGAATATAATTATAGCTAGGGCATGCTAAGGCATGTGGAATTAGGAGTCACAAAGATCAAACGAGTTCATGGAAGTATTTTAGAATCTGAATGGAACCTATTGGCTCCTAGATCTACACCCCCTAGCGGGAAGGGGGAATGGGGTACGATGGTGGTAGGGAGGAGGGGAAATGGATTTATAACCACATGAAACATTTTTTGGTAGCTAGGGTGGGGTCCTTCTCCACAAGCCCACCAACCCTTCCCAAGGGAGTAGCAGGGAGGCACCTTGAACAAAGGGTGTAGCTGATGTTCCTGTTATTTATGACTTTGCCTAGGTCAAGGTGAGAGGATCTAAGAATGCAATCAAAAGGGGAGGCATAATATGGGATCATACTTAGGGATGAGGTCCCAGATCCATCAAATTTTGTTATCAGGTTCAAGCGCAACCACCAGATGCAATGCTCACTTGAAATATTTGTCACTTAAGCACTATAAGCACACGGAGCCCCGATATGGACCCCTGGAGTAAATGTTGCCCAACCCATAGTTTGATCCTAGGGGTTTGCCATAGGTTATATGGAAATCTAGTGATGAGGACCTTGGATTGGGGGTTTGAACACTCAAGGTGTGCACATCGACAATGTGTTCTCATTGGGTGGATCTACATAAAGTAGGAACAAATAGTTAGATATCTGTGTAGTGTGTTAGAAATATTTGCTAGGATTTTTTTCAAAATTTTGGTGGGGGTAAGAGGGATTCTGACTGAATAACACTTGACATAACTCACACAAGAAGTCCTCGTGGGAAAACAGGCTAGGTTTAAGGGTGTGAATGGACAAGGAAGAGCACACACATAGAGGGAAAGTTCAGTACATTCGGGACTTAGCCTATTTTGAGCATGAAGACCTATTTTTAGAAGATGGTGTGTGGAACACACCAATGATGTAGGGACGTGCGCGCCATACATTGTCTATCTTTAAAGGATTGGATCGAAGCGTGTTTTGCATGGAGACGAGCTAAGAATAGGATTGTCACTTCAATTAACTGTAAGAGGTCTATAGATAGCACACTTGCATGTGTGGCTATGCATGTAAGTGGTGCGTGGCTATTAATAGCATGCGGCCTATTTTTGGAATAGAGAAGCGGTGAAGGGAAATTCCCCACCCTATATATATGATGTGTGTGTGTGTGTGTGTGTGTGTGTGTGTGTGTGTGTGTGTGAATCACATAGATAGAGAGATATAGAGAGGTATACAATGGGATTACTGTATCATATCCATATGCACATTGGTATAGAATGCCATTATTGTAAGGAGCTTGTGTTTATTAATAGATGGAAGTTATTGGCTGAATCTAAGTGTCATTCCTATGTGTAATCAAGTAGTGCATGTTCTTGATTCAATCATGATTATTTTTTAAACTTGTTCTTTAATAAATATGAATATGGTATGCATTGTAGAATGATGAATTAGTTATGGATCTATATGTTTATTCCTTCATCACGCTAACATCCTGCTACAACAACCGTAAAGAGGGACCTGGTACCTTTGTGCGCTTTGGGTGAGTGCTCAGTCTAGGCTGAGTGATGTGCCAGCGTGACTAGGGTGTTATTTGGTAAATTCTAGGCTGCATCATTGGTTCTGTTTTTGGGACCTCTTTTTTAGTTGTTTTCAGGATGGTTCGCGATGAACACATACCAGTTAACCCTAGCAAGTATTGAGGAGTGGATACACGATCTGGAGGAAGAATATGCACAATGGTTCAGCATTGGATCTGAGTTTAATGCACGCACTTGGGTAGAACAGAATCTGTATGATAGCTTATATGAGAGATTTTTTCACCATCTTTCCAGTAGAATTATATGAGTGGCCGATTGCTTATGCATCTAAGAGGAATTGGAGGTATCATGCACTTGTCTAGACATAGGAAGAATTTTAGGCTCTTTATGATGCTGACCTGATCTGGACTTGTGCTATGGATACGTGGTTTTGTCGTGTTCTAAACAGTTATATTCTAGAATATTCAATTTCGATGTATTCTTACCCAGAGGTAGCTGAATTCTAGTTTTTTGCAGTATCCTAGAGGAACATATCTGCAAGGCATTCCACTGGTGATCAAGATCTTGATGGTAACTTTGAACCTGGAGAGTAAACCGATGGGTAACTAAACCTCACCACACGCGAGGGAAGGAACATGTTTGGTGAAAGATGGCAAACCTAGTGGTAGAAAGGTAGAGAGAGGAAAGGTGGCTTAAGTATAATGAGGTGTGCGAGAGGGAGATAGAGAAGCAACGTACCATTACATAAAGTATGGCATTGAGGAGAGAGATGGTTCGTGAAGGATTTAAATCTCACATAGAAGACATGGAGCTAGAGCATCAGGAACTCCCCCATCTTGGAAAGCATGATAGAGATCCCCCCTTGGCCTCATGTGGAAGTACGCCAATAGAGACTACTTGGGCCTGCAGGCATGCATCTTAATCCACCTAGTGACCTAGCCCTTGAGCTTGGTTTTTCAGTATCTAGTACGACCAAGTAATCAACAAGTAAGTTTGGGAAGTAAGAGAGCAAGTACATCAATGGCAAGGACAGATGGCTTCAATTTTATTTGGAGGTGTGTTTTCAAGGCACATCGTCCACACAGAATGTAAGTGAGCATTGAATGTTGGGTTCACCTTTAGAAGTGGAGCTACCTCACAGAACTGTAGGGGTTCAATATAGTACTATTGTCGGAGCACATGGGAGTACATCTATAGGTCCTATTCCATATACTGGTGGAGGGTCAAGAGGTATAGGTGGTTCTAGTTCTGGTGGATCTAGTGGTTCTGGAGGTAGAGGAAACATAGAGGAGGTTCTGGATCAGTTGGTCAAGGTCCACAGCAACCACAGAACATTTATATGGAGATGTCTCTTCGTCTTCCAGAGTATAGAGGCATAGAGGATGTTGTTGAGCATGTGCACATGTGTGAAATCTTATGGCATGCATGAAAGGGATCACAGATGCTGAGTGTCAAGGCAAGTCAATTCGCTACTACCTTGTAGGGATGCGTACACAGCTGGTATAGAAATTTTGACCCTGATCAAACTTGCATGGATTATGCAGCATTGAAGGATGCTTTCTTAAAAGAGTTCTATATCCCAAAATTTGAGAAGAAAAGTATTAGCACACTCAAAGATATCAATCAGGGTACCACTGAGAGTGTACGTGAGTATGATTCCTGCTTTAAGACACTTCTATCTAATCTTTCTTATGATATTCATGCTAGCCAACATGCACAATGGTTCATTGGGGGATTGATTACACCATTCAAAAGAGCATTATCACATAAGACATACACTGATCCATGGAAAGCACTGGAAGTAGCTTTGTGTGCTGAGGTAGTTGGGAGCATTGACACTGGCGTTAGTCCATTCTTAGAGGCACAGATTACAGCTATGGCCAAATAGTTAGAGAAGCTATCAGCAAATTCAGCCCATGAAACACACTCAAGAATTTGGTGCACAGATTGTGAAGTAGAAGGTCACACCAAGGATAGTTGTCCTCGTAGAATAGTATGCTCATTACTGTTGGACTGTGAGATCTATCATTTGAATCATGATGCTAGTCATTTTCCTTTGTTACAGTGCATGATAAGGAAGAATGTATCAACTTTTACAAAATTTTTAGGTCCACGACCCATGATACTGAGGATTGTCGATTGATTGGTCAGATCCAGGATGCTATAGACATTGGGGTATGACAAACAAGTGTAACAGATAATTCTAGGGGTAAGAATGAGCACCACTAGGATTGGGATCATAATCAAATGCACTATGACAAGAATGAGGGCGATTTGAAGGAGGTCGTGGAAGTGGATATCAGGTGGATACGGAGGATGAGGCTGTGGTGGAAGAAGAAGTGAGTTTCCTCAAGGAACGTGTTATACATGTAGATCCCTTGATCATTATAGGAGTGAATGTCCCTAGAATGTTACATGTTCTTTTTGTGGAAAGAATCATAGCTATGAGGAGTGCCCAGACTTATATGAGCATCTCAGTAAACAACATAAGTAGGAGAACAAAGGTGCAGGGATGGTTAGGATCCAGCGCATGGAGGAAAATCAGTGGATGCCCAAGATAGCACCAGAACCTTGAGGCCTTAACTATAAAGATTACCACATGCGCTGAAGTGGCACGTGCAAGAGAGGCATCATACCAAAAGCCTATGATCACCAAGGAGGAGGTTTTGCATGCAAGGTACCCAGATCTGGCTCATCAGAAGGAGGTTTATCAGGATACCATGGAAGTGCTAAGGAATCTTCAGGGTGAAATAAATACTTAAAGGACCAGAAGAAAGCATCAGAGATAGTCCAAATTGATATCGATGATCTAAGAGAAGTATGCAAAATGTTGCGCCAGGAGAACATCATCCCACTATTAGGAAGTTGGTTAAAAGGGAACACTCCACACGCAAGTATTGAGACAGGATGACAGATCCTGCATGTAAATCTTCCCCCTGATAGCATTGACTATGACAAGGAAATTACTCTGAATGTTGTTGTGGATGGATGGCTGTTGAGAAATATTCTGATAAATACAGGTGTGGAAGTAAATGTGCTTACATTAGATGCATGGGTACAAATGGGGAGACCCCCATTACAACCATCATCTAATGTGTTGTTTATGGAAAACCGAACTAAGGCAACTCCCATAGGATTTTTGAAGGATGCATCTATAACTATACAAGGGGCCAAGTTCACTGGGGATTTTGAGGTATTAGCACTTGCAGAAGCAGACAGTTTTTCTAGCCTTGCTTGGATGCCCTTGGTGTTATGTGAATAACGTTGACTTGAGATTCAATAAGGGGTATATCAGCTTTGAGAACAAGGAGGAAAGGGTTATGATACCTTTGAAAGATGGGAATTCTACACCATATGTTGAGCCTCTAAGTGAGGAGGACTTAAATAGAATCTATGTCCATGCTTTTCAGGATCCAGAGGTCAATGAGCCATCAAAGGAAGGCATCCTATAGTGGGAGGATTCTCATTCTATTAGTGATACTATGAGTATTTCTTGTGAAAATTGGGCTCATGGTACATATGAACTAGTAGGGCGTGAGGTGAAAAACGTGGTTGCATGCAAGAAGGGACTTCATTCTATTCGACGGATAGGTAGTGCAGTACCTTGGTATACAGGAGCAGAAGATATTCCTGTATTTTTGGAAGCCATGGAGGCACAGTACATAGACCAGGTCAGGAGAAGAGACATGTTAGCATATGTCTTGTCATGGGAAAAGTAGCCCGCTGGTGGGTAGTTCATAGAGATAATCTTATGAAGTGGAAGGAGATCAAAAGTTCCCTATCTACCAGGTTTGTAAGAAGAAATGCACCTATGCATAGATCTACACTTATAATGGTGATCAACCTACTCAGCATCACATTCAACAGTGTGAGAGACTCTAGATAGCAGGACAGGAAGCATTACCACCTTCACTCTGGGTGCATAGATTGTATTCTACTCTACAAGGATGCACACGTGCCTAGTATGTATATGTAGAACTACATAGAGAGACTAGGAATTGGAAAAATTTGACTACATGAATGATCTAGACCTTTGACTATTTTTCTTCCCAACCTCCAATAGAAGAGGCATTAAAATTTGTCAAGTGGTTAACCATGGGAGATAGTGCAAAGGCTGAGGAACTCATACAGGAATTAATGGGTGAGATAGAATCAGGCATGTGTTTTGAAGAAGAAGGAGAAGACTCCATATTGCTTGATCATGCTTGTCTTAAGAAAGAAAAAGGTAAGATGGTGTACATCATGGATGATGAGGAAGTTGAAAATTTAGATATTGACCATTCATAGGGGCATGTGAGGTCTTGGATAGTGCAGATAAGGATACGCATGCATACCATGAACCAATGAAGACCAAAAAGGTCAATATAGGATCAGAGGCTGAGCCTAAGGAGGTCATAATTAGAGACTACTGGTCAAACTCGGAGGTGGCAAAGATCATTGAGTTACTCAGGGATTATCAAGGACTTATTCCCTCGAGGGTATCATGAACTTAAAGGCATGCATGAATCACTTGGGGAAATGAAGATAAAGCTTAAGGAAGGTGCACACCCCCGTGAGAAAGAGACCTTACAGAATGAATCCTAATTTGTGTGAAAAGGTAAAAGAAGAAATTGATAAAATGTTGAAATCTAGAATTATCAAGCCCCTTGATGAGTCAGAATGGGTTAGTCCAATGGTGATCAGTATCAAGAAGGATGGATGAATTAGAATATGTGTGGACTACAGGGAGCTAAATGTTGCCTGTGTAACAAACCCATTCCCTATGCCATTTATGGAGGAAATACTAGAGGGAGTTACAGGGCACGAGATATATTCCTTCACAGATGGGTTTTCTTGGTATCATCAGGTTAGGATTGCTCAGGAGGACCAGGAAAAGACTACATTTACTACTGAATGGGGAAAATTTTCCTATACTGTGATGCCTTTTGGATTGAAAAACGTGCCTGATGTATTCTCGTGTATAGTTGTTTAGGCATTCAAATATTTTATTCACAACTTTTTGCAGGTTTATCTAGATGATTGGATAGTATATGGGCTTGTGAAAGATCATTGTGACAATTTGTGCTTAATGTTTGAACGATGCAGAAAATTGAGTATCTCTTTAAACATCAAGAAGTGCATATTTGCTACACCTTTTGGAATATTGTTAGGGCATATAATCTGCAAGGAAGGGTTGTTGGTTGATCCAACTAAGGTTGCAGTCATTCTAGGCCTAGAAGCACCTACCAATCAAAGTGAGGTGTGGATTTTTGGGTCATACAGGTTACTATCAAAATTTCATCAAAGGGTATGCCAAAATTTCTACACCCTTGGAAGAATTACTAAAAGGGAAAGGTACATTTTATTGGGGAGAATTGCAGCAGCGCGCGTTTGAGATATTAAAAGAGAAACTTACTACCGCACCCATTCTGCATTTTCCCTCATGGGATAAACCATTTCATGTGCATGTGGATGCTTCTGGCATGGCCATTGGCATTATGTTAGCTCAACCTGGCGAAGGTATTATAGATCATCCAATTTGTTTTGCTAGTAGGAAGCTGACTCCTGCTGAAAGGAATTATACAACTACAGAGTGCAAAGCTTTTTCAATGATCTATGCATTACACAAGTTTCGACAGTACTTGTTAGCAACACCATTTGTGTTTTATACAGATCACATGGCATTAAAGTATTTGGTGAACAAACCAGTCTTGCAAGGGTGCATATGCAGATGGGTACTCCTATTTCAAGAGTTTGACTTCACAGTTGTGGTGAAGCCAAGGAAAAGTAATTCTAGACCAGACCACTTGTCTAGAATTCACTCAGGAGAAGAAGCACATACAATTGAAGAAACCATGCTAGATGCAAAGTTATATAGGTTACAATGTGTGCCCATAGAATTAGAAGACATTGTTGTCTTTCTACGAACTGGTATGGCACCAGAAGGAATGAAGGCATTAGAAAAGAAACAACTTGCTATACACGTGACACCATTTATGTTAATCAGTGGTGACCTCTACAAGTTAGGTAGAGATGAAGTATTACGCCATTGTGTATTAGAGCATGAGCGCAAGATATTATGGAAGAATCCCATGGTGGTATTGCAGGGGCCACTATGCAGGTGATGCGACTTCCCGGAAGATCCTACTCACTGGATTATGGTGGGATACATTGTATAAAGATTGTAAGGCATATTGCAAAGTGTGTGACCATTGTTAGTGTCTAGGTAAACTAGGGAAAAGAGATGAGATGCCTTTGAGACCAATTACTAGTGCTAAACCATTTGAGAAATGGGCCATTGACTTTGTAGGACCTATTTTCACCAGCCGTGCACAGGACTGGATCACACTATATCATTACTTGCACAGATTATCTAACACAATGGGTAGAAGCCGCACCTACGAAAGGATTGTACAATGGCTACAACAGCTAGGTTTCTATGGGAGAATGTTCTTACAAGATATGGATGTCCTTTAAGCTTGACAAGTGATAGGGGTACACACTTTTTGAATGAGACAATCAGGATCCTATTAGATGAGTTTATGGTTGCACACCATAAAACTACACCCTATCATCCTCAGGAAAATGGAACTGCTGAGGATTTCAACAAGATTTTGAGCCAAACTTTGAAAAAAAATTGTGATGTTGGGAGAAAGGATTGGGATGATAAAGTTTCAGCTGTTCTTTGGGCATATAGAACAACTTATAAGAGATTGAACAAAGCCACACCGTTTCAGTTGGTGTTTGGCACAGAATCCATTCTCCCTATAGAATTTATGTTACCTTCTTTGCGCATTGCACATGCACTGGAGGTCTAGCTGATGATCAAGGATTTAGAAGAGCGTATTGAGAATATGATTCAACTGGATGAGTGATGAGCCATAGCACGATGGAGTCAGAAGCAGGAAAAGGCCAGGCAGAAAGCATGGAATGACAAAAACATAAGGGATAAGAAGTTTGAGATTGGACAAATGGTACTTCTTTATGACTCTAAGTTCTTGCGCCATCCAGGAAAGCTCAAAGTACATTGGTTGGGGCCGTATGTCATCACTCACATACTTGAAACAGGTTCTTTCCAGTTAGAAGCACTTGATGGAACATGGCTATCCGGTTACTTCAATGGGAGTAGGCTGAAGCCCTACTATAAATAAGTCTTCTTGGTGTTTGTAATAAGGTAGTATTTCCATTTAGATTAGGTTTTCAATTATGTATTTCCTTAATGTATTTCCTTCATTGTCATTATGCTTTTTCAATTTAGTTGTTGTTCTTGTGTAATAAGCGCGCTTGCTTGCATGAAGCTAATTACTATGTGAAGAATGTTTATGTGCAGAGGACTACACATACTTTTAGTGTGGGGTGGTTGTTTATATCTAGGTACAAGACAGTGGGAATTGAAAGGATAAAGGAATAAGCTGCTATGGGTGTGCTTTAAGTCAAAAGAATATTTCTTCTCAAAAGTGACCAAGGATGGAGATGAAAGAAGGAATAGTATAATGCGAGGCAAGCGGAGGCCATGATAACTACCACGAGAAGGTACAGTGATGAGGTACTCAGGCACAAGGGTGCATATTGAAGAGAAGTTTGTGACCAAAGGGTAGGGAGGCACAGCTAGAAGGTTATAGCTGGGGCGCGAAGATGTACTGTGTGGAACGAAATGAATTTGGTCAATGAATGAGGGGATATTTGGTAGGTGAAGGAGTAATAAATGCATCAAAATTTGAAAAATCTATATAAGGATGGGATGCGAATTCATTTTTATTGTTGTGATTAAGAGTATTTGAAAGAAGCCAAGTGTGAAGAGCTGAGTGATCGTTTTAAGGTGTGAGAGGTGTGTAACCAGTCATGACGAAGAGATATGTGCGCAGAAGAAGCTTGTGTCCCCGGTGGTGAAGGGTTTGAGTGAAGTGAGGTGATGGAGATGAGTTAGGGGCACGTAATTTCACCTAGGGCATGCTGAATCAAACTAGGGTTTTCTTCACACATTGCATAATTTGAATGGCAAGGATTTACAAAGGATTGCAAGGTAAAAATGGCACCCAAGAAGGCAGTTATGCAGCAGGAGTAAAAGGAAAGAAGAAGGTGGTCATCAAGGAGGAAGAAATGGCTCCAGAAAGTAATTTTTTGGAGATGCAATATCCAGAGGGGGTGATTGTTCGGCCAGGAGTGGGATTCTCACATAAGGAAAAGCAAAGTGAGTGAGTACAATCACCGTACCATTGAGAACAAGAAGGAGCTTGACGCGTTTATTGAACACAAAGACAAATAAATGCACGATGCGGAAGATATGTCGGTGTATGAAAATGCTGGTGAGAAGCTCTTGCAGAGGATAAGGGTTTACCAACTTTATGAGCTCCCTTATTTCGGGAAGTATGAGCCATTATACCAGTGGCTTATGAGTAGAGTGCATGAGGATTTTTTCTACTTTGCAGGGTGAAGAGTTAGAATTTCAATCACGCTCATCTCCACAGTGACAGGGTTGAAAGGCACGAGAGACGATTTGTGAGATGATCTAACAAGATAAAACCACAATATTAGATACCAATAAGGAGTTGGGATATACAAAGGGTCCACAGCAGTATGGACATCGACAAACTAAAGAAGTATCTAGTTGTACAAGCGGCCGCACATCTCATTACAAAGCTCAATGACCAGGAAAGGTGGTCACAAGTGAACACCATGTGGTTGCACATTGCCAAAAAGATGTCTGAAGGAGTAGTCTACAACATTTCATGGTATATCATAGAGACAATCATTGAAGAAGCAGAACACATGATGAAATATCAACTTTGGAGCTGTTCTGTTATCACTAGTGTTCATGGAGATCGGAGTGCCTGATGGACCGAAGGAGAAGGTATGGGAGTATCTGATGGAACAAAAATCACCTGCAAAATGCTTCAAGAAGTACCTATGTGAGGGATTTATGATAGAGTAGGTTAAGAAATGGGCCGAGAAGTGGTATGATAGGCTCCGTGTGGCTTTTTGAGGAAGAATGACGCATCCTCAAGGACTTGCCTTCAGTGGTTGGAAAGGCAGTTCAATTTGTTTTATACCAGCATTTCTATATAGCGCGATTTGTAATGAAAGATGGGGTATGGATTCCTTGGTGCAAGTTTCCATATGCATTCATAGCAAGGTACTTCCAGGCATCAGTACATAGTGTTTACAGACATGTGGTGACTGATGTTCAATCTGGATAAGGTAGATTGCGACTACCACACACTAAGGAAGAAATATGTGTATCCAGGGTGGGGTGCATATGTTGAAAGACTCATTTATGATGTTTTGAGCATTAAACCAATAAGTTTGGTAGTGGGAGATATTGGAGCAGTGCTAGTGTATCTCCAACTAAAGCCAAAGATGGAGAATAACAAGTATGTGGAAGGTGAGTTCACACTTATAGCACCACTAAAGGGAAAGCATACAATGTAGAACATCCCATGCCTAAGCCCACAGAGCCAATTGAAGTGGAGGATGAGGAGGAGGAGCACGAAGATAGTGGTGGTTTTGAGCATAGAGGTAGGAGACATCCTAAAAAGAAGGGTGAAGCTAAGCACGTCACTACACCACCTTAGCCACAAGAGGGGTATGATGAGTACTTGAATGCAGTCCAAGGGGAGCATAGATTTAAGAGGGTGTTTAGGAGAACAAGGACCTAAGGTGCTACTCCAACCACAATGTGCAGATCACCCAGAATCTCTCCATATAAGGAGGAAACCATGCAAAGAAGGAGGAAACTAAAGTTAAATGAGGAGGTGAAAGAGCCAGAATAAAGCGTGCCTAATTCTCCTACACTTCCAGAGAACATAGAAGAATAAGCTGAGGAGTCAAAGGAAAAAGGAGAGGATGAGAAGGGACTAAAGGAGACAGCTGCAGAGAATGTTCAGGATATGGAGACACAAGTCCCAAATTTGGAAGCTAAGGTCCCTAAGTAGAAATGGTCTAGAAGAATGAGTGGAGAGCACATTCCACTAGCCATGGGGTATGCAGAGGATGCACGTAAATTTTTTTGCACCCTCTTCCAGATCACAATAGCACAGAAGGATTTATTTGGCTGGGAGCTGATGGATGAAGGATATGAAAACTGTGCACACTCGGAAGCAACTATGATGGTCAATGCACACCCATATGGATGAACCTGACTTTGATATATGCGAAGAGTCATGCATTTCAAGATGGCTGAAGAAGGAACCACAATCTAGACATATGACAGTAAAGCCTACTGTCATGTCAGATGAGTAGGTTAACAACACATTGGTAGTAAAGGTTTCTATTGAAGTTCCAAGGAGAAACATGGATAAAGCTGTAATGATAAGAACGTTGCATGAAGAGCTAAAGACAAAGGATGCTAAGATAGCGCACATCACGCAAGAGAGGGACTTGGTGTGGAACAAGAATGAATTATTTATCAACATTCGCATAGAGGATATTGGGGACAATGTCATAAGAGCTAGGCCACACTTGGAGGCCAAGGTACCACAGATGTTTCCCTCAGCTGATACATTATGTAGGAAAGTTATTGGACTTGGTACTTGAAGATGAACCTTTGCGTATGCCAGTGCCAAGGAAGCTCAGAACAAGAGCCAGGGTGAGAGAAAGTGTCAGTGATGCAAAATATTACATCATATGAAGGGTTGATGCAAGCGCTACAAGAAGTATTGAAGAAAGTTGGACCAGGCTTTAAACATCTGCACAGCTCCAGAGGCGCTTATCAACATGAAAACCCTAGAAGAAAGCAATGAGGTCCAAAGAGTAATGAAGGATGAAACATTGGGCCACGTAGAAATATTGTCATTGGTTAAGCAAAATCGCATGAGGCCTTGACAGCAGCATAAGAGCCGCATAAGACTCGACTGGAAGAGCCTGGGAAGCTCATTGCACAAAAGATGGATCTTCTAGAAGGAAGAATGAAATCAATGTCCAAGGTTGTGTTGGTTCTACATAATGAAAAAGGAGGGATTATGATGGATGAGTTGGAATCCATTATTGTGGACATTCCAGAGAAAGCAGAACAAGCACTCGCTAAATGGAAAACCTTGGAGACCGGAATAAAAGAGGAGTATCCAGAGTTTCTCCTTCAAACTGATACAGAGGATGTTGCCTCTTAAAACATTCTTTATTCATCTAAATTCTTTCTTATTCTTTCCATTCAATATTCTTTACTATAATTTTTGAAGATACCCATTGTCGAGGACACCAATGCGATTAGTGTGGGGTAATGTTGATCATAGAACACATGACAGAACTCACATAAGAAGTCCATGCGGGAAAGTAGGCTAGGTTTAAGGGCGCAAATGGATAGGAAGAGAACACGCATGCAGAGGGCAAGTTCAGCATTTGGCACTTATCCTATTTTGAGCATGAAGTCCTATTTTTAGAAGATGGCATGTAGAAAACACTTGCAATGCAGGGACGTGCATGCCACGCATTGTCTATCTTTAGAGGATCGGATCAAAGCTTGTTTTTCATGGAGACGAGCTAAGAATAGGATTATCACTTCAATTAACCACAAGAGGTCTATAGATAACACACTTGCATGTGTGGTTATGCCTGTAAGCAGCGCATGGATATTAAAAACATGCTGCCTATTTTTGGAATAGAGAAGTAGTGAAGGGAAAGTCCCCCACCCTATATATATGATGTGAATCACACGGTAGTATATAGATAGAGAGATATAGAGATATATATGACTGGATTATTGTATCAGATCCATGCACGCATTGGTATAGAATATCATTATTGTAAGGAGCTTATGTGTTTATTATTAGATGGAAGTTATTGGTTGAATCTAAGTGTCATTCCTATGTTTAATTGAGCAGTGCATATTCTTGATTTAATCATGATTATTGTTTGAGCTTGTTCTTTCATAAATATGAATATGGTATGCATTGTAGAAAGATGGATTAGTTATAGATCTATATGTTTATTCCTTCATCATGCTAAACATCCTGCTATAACAACCCTAAAGAGGGTCCTGGTACCTTTACATGCTTCGGGTGAGTGCTCATTCTAGGTTGAGTGATGTGTCATGGTGACTAGGGTGTTATTTGGTAAATTCTAGGCTGCATCAAAAGCCAAATTATTCCATATAAATTGTGTTAGATAGTATCTATCAAGGGACCCCCAAGATTTACAAGTAATACCCGTAGATCCCACTCAGTCAACAAGGTGATTTTTATAGGCTTCAAACATGATGCTTTTAGGTACCCTTAGAAAATGTCAAGAGCCCACACCCTTCCTAGATAAGAACCGAGTAGCTGCAGGACATTTTTGAGATTGGAACACAACCACGATTTACACAAAAAAGCACAACAAAAGGCACATATCACTCCTTTCTCAACATCATTTCATAGTGAGAAAAAAACACAAATCACAACACCTGATAAATTTACCAAGTGAAACTTGTTAAACTTAGGAAAAAACAAGGGAGATGTATATTCATGCTCTCAAATCTAGTTAATGACTATACACATGCAATCATCTTAATCTAAATTCCTAATAACTAAGTTACATAGAAAAAAACCTTCATCAAAAAATTGTGTTGTCTTCATGTTTAGTAATGCATATGAAAATTCCCTCTAATTTTCCCCTGAAAATCTTCCCACCCTTTCTTCTCATTACCCTCAACAAGAATCCTTCCAAAAAAACTCCTTTTTCTAAAACCCCTCCTGCTTCTTATATATTGCCTTATTTTCTTAGGGTTTTAAAGTATATTCGTCAGATACTCAAACAATTTGTCACCGTCATCAACTACTCAGGGCCACCATGAAAACAACAAATGACCGCCTCTTTTTTCCCATAGCCACCCTATCCTTCAAGCGTCATCATGAAACCACCAAATATTCTCTAGGTCATGTCATATTTAACACTTAAAATATCCACATGTGTATAATCATGACACGACCAAAGAGCTTAATGTGATAAGACATTCTTGAAATGCGTAGGCATTTAATCCTTTTTTGATAACACATTCCTCCTTAATTTTTTGATCTTTATTTGAGCCACACATGTACCCTTAAATAAGAACTAGATATGGCATTAATTGGTGAAATGATGTTATTTTCCACATCATCATGAACACCATGCTTATTTAAGTAGTTTACCAATCCTTCATTTCCATCACCTATCTCTCTCAGAGTATCGTGTGAAAT
Source organism: Taxus chinensis (assembly GCA_019776745.2). Taxonomy (NCBI): domain Eukaryota; kingdom Viridiplantae; phylum Streptophyta; class Pinopsida; order Cupressales; family Taxaceae; genus Taxus; species Taxus chinensis. The sequence continues at coordinate 556,715,553 of CM034151.1, forward strand.
GACAATACCATTTCCCTTTTTGTTGTCTCCTTCCATTTCAATTTTCTTAGTTATGGCTTCATCTTCCATGAGTGAGAGTACTTCGAAGGAGGAATTATCCCCCATGGACCGGTTATTTCAACTCTCGAGGCCAAATGAGGCCCTGATTTACCAAGTTTTTAGTGTACCAAATGCTCAGGCCAACTCTTAAGTCTATCCTCATCATGTTTCCCTGGTATTTTCTTTCTTGAATCACTTGGCTGAGATGTGTCCTTCCTTCCCAATTTTTCAAACCCTGCACTTCCATTTGGTCCACCCAGAATTCATTTGGATATCAAATCCCTGAGGAATCATTGGTATCATCATTTCCCTCATGTTCATAAAGATCACTAGCATATGTTTAAGGATTATAATTCCCCTTCACTGTTATAAGTAAAGCTTCCCTTTTTTTCCCTAACACAGTAACTGAAGGTCAAATATCCATACTTAGGTTTGTGCATGAGGAGAACATAGGAACATCTTGTAACATTGGATTCCGTTATGGAAGATATCCAATATGTGGTTAGGCTGTAAGAATTTTCATCCCAGAAGATGTTTACTCTTCCCGACACCCCAATTAGTGGAGTGAAACCTATTCTATAGGCCTACCAAACCAAAGGCCAGTGGAAAAATACATATTAAAGAGGGGAGCTCACTCTCCCTGAATGGGTGAACTCACCTGAGTGGAGGAAGGAGTTGGTTGATATTCTAAACGGGTTAAGGGTGAGTATCCTTACACTTCATAAGAAAGGGATATCAAGGGCTTGGCGGGAGACATACAATTCATCTTCAACATTGTGGCCCATAAGGATTTTTTTCGGCATCAAGACCAAATCCTGAAGGGTATCCCTCATGTGTTTGAAGAAATTGAGATATAAATTTATTGCCACTATATTATGTATATTGTAAATGTATCTGGTTTTCTTATTTCTCTCGTACACTTTATACAGTGGAGGGTTAGGGCCCCTTGAATAGAACCCCCATTTCGCTTACTGCAATTATTGTTCTGAGTTGTTTTCTATATATTATGTACAACTACTATTTATTTAAAACATTCAACCATATCCTTGCATTTCATTTTTTCTTTTCTCACAACTAAGAACATCCTTGAAATAGACATTTCATTTCACCTCTGCATCTTTATATGTCACACCTAACCACACATAATCATGGGAGAAAGGATTGGACCTTTATTACTTTTTTCACCCCCAAAAGTTGGGTAAGATTGTGTTTCTTTATTTTTTCTTCCTTTAATTGGATGGATGGTTCTGAAACAAAACTCGTGAAAACCAAACACAAGTAAATCGATACCCAAACCCTGAAATGTTACTCATTTTATGAATCTGGCATGAATCCTTTCTCGAATACCAGAGAAATACCACCTTTTGATCTTTTTTTGGGTAATACTCGATAATAGATAACATCTGGATCAAGGTTCTGAGGGACATTTAAATTTTACTT